>BSBM01000136.1:10602500-10975000 GCA_027924585.1 Larix kaempferi
TCAGCATTCTCGTATACAATACTACAAGAGTTCCAACTCATAGAAACAGGACTATAACTCTGCAAGTACTCCTAAGTTGACGTTGCCCTCCAAGCCGGCGAGCTGAATCAAAAGCTCCCTTAAAATGCATTGTGAAAATCAGCCAGGCTCGGTTTTAGTTAATAAGTTTGCTGAGTTCTGCATTTTTTGAGTGTATGTTCCCGGATATTTTTAATAGCAATTTTTGCCTAGTCCTCGAGCTGACTATCCACTTTGTATTTGCCAAGGCGTTGCCGAGACCGAACAGTGGGAGACAGATTGATCCATCCGCATTACTGAATGCCATTACTATCGAACCAGTGCATATCCAGATTCCCTCATGGGGACATTATCCAGAACCAAATTGCAGAGATATTTCAGGGAAGACTATAGAATAGATCAGATTTAAAATGACCATAGATTCCAATTAAGATTTCAGGTAACTGCAACATTTAAGGCCATTGCATTGACAAAATTGCAAGATTTTTATTAATTTGGCAGAAAGAGACAAAATGCAAATAAGATTTAAAATAGCCAGATTTAAGAAAAATGCAAATCTCAACACTGTATTGACATTAACCGCGATTCTGCAATTCAGGCCTCAAAGATCATATATACATGGAAGCAAACAGATGAGAAAACAAAAAACCATTAAACCCACCAAAAATGAGGAATTCTTTAAATGATTAAATACCTCTGAGCACTTGTGACTTGTCCCTGAGATCTGCACTGTAATAAACTGCACGGCCCGATTGCAATGCCTGGCCCAGTGTACCATTCTCCTCGGCCTCGTCCAATACAATTGTGGGTGCCAAATCCGCAATTCTTACAGTCCAGAGATCGGATTGAATGAGCTTCACCACCAAATGCCGAGCTGCGAAACCCCGGCCACCTGTAACCACGCAGCAGCCGCGATCCATTTCCTCGCATTGCCCTTCCATTTGCTCCTCCGTCGCCATGCAAGCCTTTTCCTCTTCGCCGAATTGGATGCGAATGAATGCCTGAAGAGATTCGACTTTAAATACCGGGGAGAATCTAAGAAATTTGTACGTAGGTCCCCGGCTCTGTTTGTTTCACTTTCTTGGTGTGGGTATAAGATTGTCAAAGGGGTTGCACTGTTGGTAAAAGTTGAAGGGTTCTACGGTCGGTAAAAGTGAGGTTGTGGCGTTTACTTATTTTTTTAAAAGCTTTGTCCATGTAAGGAAGGTTATTTCATTGGCTTTTATCTAGGTACTACTTAGGAATTTTCAAAGTGACATTTTTTATGTAATGAAATTGGTCATTTTCAAAGTGACATTTTTATGTTACGAAATTGGTTTTTTCTTAGTTGATGTTACTAATTTAGTTTATGCTTTACAATATTATATGAAAATAGCAATAGCATTGGTATCCATATTATAAGAGTGAAGTAAAATCAATTGTAATTGGTTTAAAAATTATGATGCCTTCGGAGCTAAATAATCTTGCATAATCATAAGAGCGCAATAGTTAGTCTAATTATAGACTATAAGTAGTTAAGAAATTGATCATTACTTTTTGGCTAAGAACCAAATAAATTACACACATTATAAGTGCTTGGTGTTGAACGGTACAACTGATTCGCTAAAGGGATTTAAAACTCTAGTATGCCCCTGCCTCGTTTCTGCATGGCCTCGACCTCTGGATGGGGCATGAGCTCCCCTGACATCATCGCCTTCGATCCTGTAGTGGCCACCTTGTCGAAAAATTCCAAGCCGCCCCCCCATCCTCACGACTTATTAAGAAGATGGATGAAATTCTGAATGTTCCTGTGCAAGCAAGCTCTCACAACATGGCACTCAAGTTTGTTGTGAAAGGATCGATCAACCAATTTACTGGGATATGGCCATCCCCGCACAGCATGGCTCTCTGGATCGATAAGTTTTAGAAACCTTTGATAAAGGGATAGCTCTCCCACTCTTTTTTTGGAGGGGGTTTTTTCGTTTTTCTTTTTGAGGATAAGGAGGACAGAGACCTTATCTTCAGAAGCGACCCCTATTTCATGGGATCTCAAGGAATGTATTGAAATCGTTGGACTCCATACTTTAACCCAAAAAATGGCATTATGTTTGCAGTTCATGTTTGGGTCAGGCTTCCATTTCTTCCCATCTACTATTGGAATGATGAGACAATACGAAACATCAATAATGCTCTGTGGAAATATATTGACAGAGTAGAGCCTAAAGACGACCTCCTGGCCTATGCACATAATTGCATTGAAGTGGATCTAGAGAAGGGACTTCCAGAAGCGATCAACCTCACTCTAGATAATTGGTCTTATCTGCAGCAGGTAGACTATGAGCAGCTACCTTTCAAGTGCAAAGCATGCCATGAGTATGGGCACTTCGCTATAAATTGTCCCAAAGTCACCCCATTTCAAAATACAATGAATCCGAAGGAACATTGGAAACAACAAAAAAGGAAGAAAGTGAACATCAAGCAAGTGGGTTTTGCATGGCAGGAAAAGATCCAGCCATCTTCTAGAGCTAACTCTATTCCAATCCCCTCCTGAGGTGTAATGTCCCCATTCAAATAAATCTCAAAAGAGAAAATCCCACCAATCTACTAGTTTCCTAGGTTGGGGTTGAAACATTAGATTTGGAATAAGGAGACTATAAAACCCCCAATGGACATTAGCTTGACATAAATATATTAAAAGGGGTTAAATAAATATTTATGATAGGAAAATAAGGTGGCACTTGGTCATGGAGACACATTGGTGGTGTGGGACCCACACCAAGCTAGATTCCTCATGCCACATGGCATTCTATTCCCATCCATTCGAATCCAAGGTGGAGTCTAATGATATTGGGGAGTTGGAAGGTCAATATACTTGGCATGACTCAATGAAGGTCAAATTGGAGTGGAATAGTAACTCCCATGGAAGAGGAAGAGGCATTTGAGGGATAGTGAGACACTTGGGCTAGATTCCCTAGCTTCTATGACAACAATGATGAAGATGATATGACACCTATGACACAAATCAGACCTGATTGCTAACATCTGACATATATGACATGTCAGAGCTAAAAATAGCCTCCAAGAGGGCGCACAAGGGAGTTAGGGCAGCCAAAGAGTCACCCATTCGAATTGAGTGAAGGAGGAGGCTAGGAATGGAGGGACAAGTGGCACACATTGGAATCTCTTCCCAATTCGAGTTGGCATGAAGCTCATGGATGGAATTAGAGCTAAGGAGGTCTTTGGAAGTTTATAAAAGTCAAGACAAAGAAGGAGAGTAGCTTCTGATCATTTCTCATTTTGCATATTGGAGAGCATAGCTTGTCCATGCTTGTGGAGTGTTTACTCTACTTGCCTTAGTACCAATTCCGAGGGTGCAAGATTCCCATCCTAATTGGAAATTGGAGATGCCATTCAGACCTTTGATTTGGAGCTGCAATGGAGTCATTTGTTGTAGGTTGAAGCTACAGGGCTACTCGTGACATTCTCTTCTTCAACTTGTTTCCACACATTTCTCACTTTTCTCTTCATATTTTGGCTCTTGGAGGAAGGACGCACTTGGTGAGATGCTGATCTCTTTGTGGAGCTCTTGTGGCCCCATTTATTTGTAATCTGATGTATTTACTCTGTACTTTCTACTCAAAATATTCTCGAGTCAAAATACCAAACAATGTATAAATGGTGCCATTTAACTCATATCTTATTATGAAAGGTTGAAGTTGCTTTATTTCGACTTGTATCAGCTCATCTCTGTGACTTTTAATATGTATGGAGATTCATTAATGTCTTGAAGAAGTTTCATATACATTTCATAATCCTTTGGAACATAAATCTCGAATTTCATAGCAAGTGGTAAAGTTTCCTATCATTTCCCCCTATGTGAAGGCATGTCCACAAACCTCTGATTTATGGGAGTTGCAGAAGCCTTTAGAAACAGATTGATGATGCATTTGGGAGCCCATTGAAGTCCTTTAATAATTGCATGTCTCTGTTCTGAAAGTTGGTAGGTTCATACTGCATTTGGAAAGCCATTTTTGTCCCCTGCCCTTGGGGGTTTTGAACCTCGAATTGACTAGTAAATTTTCTTATTTTTCCCTAATTGTAAATGAATGTTGCAGAAGTCTTTTGAGAGTTTCAAAGCATCCATCGGTCTCATTTTTATGTCTTAATACCTTCCAAACACATTCAGACCCAATTCGGAATCATTTGGAGCCATTTTGAAGCATTTGAGCCATTACTAGTCAAAGGGTCGAATTGGCCAAAAATTGCAAATTTTCCTAATTTTTACAAATTCATTAAAAGGGACACTACAAGTGGTATCAGGGCATGGTCCTTGCACCTATGAATTAATATCACACCTTTAAGAATAATTGACAGCCATGTCTTACTATTATGATGAATCCTATGAGTACAATGCTTATGAGCAATATGAAGAAGATTGTGAATGGTATGAGGAAGAGGTGCTAACTTGCAACACTTTCTTACAATTTTATAAGGAATGAGGGTTATTCTTATGACTTTGAATCTGATGAGGATGAGTGTTTCACACTACCAAAGGATAATTCTATGAATGAATTACAAAGATTGAGAGCAACATGTAAAACCTTGCCCAACCAATATCACGCATATCTTCATGTGTACAAGGGAGATACACAAAAGGCTATTCCTTTTGAAGACTTTGTTGATTGGGTGTTTTTGAAAATAGGCCCAAAAATGAAGATGTGGAGTTAGTGAAGAAAGGTCTATGCCTTTCTTGCAAAATACCTTGGAGAGAAAATCATATGTGTGTGGGTGAAAAGAGCAGTGAAATATCTGAAGCTTCAAGGAATGCATGTATTTCCTACTTGAAGAGAGTTTTTGGGTTTTCTTCAAAAAGAGATTCCAAAAATATTGATCTTAAGGAAACCAAGGGTCAAAATGCATCATCTTGCTTGGAGAAGTGAAAGGAGGAGACCCATGAGCCACCTAGTTCTGAAATAGGTGAAGTAGAAGAAGCAACACAGGAAGAGGAAAGTTTTTCCCTTTTGAGGGATGTGCATGATCCTACCCTTATGGAGCCTACAAATGATGAAACTTTTGCATATTCTGATCATTTGGGTGAGTGGGTTCATTCTCCTACATCTTACACTTCCCTATTTTGCAACATTCATCCTAATGAAGTATGGGTGAAAAGTTTCTTTTTGATGGTGCAACAAGAGGAGTGTGAAACTCCTACCTCTCCTTTTGATGATGACATGACTAGAGCACCTCATTATTTACATTTGCAACATCATACTTTTTTACCTTATGATGATAAATATCTTCATGGATGCACTTATGATGTTCACTTGAGTCACTTGAAGACTCATGATTTTCCTTGCTCCTTGCTTAGTTTGATTGATGTTGGAGGAACTTCATTAACTACTTGGGTGAAGAGATATATGATTGGAGCAAATGTTTATTGGTATCAACATCCCTTGTTATCTCTTGATGATACACATATTCATGGATGCATAAATGGTACTTATGTGAGCCCATTGAAGTCTCATTGTTTTCTTTGCTCCCTACTTGGTTCAGATTTTAGTGGAGATTCTTCATTCACTTCTTGGATGAAAGAATACATGGCTGATTATTTTAATACATGCTACATCTTTTTGGAGCAGCATTATAGGACATGGGATCCTCACCTATGTCATTGGAATATATTTGATTGGTCACTTAACGCTTGTATGCACTTGGAAAATGGTGGTCTATTTTCTTGGAGGTATAAACACTTTCATGATTCTTTGATGAGGCACCTCCTTGATGTACATTTTTATTATGTTGCTATGTACTTTGATGGTCTATATTTTGTACTTATGATGATTGGAAGAATGCATACAAGGAAATGGGATCCGGGAATTCTCTTGCCTGATGGTATGGGTTGGACAACACTCCTAATTGTTGGAGTGCAATACAAGCAATGGGACCCTGGAATAATTTTTAGTCTCATTGGTTTCAAAAAAAATTGGGGAAAGAAATTTTTGGAAGCAAATTTTTGGGAAGAAAGCAGGTTCTTCAACATCCATGTTTTAAATTGATTAAGGACAAGCAATCTTAGGTGGGGAGGACTGCAATGTCCCCATTCAAATAAATCTCAAAAGAGAAAATTCCACCAATCTACTAGTTTCCTAGGTTGGGGTGTAAACATTAGATTTGGAATAAGGAGACTATAAAACCCCAAATGGACATTAGCTTGACATAAATATATTAAAAGGGATTAAATAAATATTTATGATAAGAAAATAAGGTGGCACTTAGTCATGGAGACACATTGGTGGTGTGGGACCCACACAAAGCTAGATTCCTCATGCCACATGGCATTCTATTCTCACCCATTCGAATCCAAGGTGGAGTCTAATGATCTTGGGGAGTTGGAAGGTAAATATACTTGGCATGACTCAATGAAGGTCGAATTGGAGTGGAAGAGGAAGAGGAATTTGAGAGATAATGAGACACTTGGGCTAGATTCCCTAGCTTCTATGACAACAATGATGAGGATGCTATGACACCTATGACACAAATCAGACCTGATTGCTGACATCTGACATATATGACATGTCAGGGTTAAAAATAACCTCCAAGTGGGCGCACAAGGGAGTTAGGGCAGCCAAAGAGTCACCCATTCGAATTGAGTGAAGGAGGAGGCCAGGAATGGACGGACAAGTGGCACACATTGGAATCTCTTCCCAATTCGAGTTGGAATGAAGCTCATGGATGGAATTAGAGCTAAGGAGGTCTTTGGAAGTTTATAAAAGTCAAGAACAAAGAAGGAGAGTATCTTTTGATCATTTCTCATTTTGCATATTGGAGACCATAGCTTGTCCATGCTTGTGGAGTGTTTACTCTACTTGCCTTAATGTCAATTTCGAGGGTGCAAGATTCCCATCGTAATTGGAAATTGGAGAGACCATTCAGAACTTTCATTTGGAGATACAATGGAGTCATTTGTTGCAGTCTGAAGCTACAGGGATGCTCGTGACATTCTCTTCTTCAACTTGTTTCCACACCTTTCTCACTTTTCTCTTCATATTTTGGATCTTGGAGGAAGGGCACACTTGGTGAGATGCTGATGTTTTTGGGGGATCTCTTGTGGCCCTATTCATTTGTAATATGATGTATTTACTGTGTTATTTCTGCTCAAAAGATCCTCGGGTCGAAATTCCAAGTGAAACTATGTCAAAATACCAAACAATGTATAAATGGTACCATTTTCCTCATATCTTATTATGAAAGCTTGAAGTCGCTTTATTTCAACTTGTATCAGCTCAGCTATGTTATTTTTATGATGTATAGAGATTCATTAGTGTATTGAATAAGTTTCATATACATTCCATAATCCTTTGGAACATAAATCTCAAATTTCATAGCAAGTGGTGAAGTTTCCTATCATTTCCCCCTATGTGAAGACATGTCCACAAACCTTTGATTTATGGGAGTTGCAGAAGCATTTAAAAACTGATTGATGATGCATTTGGGAGCCCATTGAAGTCCTTTAACAATTAACTGTCTCTGTTCTGAAAGTTGGGAGGGTCGTACTGCATTTGGAAAGCCATTTTGTCCCCTGCCCTTTGGGGTTTGAACCTCGAATTGACTAGTAAATTTCCCTGTTTTTCCTTGATTGTAAATGAATGTTGCAGAAGTATTTTGAGAGTGTCCAAGCATCCATCAGTCTCATTTTTATGTCTTAATACCTTCCAAACACATTCAGACCCAATTCGAAATCATCTGGAGCCATTTGGAAGCATTTGAGCCATTACTAGTCAAAGGGTCGAATTGGCCAAAAATTGCAAATTTTCCTAATTTTTACAAATTCATTAAAATGAACACTACAAGTGGTATCAGAGCATGGTACTTGCACCTGTGAATTAATATCATACCTTGAAGAATAATTGGCAGCCATGTCTTACTATTATGATGAATCCTATGAGTACAATGCTTATGAGCAATATGAAGAAGATTATGAATGGTATGAGGAAGAGGTGCCAACTTGCAGCACTTCTTACCATTTTATAAGGAATGAGGGTTATTCTTGTGACTTTGAATCTGATGAAGATGAGTGTTTCACACTACCAAATGATACTTCTATGAATGAATTACAAAGATTGAGAGCTACATGTAAAACATTGCCCCAATAATATCACGCATATCTTGATGTGTACAAGGGAGATACACAAAAGGCCATTCCTTTTGAAGACTATGTTGATTGGGTGTTTGAAAATAAGCCAAAAAATGAAGATGTGGAGTTAGTGAAGAAAGGTCTATGCCTTTATTGCAAAAGACATTGGAGAGAAAATCATGTGTGTGAGTGAAAAGAGCAGTGAAATATCTGAAGCTTCAGGGAATGCATGTATTTCCTACTTGAAGATAGTTTTTGGGTTTTCTTCAAAAAGAGATTCCAAATATATTGATCTTAAGGAAACCAAGGGTCAAAATGCATCAACTTGCTTGGAGAAGCGAAAGGAGGAGACCCATGAGCCACCTAGTTTTGAAATAGGTGAAGTAGAAGAAGCAGTACAGGAAGAGGAAAGTTTTTCCCTTTTGAGGGATGTGCATGATCCTACCCTTATGGAGCCTACAAATGATGACACTTTTTCATATTCTGATCATTTGGGTGAGTGGGTTCATTCTCCTACATCTAACACTTCCCTATTTTGCAGCATTCATCCTAATGAAGTATGGGTGAAAAGTTTCTTTTTGATGGTGCCACATGAGGAGTGTGAAACTCCTATCTCTCCTTTTGATGATGACATGACTAGAGCACCTCATTATTTACATTTGCAGCAGCATACTTTTTTACCTTATGATCATACATATCTTCATGGATGCACTTATGATATTCACTTGAGTCACTTGAAGACTCATGATTTTTCTTGCTCCTTGCTTAGTTCAATTGATGTTGGAGGAACTTGTTGGGCATGGCCCAAGTTGGCACACTTTCGAAGAAGTACAATTTTGACAAGTGTGCAGTTTGGGTTGCGAAGTCAGATGGCACAATTTTGTGAAGTGCGTAGTTTGGATTGTGTAGTCAGAGATGTGAAGTCATGCTGATGCGCAGTGCCAGCACAGCAGCTGCTTTGGCTAAAGAGTATAACGGAAAGTCGAGCTGTGAAGGTGACCTATTTTGGGTAAGTGACTCCAAGATTCTCGACAGTTGGGTAAGGAGCAGAGTGGAGATAAAGAAAAGCAACCTGTCAGAGAGAGTGGCGGAAAACCGTTAGAGGCTAAGCCACGGGTTGATGGTGACAGCAACGCAAAAGGGGCAGAAAGCAACAGGCCACGATGTGGTTGTAACCGTTTTTATGATGACTGCGGCTGTCAAAAGGGCGTGTGAGCCACGAGTGGCCCAGTAAGGCGGCCTAAAGAGAAGTGGGAAAGCTGTCGACGGCGACAGGAAGGGTGGCGAGTAACTACACCAGTTTTGGGCAACCTTAGGGTTTTTTAGCTCATCATGAATGTAAAGACGTGACCTAAGGGCATGGTCTATAAAAGGGCATATTTTGTTAGGGAAAGGGTTAGATTTTGGTTGATGTATGTTGAATATCGATCTCTGTTGAGAGCCCGAGCTATTGCAAAAAGGCTCTGTAGCTGTGTGCACAAAGACCTATTGAAGAGAGAAGAGAGTCTACAACTGAGTGCGTAGATTGGAACTGTTGTACCCTTCCCTTGATAATATAATAATAGTTCATGTGGACGTATTCCCATCCTGGGGGTGAACCATGTTAATTCCTTGTGTTATGTGATTGATTATGTGTTTACATCTATGTATTTGCTTATGTTGAATGGTTAAGATCTTGTTTATAAGTTCACGTGTTCTTGCTTTTATAAGTATTCGCCATAATGATAAAGGATGGGAATAATATGTTAAGTATCGACATATGTTAGTGAATGTAGAATGCACAAGTACTTCTAATTCAGATGAATGCATGAGTATTGGGTAAACACTTAGTCAGTAAAGTCTGTATAGTGCAATTCCCTAAAGCGCAGCACCGGAAGTGCGCAGTCATTGCAGGTCATCATATGGTCTAAGTCTGCAAGTGTTACAGTTAGATGCATGTGAATGTATAGGTTTACACTAAGTAAAGTCTATTGAAGTTGTGTGATTGCGGAAGAGGAAGCACAGTCCTCTGCTGCATTGTCCTGTTGTTAAGCAGTCATTCTGCATCCCGCAGTCCATGGATGCCCGATAGTATAAGTAATAGCCGCGAAGTAGGTGAACTTCGCGCTGTCCACCATTCCATTGAAGCGCGCATCACCTGGTTGTGGAAACCTGATTCCGCAACCTCCCCATAACTTCACCTCGGGTGAGACCTCAGTTTGCTCGCAGACTGTTGCCGAAAGAGCCAGTGAAAAGGGGTTTTGTTGGTTCCTTGAACTGCGCATAACCTGGGTCT
Organism: Larix kaempferi; assembly: GCA_027924585.1. Lineage (NCBI taxonomy): Eukaryota > Viridiplantae > Streptophyta > Pinopsida > Pinales > Pinaceae > Larix > Larix kaempferi. The sequence goes on from BSBM01000136.1 coordinate 10,612,907, forward strand.
ATCTCATTGAACTTAAAGAACACATATAGAACCAACAAATGGATATAGAACACATATAGAACTTGGGTCTATTCATGCTCGCTTATTGACCAAATTTTGGTTCATTTTTCAAATACTGCGCCTCCTATTCCACAGAATCCTCCAGTTGTTAATATTCCCAATCCTCAGAGCGTCAGTACCAGTAATACCGCAGGAGTGAGTACTCAGAACATTCCGCGTAGTAACATCCCTAACACCACTCAGAATACTGCGCAGAACAGTGTACCACCTGGAAGGAGAATGACTGATGATATTAAGCCGTCGATATTTAAAGGTACAGGTCTAGAAGACCCTGAGCAGCATTGGTTTCTATGTGAAGTCGTGTGGAGCGTCAAGCAAGTCCAGGATGATGTTGTTAAGCATGCATAGATCATCACTACATTCAGAGACAGAGCATTAACTTGGTTCATGAAATATTATGTCAGACAGAATAGAACCTTATCGAATATCAAGGTTTCTCTCTTAAGAGAGTTCAAGAAACCAAAGTCTGAATCACAATGTATAACAAAGCTAAAAGATATTAAACAGAAAACAACTGAGTCAGTATGGTAATTTGACCAGAATTTTAAAACATTATTAGACCAAGTAAGCTTTGACATAGCACCGCAACAACACCAAGAGTGGTTCATAGCTGCGTTGTTGCCACATATCAGATTATTGCTGATGCAACAGAAGGTTGCGTTGCAGACAGAAGCCTTAGAGATCGCGATGAAGCTAGAAGCTTTGCCGATAGGAGAAACAAGTCAAGGAATGATCCAGATCCAGAACCAGTCAGCAACCTTAACGTTACAACTCCAGGACATTAAGAAAGGAAAGGAAGTTAGAGAAGATATCTCGTGTACAAAATGTAGAGCAGAGGGACACTCGAAAGAACATTGTCCAGTTTTCAAAGAATACATTGACAGTGGAGAACCAAATCCACTAAATAAGCAGCAAGGGCCATGGTGTGAAATCTGTCGATGCAGAGGACATCGACCAGAGTATTGCTATTTGATCCATAAATATGTGAGAACACCTAAGAATTTGTATTGCAGTTTCTGTAAGTCAGTTGGACATGATGATTCCAATTATAGAGCATACGACCTGATGATAGAAAGGAAGCACGATGTTTACATAGTTCAAGAAGAAACACCACAACACCATGATAATGCGCAGTATGATCAAGGCGCATATAGAGGTCGTGGTGGATTCCGAAAGAGGAAGAAACACCGGACAAGGACAAGGAAGAGGAAGAGGTTAGATGCTTTGTTATAACTGCACTCAACCTGGTCATCTATCTAGAGATTGTACAAACGCTACTACTACATGTAGATATTGTAAATATTTTGACCATGTTATTGAACCATGCCCAATATTGCAAGTGAAGATGCAAGAAAGAAGAACAGAAGCACCAAACCTGAACGTTTAGATGATTGCAACAGAGAAAAGGGATCCAAACGGCAATGTTGTGACACGAAGTGGCACTGCGGCAGGAAAAGATAAAGAACTAGAAGCTTCGACTTATGGAGATCACCACGTTAAGCAGACACCTACTGATGGGGTCTGGATAAGAAAAGCTACTGGGAAAGCACCTGCTTTCAATCTAGAAAGAAACAAGGAAGTCTTCACAGAAGCAAGGGAAACTTTCAAAGAACCAGCACCTGTAAGTCTGAGAATCCCATTGCGAAGTGAAACATCGCATATGAGGGATATGCCAGCAGCGTATGATCAAACAAGTACCACAGTAGAAACAAGGACTTCTGTTGCGCAGTTCCTATGGAGCTGTATGAAGCTAGTGAAGAGCGAAGATGCTTTGGTGGAAATACAAAATTTACTGAACCACTATGAACAATGCAGTTGCACGAGTAATGCTCATAGCACAGTTCACCACATCAAAATCCATAAGAGAACAGGCCAATAAATGAGGCTAAGTGCACAAATTGGAGATTATGAGATGGATGAGATCATCCTTGATCTATGATATGAAGTAAATGTCTTGACCAAGCAGACATGGGTACATACGGGGAAACCAAAGTTGTCATGGTCACCCATACAATTGAGACTAGCGAATCAACAGAAGCTTATACCCTTTGGAAGGATAGCAAATGTTCTTGTGGATATCGATGGAGTAAGCACTTCAACAAACTTCGAGGTTATTGAGATCATCGATGACAGTCCCATATCCAACATTATTGGGGATAGACTGGGCAATGCATAACCTCGCAATCATCAACTTGAACAAAAAACAAATGATATTTGAAGGAACAGATATCAGGGTCATCGCACCCTTGGACCCTTTACAAGGACCGAGATACACTGAGCCGATCAAAGAAGAATGTAGAGTTCATGATCTAGATCGCATTTATAAGATGACAACAAACCACGCCAACTACATCAGTCCTACAGCAGATAGAACGCTTAGTTGGCGATGTGACAACTCTTACGTATCAGACTCCGACGCAGGACTGCAGAATTGGAAAGGCTGACTACATGAAGTATCTGCAAGAAGATGCGTGCAAATCACAAAATCACTGTGCTGGATTGGAACCGAGGTAAGTCCAATCCCCACTTATGATGGTCAACTAACATATATACATTTTTGCAAGAGTATACTGTATCAATTTCCGCTGAACATCGCATACCAACGTTGGATATAGCACTCCACGCTACACCTACCAGATGGTGAGCCGTGCATAAGGACACTTTGACCACATGGGATCAGTGCAAACATATGATGAAAATCAGATTCGCAGAGAAAGTTACGCTGACCATGGTAAAGTATAATGGACAAACAGATATGAGGGATCACATAGAGACTTGCTCACAAGCATGGATACACAGACCACAGACATAATGGGTTCATCTGTTTGTACACACACTAGAGAAGATTCCAAAGAATTGGTACATAGACGCAGAGCTTTGCAGAGGAACCACATATTGGTCTATTTTAACTGCGAACTTCAAGAGAACCTTCAGTTTTGAAGATGACTGTATAAGCATAAATGAGGCTCTGCAGGTTATCAAAAAAAGGATATTCAGAGAAGAATTCCCAAGTAAAAACGAGGCATTAGAGGTCATCAAAGAAAAGATATTTGAAGATGTAAAAGTACCTGTGAAGCTACAACCAGAATGGGAAAGAACAATAGAACATGCCCTTGAGTGTTATAACCTTGCTGAAGATGAAGGAGAAGATCCAGAGGAGAGCGATGAGGAGGATCCACGCAATGTTAATATACCTGAATCAGAGGGAGCGCGCGATGTAGAGGGACCTCCATTAGAAATTCCAGATATGAGTGGTCTTGTCAAGATGAAAAAGTTAATATTGGCATGAGTGAAGAGCCAAAGTTCACATCCATTGGAGACTACTGGGATGATGCAACAATCGCGCAGATCGCAGACCTTTTACATGAGTATCATATTTTTTTCTGATGAAGTTCTCTGAAATGAAAGGCATTTTGGGTGACTTGGGAGTGATGGAGATACCTCTCAAGCCAGGCGCGAAGCCCATCAGACAGAGACCTTATAGACTGAATCCTAGATACAAAGAACGAGTCAAGGTAGAACTAGACAAGATGCTTGATGCAGGGATCATTGAGCCAGTGGAAGAATATGAATGGATAATCCCTATGGTTATCCAGGACAAGAAGACAAAAGGAGAAATAAGAATCTATGTAGATCTGAGGAAGTTGAATGATGCTTCGCTACATGACCCATTTCCTACTCCATTTACAGATGAAGTACTAGACAATGTGGGAGGAAATGAGGCCTAATCATTCACTGATGGATTTTCTGGATACCATCAAATTAGAATAGATTCAGCAGATAGGCATAAGACCACTTTTGCTACTGAATGGGGCTCATATCAATATACAGTTATGCCATTTGGATTGAAGAATGCACCTGCTATTTTTTCCAGAGTTGTTGTAGCTGCATTCAAGGACTTTATCCATAAGTTCTTAGAAGTATATTTTGATGACTGGACTGTCTTTGGTTTACTGAAGAACCATTATGAGAACCTAAGAATGATGCTAGCTAAGTTTAGGCAACATCAAATCTCCTTGAATTTGAACAAATGTATTTTCTGTGTACCATATGGTATACTTCTGAGACACATTATATGTAAACAAGGCTTGATGGTTGAGCCTGCGAAGATTGCAGTTATTGTGAATCTTCCGGAACCTAAGTCAGTAAAGAAACTATGCACAACGCTTGGACATACATGATATTACAAAAAATTCATCAAGGGTTATGCGCAGATAACCACGCCAATGGAAAAAATTCTGAAGAAAGAAGCGCAATTCATCTGGAATGCAGAATGCGAGAAAGGATTAGACACATTAAAAGAGAAAATGGTAAATGCGCCGATCCTTGTTTTTCCAGATTGGAACAAGCCATTTCATGTACATGTTGATGCTTCATTTATAACATTGGGCATTGTGCTCGCTCAACCAGGTGAAGGGGGCATTAATCACCCCATTGCATTTTCAAGAAGAAAGCTATCTTCAGCCAAAAAGAACTATACGACCATAGAAAGAGAAGGTCTAGCTATGGTTTATGCACTTTGGAAATTCAGGCACTATTTACTGGGTGCACACTTCTCCATGTACACTAACCATTCAGCTGTGAAGTACTTGGTCAATAATCCAGTGTTAGGGGGGAGAATATGTAGATGGTTACTACTCTTTCAAGAGTATGAATTTGAAACCATTGTTAAACCAAGCATATTGAACTTAGGACCTGACCATCTCTCAAGGATTGAGTCAGGCGAAGAACCCACTAATCTTGAAGACAATCTGCCTGACACGCAGTTGTTTTCCATACAGATAACATATGAGTATTACAAGGACATTGTCGAATTTTTTACTACAGGATTGGCACCCACAGAATTTACTACACAACAGAAGAAGCAGCTGGTAGTTAAAGTCGCAGACTTCACTATCATCGTAGGGCAGTTATACAAGTTGGGACCGGATGACGTGTTGCGAAGATGTGTGTTAGAGCAGGAGAAGCCATTTATACTGGCTGAGGCACACTAAGGTGTCTTTGGAAGTCACTACGCAGGTAGAGCTACTGTGTAGAAGATATTAAGAGTAGGGCTATGGTGGCCCACACTACACAAAGATTCAAAGGAACATTGCCAGAGTTGCAATGTGTGCCAAAGGACTGGAAAGCCATCGCGAAGAGATGAAATGACATTAAGACCGCAACTGACTTTATAGGCATTTGATAAATGGGAAGTTGATTTCGTGGGACCGACCAACCCACCAGGAAAAAGAACTCATGCAAGATACATTATCACCGCGATTGATTATCTCACCAGATGGGCAGAATCTAAACCAGTGAAGGACTATAGCGCAGTTACTGCCATGCAGTTCATCTTCGAGAACATCCTTACTAGATTTGGATGCCCAAAAATATTAATGAGTGATCAAGGAACTCACTTTTTGAGCATAACTATTGAAGCCCTTATTGAGGAGTTCCACATCTACCATCAGAGGAGTACACCGTACCATCCACATGCTAATGGAACTGTCAAGGAATTTAACGAAGTGCTGGAGAATGCGCTGACAAAAGTATGCAACACAAACAGTTATGATTGGGATCTGCGCATTCCAGCTGTGTTATGGGCATACAGAACAACTTGTAAGAAACTGATAGGCCATACACGTCCTTTCAGATTGGTCTATGGACAGGAAGTTGTGATGCCTATGGAGTATATTGTACCAAGCTTAAGAATTGTTGCATTCACAGACATGGCTGATGAAGAAACATTGCAAGAAAGGCTTCTACACTTGGTTGGATTGGAGGAGGATCGCTTCATCGCAGGCTCTCACCAGCAAGTGCAGAAGGACAGAGAGAAAGCATGGCGTGATCGCTATATCAAGCACAAAATCTTCCAGGTAGGAGACCTTGTCCTCCTGTATGATAACAAGTTCATGAAATTTCCTAGCAAATTTAAAATACATTGGCTTGGCCCATATATTGTTATGCATGTTACTAACGGTGGCACAGCTCAGTTAGCCACGTTAGCCAGAGACAACTTACCAGTTTTGGTTAATGAAAGTAGACTAAAACCCTACAGGGATAGTCCTACTTTGTAGAACCATCAGTGATCAGAAGAGCAAGAAGATTCTAAGTGTTAAGTACAGTTGAAATTGGGCACTAGAAATTGAGCAGAGTTTGTATACAGTTTTGGTCTGATACGCAAAGTTGATGGAAATGATGCATTAACTGTGCAACACTAGTAGAGAAGTGAAGCTGCGAAAAAAAAGAGAGTAAAGAAAACAAAAGAAAAGAGAAGTAGAATCGTGCAGTTGCGAAGTTCAAAAGGCAGTCGCGCAGTTCAAAAGGAATAGAACAATTGCGAAGTATCAGAAGTTGCGATGCGACGCATGGGTTGAAAGTGCAGTTGTGAAGTTAAAAATGGAGAAGCACACGTGTGCGAAAGAGCCACACAAGAACCTTTTGTCAAAACCGCCAGCACATCATGGCGAAAAAGGGCGACCGTCACAATTGTCGGCTAGTTAGTGAACCGTTATCCAAAATGGTGACACTGACAAAATCGTGCATTAAAAGAAAATCTAGCCATTTGAGCATAATAAAGAGTGAAGTGACCGATATGTCACCGAGATCCGACTAACAAACTTGGTAATTAATGGCTGCCTTAACTGATTTAACAGCCTGGTAGCACCGATAGCGTTCGACATTTAAGGAAACATCATTGGCTCAGAGATAATCGAATTGGTGGAAAAGACTGAGATATCATGGGAGATATGGCCGAAGGACAAGACATTAACTGCCCCATTAATAGCTCATCGATGCGTTCTAGACCAGCAGGGTCTATAAATAGCCATTAGCTAAGCACTTGTGCGTTTTACCGTGAGTTCTATCTCGTATGTGTGTGAATTTAGAGCTTTAACTATTAGCAACCAGAGCATTCTGCAATTGAATGAGCGAACCAGTCACCATTGATGAAGTATTAAAAATATTCAAGCAGTCAGGATTGAAGGGAGTCATGTTGGCACCTTCCAAGAAGCCCACTGTGGAGAAAGGTGCCTCATCCCGCAGCTCTGCAAGGCATGCCGCAGGGATGAAAAAAGATAAGCACCAGGCTACAGAGTAGGAAGAGCCGAAAGTAGCAAAGCCACAGACACCAGTCACAACTCAAGAGCGATCCATCCATCTCATGCATGAATATATCCCACCTCGACAAGATGATGCACCAGTTGTCAACCTTGAGAAAAATGTTGTTTATGAGATTCCGCTACCGCCCATATCTAGTCAGGTGAAGGTTGTAGAACACCTTCTAGGGAAAGTGGAAGACTGCAAGTTCGAAGATCATGACTTGTTGGAAGGAGGTCAATCGAAGCCAAAGAAGTACAAACAGTTTCAACTGGACCAATATATGTGTCGCCAGGTTGATGACCAATCCGACGCAAAAACTCTATTTGTGTAGGATTGGCTCAAAGCACTTAAACCATCCGGATTGCTTAACCTACTGCACATCTCGCATTTCGATAGGAGCCCAGAACTTAATGCAGTAGTGCGCACATTGCTTTCCTGTATACACTCAGGATATCTATGGTTGGACAAAAGAATTGATATAATATTGATATGATATATTACATCACGATGCTTAATAAGAGAGGCGAAGACCCTGCAAAATCATTTGTAGGAAAGGGACAAGACAAAGAACTTGCCTCCAGAATGACGGAAGAATTTGCCATGATCAGGGGAAAACGTGGCTTCCCTACAGCCAATATCAATGATCAAGATACGTGCTTAACAGTTCAACTGCTCGCAGGGAAGATACTGCGCAAATGTCGACCAACAGAGGTGCCGACCACAACAATCCTCCTCGCATCTCAAACGAAGAACGACACCCATTACAACTGGGCACAGTACCTGCTGAACGAGTTTTTGGACGATGTCCAAAAACTCAGGACAAGGGAACTCCGTTCTGTTACAGTTGGCTATTAGTGCTAATTGCCTTCGTCGGTTGGAAAGAGTCGGCTGGATACCAAGGCCTTCCAGTTTTCTCAGGGCAATGTCGAGGAACACACTTCGCTAACTTATGGGCAAACACGAAGTCCTCCAGGAAACGACAAATTAATGATCCATTTTATAAATATTACGAGCAACTGTGTGATGTGATTCGACGGACACCGTGAATCTCACAGCAGGTGCCAAATGCATACAAAGGGAAGCTGAGATTCATCGCCGATATGCATAAGACGTACATTCATCCAAGGGCTGATACAGAGACCGATCTATGGTATACAGGCTTCTATCAGCTGGATGCTGAGAAAATAGAACAGATGATGGAAGAATGGCCAATGGAATGGAAGGTGGACCAACCTGTCGAGGTCAAGTCTGACTCCGTGGAGACTAAATACGAGGATAAGCACAAAGTCACACCCACACCTATTGACCAGGAAGAAGGAGCTGCGCAGGACAAGCCGGTAGGACAAGCGGGAAGTAAGAGGAAACCAACTGCGAGCCCTTCATCGGTAAAAGGCCAACATAAGAAGCAAAGGGATAATAAGCCCAAATTTCAGCCGATGCTAAACAAAGACGACTGCGAAAGCATCGCTCTTAAGGTCAACAAGTATTGGGAAGACACGCTTGCCAAGCAAATCATGCAAGAAGAGGCACAAGTAAGCCTCTTGCAGACTATCGAGTCAATAAAAACAATGGTTACGCAGCTGGGACAAGCCCAGTAGGACCTGGTCCGAGATTCATATTCAGAGGGGAAGTCAGGTGGATCAACCAGGCAGAAGAGGGAACCCCACAAGCTGAATATGAACCCTCAGTTGGTACACATTGACCCAGTATACCTCATTTATCCCAATGGTTAGGTAATTGAAGCAACTAAGAATTTGGAGCACTTTGGAATCAACATTAGCAGGTTTCCAGTAGAAGACATGCACAATCTACACATGAAGGTGGTGGAAGAAATTCATGAAAGAGGCATCGCCTCATATGATCAGAATGTCAAGTTGAAAAAGAGCTTCGACGAGATGAAACTGGAATCAGTGCGGAACAGCAGGGAATTCTCCAACATTCAAGAAAAGAATCGCAGACTGAAAGAAACAGTATTGGCAATCTACGTGAAAATTGAGAAATGCGAGCCAAATGTCAAAGATACCATCATTAAGCTTGGGGCTAGAGTAGAAACCCTTATGATGGAAATGATGGACATGGAGATCTCCTACAAAGGAAAGATCGCAGACTTGGAAGCTCAACAACCCAACACTCCGCCAGAAAAACGCGCAGCTCCAAGTGAAGAAGTGAAGGCCACTATAGATAGCATCTCGGCCGAAGTGGCAAGGTGTCAAAATTTGCTAGAGGAAGCAAACACAGTGTTGGCCGGATTGAATGAGGATCCAGCCCTTCAGCAGGTGAAAGGCGACCTAAGCAAAGGCAGCAACAACTAGATGTCGCAAACGCATAAATGAAGACTTTGCCGGCAAGGCAAAAGATGCAAAAATTCAACGAGGCAAAATAGCTGCAAAAAGAGTTGATGGTGTTAAGGGAAAAAGAGGCTGTCGCTTCTGCGAAGTTGCAGCCCACTGAGGAGGAATGACTCGCAATAATGCGGTAAATTGATGAAAAGTTTGTAGAACTTCAAACTACGGAGGGCACAATGAAAGAACAAGCCCATGAGCAAGTCTTGCAGGTGATGTTGGAGACCATTAAAGAATTTGAGAACAAGGCAAAGGTAACGGTTGCGGAGCCCACAGTTACTTTGCACAACTTCACTTCCAAGCTAAGTACTGCCGAAGAAGCATAGCCGAAGTCGGCCAGTGAAAGTTCGGGGATGATCCACAAGTAAGTGTTAGGGGCCTGTTGGGCATGGTCCAAGTTGGCACACTTTCGAAGAAGTACAATTTTGGCAAGTGCGCAGTTCGGGTTGTGAAGTCAGATGGAACAATTTTGTGAAGGGCACAGTTCGGATTGCGTAGTCAGAGATGCAACCATGTTGATGCGCAGTGCCAGCGTAGCAGCTACTTTGGGTAAAGAGTATAAGGGAAGGTCGAGCTGTGAAGGAGACCTGTTTTGGGTAAGCGACTCCAGTATTTCTGACAGTTGGGTAAGGAGCGAAGTGGAGATAAAGGAAAGCGACCTGTCAGAGAGAGTGGCGAAAAACCGTTAGAGGCTAAGCCAAGGGTCGACAGCGACAACAACGCAAAAGGGGCGGAAAGCGACAGGCCACGATGTGGTTGTAACCATTTTTATGATGCCTGCGGCTGTTAGAAGGACGTGTGAGCCATGAGTGGCCCAGCAAGGAGGCCTGAAGCGAGTGGGGCAAGCTATCGACGGCAACAGGAAGGGTGGCGAGTAACTACACTAGTTTTGGGGAACCAAAGGGTTTTTGAGCCCATCATGAATGTAAAGACATGACCTAAGAGACATGTCTATAAAAGGGCATATTTTGTAAGGAAAACGGTTAGATTTTGGTTGATGTATGTTGAATATCGATCTCTGTTGAGAAACTGAACTATTGTAAAAAGGCTCTGCAGCTGTGTGCACAGAGACCTACTAAAGAGAAAAGAAAGTCTGCAGCTGAGTGCGCAGACTGGAACTGTTGTACCCTTCCCTTGATAATATAACAACAGTTCATGTGGACGTAGCTCCCATCCTGGGGGTGAACCACATTAATTCCTTGTGTTATGTGATTGATTATGTGTTTGCATCTGTGTACTTTTTTATGTTGAATGGTTAAGATCCTGTTTATAAGTTCATGTGTTCTTGCGTTTATATGTATTTGCCATAAGGATAGAAGATGGGAATAATATGTTAAGTATCAACATATGTGAGTGAATGTTGAATGCACAAGTACTTCTAAGTCAGATGAATGCATGAGTATTGGGTAAACACTTAGTCAACGAAGTCTGTATAGTGCGATTCCTTGAAGCGAAGAACCAGAAGTGTGCAGTCATTGCAGGTCATCATATTGTATAAGTTTGTAAGGGTTACAGCTAGATGCATGTGAATGTATAGGTTTACACTAAGTAAATTCTATTGAAGTTGTGTGATTGCCGAAGAGGAAGCGCAGTCCTCTGTTGCGCTGTCCTATTGTTAAGAAATCATTCCGCATCTCGCAGTCCGTGGATGCGCGATAGTATAAGTAATAGCCGCGAAGTAGGTGAACTTCGCGCTATCCACCATTCCATTGAAGCGTGCATCACCTAGTTGTGGAAACCTGATTCTGCAACCTCCCCATAACTTTGTCTCGAGTGAGACCTCAATCTTCTCACAGATTGTTGCCGAAAGGGCCGGTGAAAAGGGGTTTTGTTGGTTCCCTGAACCGCACAGAACTTGGGGTCTAGCTAATTTAACTTGAAGAACACATATAGAACCAACAAAACTTCATTAACTAATTGGGTGAAGATATATATGATTGGAGCAAATGTTTATTGGTAGCAACATCCCTTGTTATTTCTTGATGATACACATATCCATGGATGCATAAATGGTACTTATGTGAGCCCCTTGAAGGCTCATTGTTTTCTTTGCTCCTTACTTGGTTCAGATTTTAGTGGAGATTCTTCATTCACTTCTTGGATGAAAGAATACATGGCTGATTATTTTGATACATGCTACATCTTTTTGGAGCAGCATTATAGGACATGGGATCCTCACCTATGTCATTGGAGCAAATTTGATTGGTCACTTGATGCTTGTATGCACTTGGCAAATGGTGGTCTACATGCTTGGAGGTATAAGCACTTTCATGATTCTTTGATGAGGCACCTCCTTGATGTACATTTTTATTATGTTGTTATGTACTTTGATGATCTATATTTTGTACTTATGATGATTGGAAGAATGCATACAAGGAAATGGGATTTGGGAATTCTCTTTCCTGATGGTATGGGTTGGAGAGCACTCCTAATTGTTGGAGTGCAATACAAGCAATGGGACCTTGGAATAATTTTTAGTCTCATTGGTTTCAAAAAATTTTGGGGAAAGAAATTTTTGGAAGCAAATTTTTGGGAAGAAAGCAGGTTCTTCAACATCCATGTTTGAAATTGATTAAGGACAAGCAATATTGGGTGGGGAGGACTGTAATGTCCCCATTCAAATAAATCTCAAAAGAGAAAATTCCACCAATCTACTAGTTTCCTAGGTTGGGGTGGAAACATTATATTTGGAATAAGGAGACTATAAAACCCCAAATGGACATTAGCTTGACATAAATATAGTAAAAGGGGTTAAATAAATATTTATGATAGGAAAATAAGGTGGCACTTGGTCATGGAGACACATTGGTGGTGTGGGACCCACATAAAGCTAGATTCCTCACGCCATATGGCATTCTATTCTCACCCATTCGAATCCAAGGTGGAGTCTAATGATATTGGGGAGTTGGAAGGTCAATATAATTGGCATGACTCAATGAAGGTCGAATTGGAGTGGAAGAATAACTCCCATGGAAGAGGAAGAGGCATTTGAGAGATAGTGAGACACTTGGGCTAGATTCCCTAGCTTCTATGATAACAATGATGAAGATGCTATGACAACTATGACACAAATCAGAAAATATGACATATATGGCATGTCAGGGCTACAAATAGCCTCCAAGTGGGAGCACAAGGGAGTTAGGGAATCCAAAGAGTCACCCATTCGAATTGAGTGAAGGAGGTGGCTAGGAATGGAGGGACAAGTGGCACACATTGGAATCTCTTCCCAATTCGAGTTGGCATGAAGCTCATGGATGGAATTAGAGATAAGGAGGTCTTTGGAAGTTTATAAAAGTCAAGACAAAGAAGGAGAGTAGCTTTTGGTCATTTCTCATTTTTCATATTGGAGAGCATAGCTTGTCCATGCTTGTGGAGTGTTTACTCTACTTGCCTTAGTACCAATTTCGAGGGTGCAAGATTCCCATTCTAATTGGAAATTGGAGAGGCCATTCATACCTTTAATTTGGAGCTGCAATGGAGTCATTTTTTGCAGGTTGAAGCTACGGGGCTACTCATGATATTCTCTTCTTCAACTTGTTTCCACACCCTTCTCACTTTTCTCTTCATATTTTGGCTCTTGGAGGAAGGGCGCACTTGGTGAGATGTTGATCTCTTTGGGGGATCTCTTGTGGCCCCATTTATTTGTAATATAATGTATTTAATCTATATTTTCTGCTCAAAATATCCTCGGGTCGAAATTCCAAGTAAAACTATGTCAAAATACCAAACAATGTATAAATGGTGCCATTTTCCTCATATGTTATTATGAAAGCTTGAAGTTGCTTTATTTCGACCTGTATCAGCTCATCTATGTTATTTTTATGATGTATGGAGATTTATTAATGTCTTGAAGAAGTATGGGGATTTATTAATGTCTTGAAGAAGTTTCATATACATTTCATAATCCTTTGTAAAATAAATCTCGAATTTCATAGCAAGTGGTGAAGTTTCCTATCATTTCCCCCTATGCGAAGACATGTCCACAAACCTCTGATTGATGGGAGTTGTAGAAGCCTTTAGAAACTGATTGATGATGCATTTGGGATCCCATTGAAGTCCTTTAACAATTCCATGTCTATGTTCTGAAATTTGGGACGGTTGTATTGCATTTGGAAAGCCATTTTTGTCCCCTGCCCTTGGGGGTTTTGAACCTCAAATTGACTAGTAAATTTCCCTATTTTTCCCTGATTGTAAATGAATGTTGCATAAGTCTTTTGAGAGTGTCTAAGAATCTATCAGGCTCATTTTTATGTCTTAATACCTTCCAAACACATTCATACCCAATTCGGAATCATTTGGAGCCATTTGGAAGCATTTGAGCCATTACTAGTCAAAGGGTCGAATTGGCCAAAAATTGCAAATTTTCCTAATTTTTACAAATTCATTAAAAGGGACACTACACGAAGCCCCAATCCCAAATTGAAACCTAATGGAAAGGACCTTGAGTTCCACATAAATCAATGCGAATCTCTTACAAACTTAGAAAACGATATTGGGGAAGGCCATGTTGAAGAGGCTAGCACGCACACCCCTGAAATACCATAAACTACCAAGGAGCAAGATTTGCTATACATCCACTCTCCAAAGGGAAACCCTTCTCATGAATAGGTCACTATAGAATCAAGGGAGGATGAAACATACCTAGGAATCTCGGAAGAAGAATCTGACCATGAATCACCACCAAACGTCCCACTCAAAAAAGTGGGAAGGAGAACTAATAAAAATCGAAGAGAAGTTGTGACTAATCAAGAAAATGATCTAGGAAGGTAGATCACTCTAGAAAACCTCATCAAAATTGAATCTAAAGTGGTTATAAATCAAGGAGGTACAAGTCCCCAAAAGGGGGAATCCTAAAATTAATTAGTAAATGATGAAAGTCACATCCTTGAACTGTAGGGGTTTAGGGAGTAGATCTAAGCTCTCTCAGATACAAGATCTAGTAAAAGTGGAGAATCCCCAACTCCTCATGCTATAGGAGAAAAAAATGAAGAACAACCTTGTCCTTTAAGAAATATATAAAATGTGGCAAAGTTTTAAAGCACTGGAAATCAGCTCCAGAGGTGCCTTGGTAGGACTTTGCACCCTATGGGACCCTTCAATCTTGGAGCTGCTAGACTAGAAATTCACTCAGCAATTAAACCATATCCCCTCATGTATGTCTATAATCTTGGTAAATGTGTATATGCCAGTAATCTATAAAGAGAAGTTAGAGTGTTGGAATTCGCTCTTTGATGCTCAAAAAGTATTGTTGGCACGCCAACAACTCTCCTTAATTTTTGCAAATAAAAGGCCCCCCATTAGTATTTTGTGAATATTTAGCTTTGGGTTTCTTTTTCGTTTATCTTGCTTGATTTGGAAGGTGATTTCATGATTTTATTTCTTCGATCCTTCACTTTTGCGCTGCTTTCTCTTTGGCTTGGATTTCATTATATAAGGATTTGGTGATTTGGATATCTTTGTCGTCAACATCTTTTAGTTGATGAGCGTCTTTTGTTTAGTCTTACTTGAGCTTGTTTGAGCTAATTAGATCACTCGGTTTGGCTTTGGTAGATTGATATGATGTTTTGGCACTCTTGTGAAGTTTCGATTTTCATTGTTGATGGCTCAATATAAATTATTCAACCTGGTGATTTTGATTCATGAAACAATGAGTATTAGAGATTAAAACCATGCATTCAAGTTAAAAGTTTGAAAGATCACATATATCCTATTATTTTTGCTACATTATTAAAAGTGTTGAATAAAGAATGATCAAAAAGATATCTTTTCAATTAATGTTTGAAGAACTTCATTTCTTTTATGTTTATATCAAGTGATTAATAAGTATATATATATATATATATAAACATAATTTATTAATCAAGTTCTTTCATCCTTTTGAACAACATCTGCTGTATTGACCTCCTATGACACAAATAAGAAAATATGACACCTATGACACAAATAAGAAAATATGACATATATGACATGTCAGGGCTAAAAATAGCCTCCAAGTGGGCGCACAAGGGAGTTAGGGCATCCAAAGAGTCACCCATTCGAATTGAGTGAAGGAGGCGGCTAGGAATGGAGGGACAAGTGGCACACATTGGAATCTCTTCCCAATTCGAGTTGGCATGAATCTCATGGATGGAATTAGACCTAAGGATGTCTTTGGAAGTTTATAAAAGTCAAGACAAAGAAGGAGAGTAGCTTTTGGTCTTTTATCATTTTGCATATTGGAGATCATTGCTTGTCCATGCTTGTGGAGTGTTTACTCTACTTGCCTTAGTACCAATTTCGAGGGTGCAAGCTTCCCATTCTAATTGGAAATTGGAGAGGCCATTCATACCTTTAATTTGGAGCTACAATGGAGTCATTTTTTGTAGGTTGAAGCTATAGGGCTACTCGTGATATTCTCTTCGTCAACTTGTTTCCACACCCTTCTCACTTTTCTCTTCATATTTTGGCTCTTGGAGGAAGGGCACACTTGGTGAGATCCTGATCTCTTTGGGGGAGCTCTTGTGGCCCAATTTATTTGTAATATAATGTATTTAATCTGTATTTTCTGCTCAAAATATCCTCGGGTCGAAATTCCAAGTGAAACTATGTCAAAATACCAAACAATGTATAAATGGTGCCATTTTTCTCATATGTTATTATGAAAGCTTGAAGTTGCTTTATTTCGACCTGTATCAGCTCATCTCTGTGATTTTTATGATGTATGGAGAGTCATTAATGTCTTGAAGAAGTTTCATATACATTTCATAATCCTTTGTAAAATAAATCTCGAATTTCAGAGCAAGTGGTGAAGTTTCCTATCATTTCCCCCTATGCGAAGACATGTCCACAAACCTCTGATTGATGGGAGTTGTAGAAGCCTTTAGAAATTGATTGATGATGCATTTGGGAGCCCATTGAAGTCCTTTAACAATTCCATGTCTCTGTTCTGAAATTTTGGAGGGTTGTACTGCATTTAGAAAACCATTTTTGTTCCCTGCCCTTGGGGGTTTTGAACCTCAAATTGACTAGTAAATTTCCCTATTTTTCCCTGATTGTAAATGAATGTTGCAGAAGTCTTTTGAGAGTGTCTAAGAATCTATCAGGCTCATTTTTATGTCTTAATACCTTCCAAACACATTCATACCCAATTCGGAGTCATTTGGAGCCATTTGGAAGCATTTGAGCCATTACTAGTCAAAGGGTCGAATTGGCCAAAAATTGGAAATTTTCCTAATTTTTACAAATTCATTAAAAGGGACACTACACAAAGCCCCAATCCCGTATTGAAACCTAATGGAAAGGACCTTGATTTCCACACGAATCAATGCGAATCTCTTACAAACTTAGAAAACGATATTGGGGAAGGCCATGTTGAAGAGGCTAGGACACACACTGCTGAAAATACCATAAACTACCGAGGAGCAAGATCTGCTATACATCCACTCTCCAAAGGGAAACCCTTCTCATGAATAGATCACTATAGAATCAAGGGAGGATGAAACATCCCTAGGAATCTCGGAAGAAGAATCTGACCGTGAATCACCACCAAACGTCCCACTCAAAAAAGTGGGAAGGAGAACTAATAAAAATCGAAGAGAAGTTGTGACTAATCAAGAAAATGATCTAGGAAGGTAGATCACTCTAGAAAACCTCATCAAAATTGAATCTAAAGTGGTTATAAATCAAGGAGGTACAACTCCCCAAAAGGGGGAATCCCAAAATTAATTGGTAAATGATGAAAGTCGCATCCTTGAACTGTAGGGGTTTAGGGAGTAGATCTAAGCTCTCTCAGATACAAGATCTAGTAAAAGTGGAGAATCCCCAACTCCTCATGCTATAGGAGAAAAAAATGAAGAACAACCTTGTCCTTTAAGAAATATATAAAAATGTGGCAAAGTTTTAAAGGACTGGAAATCAGCTCCAGAGGTGCCTTGGTAGGACTTTGCACCCTGTGGGACCCTTCAATCTTGGAGCTGCAAGACTAGAAATTCACTCAGCAATTAAACCATATCCCCTCATGTATGTCGATAATCTTGGTAAATGTGTATATGCCAGTAATCTATAAAGAGAAGTTAGAGTGTTGGAATTCGCTCTTTGATGCTCAAAAAGTATTGTTGGCACCCCAACAACTCCCCTTAATTTTTGCAAATAAAAGGCCCCCCATTAGAATTTTGTGAATATTTAGCTTTGGGTTTCTTTTTCGTTTATCTTGCTTGATTTGGAAGGTGATTTCATGATTTTATTTCTTCGATCCTTCACTTTTGCGCTGCTTTCTCTTTGGCTTGGATTTCATTATATAAGGATTTGGTGATTTGGATATCTTTGTCGTCAACATCTTTTAGTTGATGAGCATCTTTTGTTTAGTCTTACTTGAGCTTGTTTGAGCTAATTAGATCACTCGGTTTGGCTTTGGTAGATTGATATGATGTTTTGGCACTCTTGTGAAGTTTCGATTTTCATTGTTGATGGCTCAATATAAATTATTCAACCTGGTGATTTTGATTCATGAAACAATGAGTATTAGAGATTAAAACCATGCATTCAAGTTAAAAGTTTGAAAGATCACATATATCCTATTATTTTTGCTACATTATTAAAAGTGTTGAATAAAGAATGATCGAAAGGATATCTTTTCAATTAATGTTTGAAGAACTTCATTTCTTTTATGTTTATATAAAGTGATTAATAAGTATAATTTTCATTATATATATATAAACATAATTTATTAATCAAGTTCTTTCATCCTTTTGAACAACATCTGCTGTATTGACCTCCTGAACTTGATGAAAGCTGGAGATATTTCCCAGCTAAACTATGAAAACATTTGTGAATTATGCAAACATTATTCAAGGGTAAATTAAAAGCATGGAAATAGTCCGAGAGATATTGCTGCCAGAATTACTAAGTCATCAGGAAGAGGAGCTACGCATGCAGAAATTGGTAAATTGTTGGAAAATTTGAAAACTTATATTCTCAGTTTTACATGTTGCAGGTTAAGAATAAACAGGCAGAAGCTGAGAAAGCACTATCCATATTTTGCAAAGTGCTTTAAGACGCATCCTTAAAGATAATGTCCATAACTTAAAAAACAACTTACACTATTAACATCTTTATTTAATGTATTGACATAACTTTATTAAGTTGTCTTCATTTTATAGAATCATATATCTTTTGGAAAAAATTCCCTTGATTACACTATGAAATCACATTACCTTTCAGTCACGTTAACTTGTGAAAGGCCTTGGGGAGCACTATCATTGTTTTATTAATATTCTATTAAAGGCTTTCTAAAGATAGTATGACTCAAGTATTTATGATTTTAAAATTATAATCAAAAGATCTTTTTTCTATTATGAATTTTCATGACTCTATTTTAGAAGATGACTTTTGTTTTTATGGATTTTAAATTAAATGGATAAAGCATACCATATGGTATCTACCAGGTTTGGAATTTCAAATCCTAGTTGCTTGTCAAATGGAATTTTGTTGACGGTTTCGTATTTTCACTGCCTATCACTTTACGTTTTAACCAATTTTATAAAGTGTCAATATTTTATATTAAATTTTACTAAATTTTTTAAAATGTCATATTAATCATTAGAAGCTGTGAAGTTGTGGTTAAAATGTTATACCTATTTTATAAAGTGTCAATATTTTATATTAAATTTAATTAAATTTTTTAAAATGTCATATTAATCATTAGAAACTATGAAGCTGTGGTTAAAATGTTACACCTATTTTATAAAGTGTCAATATTTTATATTAAATTTAATTAAAATTTTTAAAATGTCATATTAATCATTAGAAGCTGTGAAGCTGTGGTTAAAATGTTATACCTGAGGCAAATTGGCTGCCACTTGGGAGAGGCTGACAGCGGATACCTAATTCCACTTCTCGAAGTCATGCCTCAAACTCGCAGCCTGCATTTACCAACTCACTATCAATGTCTAAAGCATTAATTTAGTTAACCCTCCATTTACCTTAAGGTACTAGCATAGTCCTGCCTGAATGTCAAAACCCTACCAAGTTCCATGCTTACAAGTACTAAAATTTAAGACATGTTATGTTCAAAACGAACGTCATTTTGACGATTTTCATTTTCCACGTAGATGATGACGTGTAACTATTAATTTTAAACGTAGATGATGACGTGTAACTATTAATTTTAAGTATCAAATACGTTCAAATTTGGAAAATACGTCCTGTGTGGGACGTCAAATTCCAGGCCTATCTACTATTTATTTGTGTCTTAAGATTCCTCAACACACGGAAGCGTGACGGAAGCATGGAATCGTTGGGTAAATTACCGGTCTATCACGTCATTAATGAACTTCCTCATTCCGTCTTATTCCCAACACATATAACTTAAGAAAAACAACAGGTTGACGTGTGAAATTTTGCTTTTGAAAAGGCGAACTCCAAGGAAATGCTGTTGAAGAATATCTCCATATTGTTGTTATTTAAAAAACGGGAACACCAATACCTGGAAGCAATTAATGCTGCCACTACAACAAAACCAGTCCGATCAAAGAAGGAGGTGCACGCATTAAAGAAGGGACTCGACCCGCCTGCTTAATCATTATATCACCTGTATCCACATGCCACGAGACTACACCATGTTATAATTGCTTCTTGAAATCAATGGAGAAGAAAATAGATTACACCATGTTTGGAAAATAGCTTGTTAGAAAATCCAGCTTGTCTAGCTTATTATCCAAAGAGATAAAGATGTGAAGGTGAAACTCGATGAATGGAGGATAAAGGATTGAATTTACACATCATCACGAGATTGCTCAGCACGCTCACTTCCTGAAGGAAGTTTCATTGCTCAATTATTTGTTAAAATCGGATTCTTGCTACCTACATAAACAGAAGAAAAAAAAAGGTGAAAAGGGGGAGGTCTCGGCAGAATGGAAGAAACTTTGTTTTCTTTTCTTTTGTTTTCTATTTTGTAAGATTTTCATTTGTAGAAGGAATATGAGACACCACCGATGGGGAAAGCTCTGCAGTTCGAAGGGAGCTGTTACTTGTAAAGCTGTAGAGTCTTGATTCCTTGTGAATCTTTGTATTCAGAGGAAGAATCAGCGATCCTCACTGCTAGTTTTTTTTCGAATACCGAATGAAGTCTTGCATCGTTTCTAGTCAAGCTTAATCGGAACAAGAGATCACTCACCCTTGTACTCCGTGGTTTGTAATGTTATTTATTTTTATATAATTGAATACAAGCCTGATAAGAGATGTTATGCTTTTTGAAGATCAACATTTTTTGTTTATGCAAACTTCTTGTGATATCCATGTGCTTCAAATGTCTACTGTTTATTTAAATTTTGTTTTTAAATAAGTCAGTGAATTAAAATCATATCCTTTTACATGTCAAATTCAATTATGCTCATGCCCAGGATAGATTAGGTAGAGTTAATTTTCAAAATTCGATTTTAGTTTTATTTCATGTTGAAAGATGCAGTTTAGCATCCATTAATCCTGTGTGATTTAGTAGCTGCTAAATTTGTGTGTTTTCAGCTATTTAAACTTGCATCATATATTAAAGTTTGATTGCATTTTAGGATTTAACTTGTATTCTAGGAATTCATATCACTCTCTATTCTAGAGAGCAAACCTACAAAGGTAGCGGGGCCTTTGTTCCCGCGAGAGTCGGTTATCTCAAACACACTGGAAGCTGCAATAAGCGACTTGTGTGGG
Source organism: Larix kaempferi (assembly GCA_027924585.1). Classification (NCBI taxonomy): domain Eukaryota; kingdom Viridiplantae; phylum Streptophyta; class Pinopsida; order Pinales; family Pinaceae; genus Larix; species Larix kaempferi. Next base: position 10,634,071 of record BSBM01000136.1, read on the forward strand.
CTGATTCTCCTTAGTTGACCACGTCATAAAATCCAGCCAACAAGTACCCAGAAATAGACACTTGGTTATAGTTGGAGACTGTAACACTACTTTGTGTCTTGGGGAAAAGAAAGCAGGAACTGTGGTTCGTGATCCATGTCGTGAAAACATGGATGACCTAATTTCGTCTCTTGATTTGGTTGACATAAATCCTGGCAATGGAAAGTTCACTTGGTTCAACCGTAGAATTGGTCCCAACTTTATAGCTTCTAGATTAGACAAATTTATTGTCAGCGGCTCCATGTTGGAAGTATCCTCCCCCCGACCTCTTCCATCCTCCCCTGGTCAAGTTCCAATCACCACCCTATCTCCTTATCCCTCTTTGACCTTGATGACTTAGGTCCAGTCCCCTTCCGCTTTAACCCCATCTAATTTCAGGATCTTGATTGCCTTTATGTTATCAAGGGAGCCTGGAGGGAAAACCCTCTTATATCTAGGAATAAAAAATATCAAATACCAAAGCATCCTTGAAGGAATGGATAAAAAGAAAAAGGATGCTAAGAAGGAAGCCATAAGGGAGGAAATGGGAAAATGCAGGTAAGATTGGAATCAGATCCCATCACTATAGTAATTTTACAGAAAGAAAAACAAATATTCCAAAAACACAACAATTTGATGAGATTGGAAGAAGAATCTTGGAGACTCAAATCCAAAAGTCTATGGCTCAAAGTTGGGGATAGGAACACAAAATTCTTTCATATTTAGGCCAAGCCTTGGATGTGGCAAACCAAAGTCAAAGAGATCAAAGATGAAAATGGACATTATGTATTTGGAGAGGAACAAATCAAGTAGACAACCAAGAGGCATTTTGAGAAGCTTTAGCAAGAAGAACATGGAATGGACTTAAATGATTTTGAAAGAATGTTAGAAAACATTCCTAGCTTAATCAATTAAGAGAACAACAACAATCTAAATAAGCAGGTACCAGAGGTAGATTTTTCGGAGGCAGTCAAACAAATGGAACATGATAAAGCTCTAGATCCAAATGGATTTTCAGCTCACTTCTACCAAAAATATTGGAGCATCATCAAAACTAATTGAAAAAGAATAATTAAATATGTTCAAGGATCAACCAATTTGGGAGGCAACATCAACTCCACCTTTATAGATTTGATTCCAAAAGAAACTAATCCATCATTCCTTGCTAGGTTTCGACCCATATCCCTCTGCAATGTCTCATACAAAATCATTTCAAAAATCATTTCCAACAGCCTCGAGCGTTTCCTTCCATCGCTCATCTCTCTTGGCCAAGGGGGGTTCATAGAAAAAAGACAAATGCTTAACAACATTTTGCTATTCCAATAGGCTATCCACACCAACAAATAAAGGAAATAAAAGGGCATGATTATAAAGCTAGACATGGCAAATGCTTTCAACATAGTAAGGCACAAATTCCTCCTTGCAGTGTTTACTAGATTTGGGTTTGGAGACAAACTTGTAGCATGGATTTTAGCTTGCATCAAAAGTCATTGGATAGCTCCTTTAATCAATGGAAGGCCCTCCTCCTTTTTCCAAGCTTCCAGAGGCCTCAAACAGGGGTGTCCTCTATCCCCCATTCTTTATATATTAATGGTTGAAGTTCTAAGCATGCAATTAAACAGAGCAAGAACCAACAAAAGATTCCAGGAATTAAAATAGCTCCATGTACTAAAAGGCTAAACAATTCACAATTTGCATATCACACTCTTCTTGCAAGGGGAGCCTCTACAATAATTGCAACCAGATTCCAAAAAGTCATGGAAGACTACACTGAAGCTTCTATAGGACCCATAAATAAATTAAAATTAAATTATACGCATGGAACACTTTGGCAAGAATGGTTGCTTCAATAGCCAACATTTTCCAATTTCTATTTGAGGATAAGTGGATATCTTTTAAGTATATTGGAATCCCCTAATGCTCCGGTCCTCCTCCTGTGGTCATTTGGCAGCCTATTATTAATGACAAAATTAAATCTAATTTGACTAAGTGGGGACCCCAATGGTTAAACCCAACATGTAGAGCTATTTTGATCAAGTTTGTTCTCTCAGCACTCCCTATCTTCCAATTCTCTTCATTGCTAGCTCCAGTATAGCTGAAGCTTTCAATAGCTCAAGAACTCTGAGAATTCCTATGGGAAGGGAGGAAATCAAATCACAAGCATTACCATTTGGTAAGTTAGAACGTAGTAAAATACCCCTTATTAAATGGAGGATTGGGGATCAAGGACCCCATCATAACAAATTTGGCCCTAGGTGATAAAGTCCTTTGGAGACTTATCATCAAGAAAGGAAACTAGTGAAATAAGATCGTGCTCCAAAAATGCCTCTCTAGAAATCGATTAAGAAGCTTAGACAATAACCCCTCTACACATAAAGGCACCCAAATATGGTGTCTCCTAAAAGCTTTGCTCCCATTCATCCAAGGTCTCAGCACTTGGGGTTTCAGGCAATGGCAAAAAAATCAATCTAAAATATGATAGAATCATGGGGGATCCCCCTCTCTGTAGTGATCCTTCCCCTAGACTCATCATCTCTTGGTTGCATTATAATGCCCCACTTTGACTTCCAACTTTGACTAGTATTGCAACCTTATTATTTGAGGGAATTTGGTGTCGAATGACTTGGCTATGTGTGGATTCAGACTTGGATTATTATCTTTGGTTATTCTTTGAGGGCATTCAGTTTCGAATGACCCAACCATGTGTGGAAAACTATTCCTTTGATTAATAAGTGGGATGTCTTAATTTATCTGTTTGAAATTATGATTTGACGATGACTATGATGAGTTATGATTTGATGATGATTATGATGCCATGAACTATGATTTGATGAGGATTATGGTACCATAAGATATGATTTGATGATTATTATGATGAGTGTTGATTTAATGACGATTAAAATACAGAAATATTATGTATAGCATGTACTTCTATAGGTTGTCGAAAAGACAGGTACATGTGACGCAGGGTGGCGTCGATGTCAAGTGGACTCTAGATTGAGTCAAGCAATCCACGACAAGTGATGTTAACCTGATGTAATTAATATATTATGTTCTAATTAGAAAGATTCGATATGCGTAATGTTTATGTGCAAGTGTTGGATTGTGATTGCCACTCTGTCCACATTAGGTAACGAGGCTTAATGTGAAGGAGTAAGACTAGCGATTACTCCACACATCGAGTTGAAAAGAGAGAGAGGCTCTTGTTCACCAAATGCATTGGGTAGGCCACGAATTCGGTCATTCACGAGGCTTAGACTGAGTGGCATACAATAAGCACTCGGCCTTATTCCCCATGAACCATTAGTCCCTCAACACGGTCGATCGAACTGAGTTAATGAGATCTCAGTCATTGTACCAATCCCCACCATGAAAGGGATATTTGAAGGGCATGCACGGAGCATGGTACCTTGGTATGCCCGTCGCAACGAGAACGCGTCAAGTACAAAAATAAAACACTAAAAATGGTAAGAGTGTGCTTGTAAAGAATTAGATCACTACAAATTTAGTAACCAAGCATGCACACACACAAAGCTAGGATAATGGTTTAAATATAAATAGGAATTAAATTGTGAATGAAAAAAAAAATTAATTTATTTCAAAAAGTAGTAACACCATGCATAAACTCAAACACGAAAAAGTGACACTTAGAAAGGGGATGAATAATAAAATAAAAATAAATTAATAATTCTCATGATGCATGTGCATGGAAGAGATGCATGGTAAGGCTCGAAAAAGATATAAAAAGGAAGAGAGGGCATAAGGATCTCATATTTTTATCTTATTATTGGATGGCATAGGTTATGTTGAGTTTGGATGGTGACTGTTGAGGGTGTGTGGTTCGTTGTTGTATGAATTAGGTTGGGAGCCTCTTGGGAGAATCGACATACCTTGGCTACACTAGTGTTTTTGCATTTCAGCCCCATTGTGGCTCAGGGGTCCCAGGGGAAGAAGAGTACCTTTTGGGAGTAGTATGGAGGTTTCTGATGGACCTCGACAATTGGAATTCGAGGAGGATTCACATGTGGGACTTTGTCAAACATATGCATCCTTTGGCACCTTGTAGAGCCTGTGTGGTTTATGAATTCCTTGAATTTCGTTGATTAATTGGTATTAGATCTACATTAAATTAGTTTGAAAAGCATTGGATTTTTTGTTTTTGTTTTGTGTGTGTGTGTGTGTGGGTATATGCAGAGAAATTATGTCGAAAATCAAATAAGTTAAATCCGTTATGTAGATCCATATAGGAATTGTTTGATAATGATTTAAGTTTGATTTGTTGCGTATATATGTATTTAAACTGTTTTTAGAAAATTAGGAAGTTTAATTTTGCATTGGATTTGTTTTAAAATGACAAGGGTTCAACCGTCACATATATCTGCCTTAAATGACTTAACACAACTAGGTTATAGTTGAATTTGATATTTAAATCTGTATAAATTCATTTCTCGAAAGCAATTCCGCGTGACTTAATTCTGACATTAGATATGTTGAAATTGTTCTATGGATGTGACCAAGTTATGGTGGATTTGAGTAATCATAACTCTTAAACATTATTTCTTTTTTTAAACGATTGCAGTTACAACTTAGCTCTATTGGTAGATACGATGTTAAACTCACGTCAGATTGTGTGAATGGTTAGATCCATCGACACTGCTTTCGAATCGTCGCCCGAGATAGAGATATGTGGTTAACTTTAATGTAACACCCCTAGTTTGAAACCCTTAATCTAATGATGGACATTGTTTATGAATTCCTGCAAGGCCGAACATATTGTATTTTTTTTAATTATTAATATTGAAATTCACAATTGGCTATGTTGAGGCAGTACGTGGAAGAGATTGGGGACTCATGTATTCACCAGAGAGAGTAAGGGGGTTAGAATGTCTTAGGTAGGAAACCATGATATGACCCCATTAAAACTTTTAAGTCCCTAAATTTTATCCTAAGTATTGGTTAAGTCTTAATCCCTTTAATTAATTTAAAGCGTGCTTTAAATCATGATGATTTAAATGGGTTTAAGTGTGACTAGGAGGAGAGCTTATATGTTTTTATTTTAAAAAATAAAAATAATAAAATGGGAAACATGGGTCTCTTGGAGAACCCATGTGGTTCCATTTTTCCATGCATAAAACTAATGCATGCAAATGGAAATTGGACTATTCCTTCATCCTGGAAGAAGAATATGCACAGGTGGGAGATCTGAGTGAACATGGGAGATAATGATGGTTTGAGAATGGAATTTGATACGGATTCCTGAACCCATGAACCAAATTGATGGAGAATTGTAGCTGAAACTCCATCCATTTTGTGTTTGGTTGTACCAGTGAAGTTGCAAATGGTGTAGAAATCTAATTAGGTGGAATTTTGAGCACAGATGGCAGTGAGGTGTATCACTGTTGTGCAGTCAGAAGGAAATCTCTAGTCATTCCAGTGAAATGGAAAATGGTGTAGGTAGCTATCTTGGTGAAATTTTGAGCACATATGACAATGATGTGTTTTCACTGTTGTGCATTCAAAAGGAAACCAAGGAAATGATATGCATTGTTTGGCATGGAATTGGATTTAAGCCAATCGCCTAATTGCCAAGAGTTTAATCCTAATAAATTATGGGACTAGTGAGATGTATTTATGGTGAATGCATAAGTCTCAAATAGGAAGTGGTGTTTTGCTGAGAGATGAATGACCAAAATTTCCTATGGTTGGGTGGAGCGTGCCTGTCAGTTGCTCAATTCCAGTATTTTCCAGATAAGTTTTAATTCCTGGAAATGATCTGCGGGTGAATTTGATGGCTTAGATGCCCCTAGGTTGCGGTTCTTAACCAATGGTTCATTGCTACCGGCCCCAAGTGACGGGAAATCGAACAAAAAAAATGAATGGTAAAACAATTTCCATAGTTTTTGTTTTAATTCTTGAAATGTTATTTAATTGATGACCAATAAAAAATTATACAATTTTCCTTGTTTAATTTTATGAGTTTGGATATAAGGAATGATTTCATGTTTTGCTTGGTTAAAATTATTACAGATGGTGTTGTATGTGCTTTCGCACTCCAACAGGAAAGAATGGGTGGTTTGTCGGCTTAAGGAAGCTGAGGTATAGAGCATGCAAGAGGATATCTCTCGTGGCTATGTGTGTGAGAGAGGTGAGGTAAAACAAGGTAAAGACTAGTCAAACTAGAACTAAACTATGCAAAATATAAATATAAATCAAACTATGAGGCTCATGAGCCGTGAACAACTAAGAAACTTGAAATGTAAAAAACCTACTAGTAAATCCACACAGTAATAGTAAACAATAACCAATAAGTGCAAACGGTAAATAACACACAATAAATACTTCACACCACTTTACGCAAGCTTCGTGAAATGATAAATGAAATTTTCTTTTGTTATTAAAAAGAATAGGGGCTTTACATTCGGTTTCAAGTTACCTCGAAGAATAATGGGCCCTTGCAGTTGGGCGATTGAAGGTGCTCCTAGTCTCCGGCTGTCACCGGTTCTCCACCTCAAAAATCACTAGTTGCCACTCTCAACAGGGGTTTCAAGCTAAAGATGGTAGCTGAGGGTTTCTAGAGTAAAATGGGCAGAGTTTTGGTAAGGAGAAGATGATTCATCTGTAATGGGGGCCTCCACCCTTCTTTTATAAGATTTTCAACTGGCAGTAACTTTGTCCTTAGCGTTGGGCATACCATGGTACTGGCGTTAGGTTTCATGACTTTCCCGCTCTTCTTTGGTTTTTGAATTTTTTCCCATTTTCTTTTCTTTTTGCATTTTGGGAATGATTTATGTGGGAATATACATAATTAGCCAATATGGTCATGTAGATAATACTTTTAGGTTGGTGGAGGCCTAAGTTTGGGGAAATGGATATAGTTAAAGGGTAGTGAGCTATTTGGTCATGTTTTTTGTGTTAACAGATTGCCCTTGATGTGTGAGGGGAGGAGATCATCGTATGGCCAATAGACATCATAGGATATTGATTGTTTCATGGCGGTGAGTAGAAAGATGGTTGAGAACCAGAGCTATGTCTAAGGGTGGAGCACACATTTTGCACAATATACAAGGGGAGTACATATCCTCAATGATGGTTGAGGTATATATAATGCCAAATAGAAAAAAACAAGGCGAGCATTCCGATGCTCATATCAATGTCTCAAGATACACAAATAGAGAGGCCCATAGGGGGGCCTGAACAATACATGGAGAACTGTTGTGTACATCATAATGGTCCAAAGGGGACTCAAATATGGGACATATTCATGGTCCAACCATGACTGATCTGAAGAGATGGAACTAGGCACAATGGAATCCATCCTGAATGTGGTACCATAACAAATGATGCATTGTTGGATCTGAAGGAGTCCAACAACTATATTGACTCAATGACGCAGAGTTGTAATATCAAAAGCATATGGATTGCATATGAACTGGATACTCAAGGAAGCATGTGGCTGAAGGGATTCCAAACACTGTCGCCAACGCAGCCTGGATATCCACGGGAACATACAACTTGGGTGCTCCAAATAGACTCACCAATGTGCTAGAGTCAAGGGACTTCCGGGGTCTTCGACCAATAATTGAAGGGACCAATACCCTGTATGAATCTCAACGGAGTGATGAGGGAGTTGGAGTCGAGCACGTGAGAAGCAATCAAATGGAGAGGCACTAAGGAATCCTCTCGGATGATCCATAGGAACTCATCACTGATGGGGGTGAGTCCAATATATAAGGACCTCTGGGTCTATCGCCTGGAATAGATGTGCCGGCTTCGACAGAGGGAGACCTGCAACTACCAAGGCAACGAGGCTTCCTTGATAGGAGCGCTAGGTATACGAGCAAGATGCAATAGTACTGGGTTTGAGACTGAGACATTGTGGAGGGATATGTGGTCCATGGAGTGATTGGACTCAAACTTCCTTTGTTCAGAGTATGACGGCAGGGCTGACCTGGAAGCATATGAAATCGATCTAGGGGAAGAGGACCATAGCTTAGGGGATCAGGAGCTATTCCTGCAATGGGGGAGTCTCAGGTGGGGGGGGGAACTGATTAGTGAAATCAGGAGACTCTAGGGATGACTCATCGGAGAATAATCTGAACAAAGGAGACCGTACTTAGAAATGTTTCCATGACATGGGGTTGTGCATGATCTGTGGGGGCGTCGGAAGGCGCCGTCTGGGCCTTCTTCATGGTTTATTGAGCTCGAAGAAGGGATAGAAGTGCGCTCGATATGGTACCGTCGTGTGGATTATGTACGAAACCAGGATGGTGACTGCTCGTGGTCGCTTTCAATTTTAGAGAGTCTAAAAGCAATAAGAAGACTCTGTGGGTGGTATTTTTCGTAGGTTAGTCCCCAAAGCCCGAAAAAGCATAAAAGTGTACAATGGGGAACTCTTCTAGCCAAAGAGACTAGAGTATTCCTTTTTCATAATTATTCCATTAGGTCAGGAAAAGGGGTAAACTTATACCGAATAGACACCCTTTCAGATACTATAATGAGCATGAAAGGAACCAAGATTTCTCGGTGATCTTTTCATTCTTTAAGGAGTCAGAAAAGGGATTAACATAAAATCCATGATGGGAGCCTAGGGAAGGTCCAATGAGCGACGATATGAGGAACTGCATGCGACTTCAACTCAATATGTCAAACTACATGCGCTCTCAATCCTAAGAGGAGATTGAACAACATGTGTGCCAAATGCAACGGGTTCTAAGAACAGTCACCCATGTGGAGGGAGGCTCTACTACCGAGCAGGGGAAAATGCAAGGGTGGTTGCGTGGGGCCACCTACTCGGGTAGGGAGGGGGGTCCTATAGGCGCAAGGGAGAAGACCAAGGAAATGAATCAACTTTTCGGAGGGAAAGGATGTCCTATATGCTAGACAAGGGATCATACCTGTGGAGGCGGTCGGTACCATAAGGGAGCGCACGACCGTAACCTGCATCTGTACACAAAAAAAGGATACCCGAGCATAGATGTGTGTTTGGAATATAAAAATTGTATACAAATACATAAAAACATGACTTATGTGATGGCATGCAAATTAAGGCGTACCTAAAAAATGACCCGGAGGTGACTTCCTAGGAAAGAAACCGGATGCCATACTTAGGAAGAGCATGGAATGACTATTCTGGTGGTGAAAACAACATGTCAAACGAACATTATATGACTTTAGGACACACGAAAGAAGATCAGGGGCATGGGCCTATAAAAGGGGGAGGGGACCACTTGACACATGTCATTTTCACTTCTTGAGTTGTGGAGAGTGTGTGGAGGGCCTCAGAGAGATTCATAGATATCTTTCAATCGGAGCGACCATTTGCAATTCCGCGACTTGCAAGTAAAAGACGGTCAAATTTCTTATTGATTGATGGTCGTTTTTTTGTGATTTGGCCTCTCGAGGGCCTAGATTGAGCTGCTGAGGGTTTGAAGAAGGTAGGGTGCACCTTTCAAGGGATAAGGAGCACCCTAGGGCGCTCTTAAGTGGCTCACAGGAGTTCCCCAGGGCGCTCCTCCCAGGAGCGCCCTAGGGTGCTCTTATTTGCCTCCGAGGAGTGCTCAAGGGCACCCTTTTTCTCCAAATAGGAGCACTCTAGGCCTAGAGGGATGGTTTCATTCTTGACACTGATGGGTGCTTACTTTTGTTCTTGCAGGATACCTCGGGTGGAGTGGCAGGAAAGAGACATGAGTGAACTTCGTCTCGAAGTGGAGGACGATCCGTCGGTGAAGAGCACTTTGGCACGGTATGGTCTACTGAAGTTTTTTCAGAACTCGTTGATGAGGAGTGCCAAGTTCCTGTTGAACAAACTGGCAGAGTTTTGGGTTCGTGGCTCAGAGGCCTTTGTCATCCATGGGGATAGGATAGAGATCACTATGCAGGATGTGTAATTCATGACGGGGCTGCCGATGTATGGTTTTATTGGTGACACACATCCGAAACACCCAAAAAGCATTTCGATGGAGGATCTAGTAGAGCGCCATTGTTATGCCATTGCAACCATGGATAAGACATACATACTGGTCTATGATATTGAGAGTCTGGAGACTTGTTCCATAACAACTGCAGTGGTGCGGGTACTGGGTGCTCACGGACCTCACAAGGTCTCTGGTGGGTAGATGTTGATAGTAGAGGAGGTGCTGAGAGGTACCTACTTCAGTTGGGCTTAGATGTACCTGACGATAGTTTGACGTTCGTTGAATAACGTTAGTGAGAGGGGTGGGGATTTTTGTTTTCCATCATTCCTATGTGCATTCTTTTTTTAGCACGTACCGACGTTGAGGCCACATCATCGAGTGGACGACAACGGGCTGAGGGATCCCAAGATGAGGAGGGTGTGGGCTAATGATTGGCGAGGGAGGAGGTCTGGTGGGCCGTTTCTTTACACATGAGATCTTTGCGCAGTGGCGCCAGCTGCCTATACTAATCAAGGAATTCCCTTATGCAGACATGGATTACACAGGAGATCCCAAGATTCCTCGACCACCGGGACAGTTTTGGGGTCCTGATGGTATGTGTACACTTGTTCCTCATTCTGATGTTATATTTATATTACTAGCTTAGATGATAGCCAATTTTTTATATGGTGGATGTTGATGCAATCTTTTGTGGGGTGTGTGAAAATGTGGGGCTGAGGCCTCTAGCAGGTTATTGTTAGCGTCAAGGGAGAGTTGTCGGGGTTGACTTGTTGTTAGAGAGACAATGACATCGCAGAGATACCGATGAGGCACTGGATTCATTGCGGACTGGGATCGATCGTCTTCAAGATGGAGTTGATGATGATGGCTGGTAGGATCTACATGATGATCTGATCGCCATCTTCTACCAGGCCCAGCCTGAGTGGCGATCTACTATGCAACGCATAGCCGTGGCAGTTGAGTATGTACGGTATGCAGCCCGAGGGGACGTGCCACTAGACGAGAAGATCTCTGATGAGGAGACATATGACGATGACTCTGACTAGTCACTTAGCAGCTTATGGAGCTGCCCCCTAATGTAATGAGCACAGGGATTTTGTATCGGCCTACTATATATGATATTTTTATGAGGAAGTTGTTGGGGCTCCTCTATATGGACATGCCTATATGATGATGCAGACATAATGACATTTTGATATGTATATGCACGTGGATGCACTTTTTATGTATTTTTTGATGTTTGATGAGCCTCTTATGTGATGATGATGCCTATATGATATGCATGTATATGTGAATGCGGAAAATGATATGATGATGCATGTTTATGATTTACTTCCTATATGCAGTGATTGATGTGCCATTCTAGAATGTCATTAGCCATCTAGTTTGCGACACTATTATGATCTCGTGGAACATGTGTGAATGTGATGAATTCAAAATTCCTAACCAATTGTTTAGTGCGTAGGAAATTTCTAAAAAGGAAAGGATCGCGTACCTGGTATCGGTTGTTTAGCTGGGCGATAAGGAGTTGGGAGTCTAGAAACACACGAAGGTGACTAGCACACAATTGGAGGGAGGCGGTTAAGAGACCAGTCACAACATCGTACTCAACCTGATTGTTGGTGGCAACATCATTACACACACCATCAAGGAGGACTAACTCGTGTGAGGGGGAATATAAAACCCAAGCTGTCGAGGTGAGGTTAGGAGACCATCTACTGTGCCATTAGAGAAACCGACATAGATCGAGGGAGCGGGATCCATCTGGTATCAATCAAGTAAGAAAACCATGAGACTCTGAAGGAAAAAATTAAAAACAAAAAGAAATAAAATTGTACAACTCGAACTAATGAGTTCGGTGGGGTTAGGGGTAGAATCGCTTGACGTACAACCCATTGCGAGGGTTGTTCAATAGGCATCCTTCGGATTCGAAGAGGAGGTATTCCCCCTTGCCGATGAAAGTTTTGATGACGTATGGAACTTGTCACATGGATTCGAACTTCCCTTTGCCGTGCTTATCATGGGCCTCGTCATAAACAAGAACGAGGTCGCCCTCTTTGAAGGTGCGGGGATGGACCCAGGTATCGTAATGGTCTTTGGATCGATGTTTGGAAGCCTCGATCATCTGTAAGGCTGCTCGACGATATTCATCCACCTTCTCTAACAAGAGTAAGTGTTGTTTGAGTGGTGAAGTATCCAGGAGGAGTTGGACGACAATGCGCAAGGTTGGGATCTGACATTCAATGGGGAGAACAGACTCCACACCGTGGACCAAGTGGAATGGGGTAAAACCTGTCGCAGTTTTGGCGGAGGTGCAGTAGGCCAAAAGCGCTGGGAAGAGCATGTGGTGCTATTTGGACTTGTGTTTATCCACCGTAAGCTGAAGCATGGTTTTCAAGATCCTATTGACAACCTCAACTTTTCCATTACCCTGGGGGAAGGAGGAGGATGTGTATTGGTGTTCAAATTTTAAAAATGTGGACAATTATCTCCAGACAACATCTTCAAAGTGTCTGCCATGATCCAACACAAGTTTCTTGGGGACCCCGAGACACGTAATGAAGTGATTAAAGAAAAAATGTGCTGCAGTCTCGACTTTGCAGTTAAATGTAGGGATGGCCTAGGCCCATTTGGTAAAATAGTCGACAACCACAATGATATATTTATGACCACTATCCAAGGTTGGGTTACACTCCATGAAATCAATGGCCCATTTGCAGAAAGGACCAACGGTGATAATGGGATGGAGCGGTGCGGGAGGTGTCCTTGCTTTGGGGGCAAAGAGTTAGCAATTGCAACAGTATTTGACTGCCGTGATGCAATCAATAAAAAGGGTTGGCTAGAAATAGCCAACGCAGATGACCTTTTGAACCATGGCCATTCCAAAAAATGGTCTTCGTAGGCTCCGCTATGATAATCATTTAAGACCTCCTCACCGTCATTGTGTGTAAGGCATTGACGTAAAATAGTGTCGACACCCCATCAATAAAAGAACATCGTTGATAAGGAGGTATCATGAAGCTTGATGGTGGATGCGACATCGATCATCGCAACTAAGCTGTGACCGAAATTTATGCGTACCTAGATACACGAGAATGTCACCGTACCACGGGACATCTGACAAAATAGTGAACAAATGTTCATTTGGTAGGTTAATCGTGATCGGGGGTGATACCGACGAAGAGGGTAGATAGGTCATGAGTTGTGCCAAGGAGAGGGCCTTAGTACTCTTGGGTGTGACGAACTCAATATCATACTCTTGAAGAATTATGATCCATTTTTCCTCTCGGCCTTGAATGAGGCAGCAACTCAAGATGTATACCATGGGATTCGAATCTGCCACTATCGTAGTCCAACTCATAAGGATGTATGGTGTAATTTATGGATCGAGAAGACGATGACGAGGGCCATTTTCTCTTCGTGGGGGTAGCGCAGCGGTGGGCCAGACAATGTCTGACTTACATAGTATATAACGTGTTCTAGATGGGCACTATCCTCCTGAACTAAGACTCCTGAAACGACGTGCTCGGATGCCGAGACATAGAGTATAAAATCCTTCGAGAAATTCGAAAGGTGAAATCAAGGGAGCGGAAGTTAAAGCTTGTTTTAGTGAGTCGAAAGCGGCTTGAGCTTGATCATCCAAAACGAGAGGGTTGTTGTACTGAAGCAATCGCAAGAAAGCATGAACTTTTGTAGCATAGTCCGGGATTAATTACCAGAGAAAATTAGCCTTGCCTTGAAGGCTTTGCAATTGGCGTATGGTGCGAGGGGATCGAAGGTAAAGAATGGCTTGTACCTTCAATGGATCAACAATGATTCATTTATGGGAAACGATGAATCCAAATAACTGACCGACCGTAATGCAAAATACACACTTGAGAGGGTTCAAGTGGATATTGTATTTGCGACATTGTAGGAATACTTGACGTAGGTCCTCCAAGTGGTCTGAACATTTTTTGGATTGAGTGGTGAGATCGTCCAAATAGACGAGGATAATGTGTACCAACTGATGAAAGAAAAAGGTCATGGCCCACTTGAAAGTGGCTCCCGCGTTTTTGAGACCGAAGGGCATGAAGCGATAAGTGAAGGTTCCCCATGGGGTGGTGAATGTTGTCTTGTACTGGTCTTCCTTGCAGATCTAAATCTGGTTATAACCAGAGAAACCATCCATAAAATATAGAACCTCGTGGCCCATGCATGCATCGATGAGTTGATCAATGAAAGGAGTAGGGAAGTTATCTTTGGGGCATGCTAGGTTCAAGTCTCGAAAGTTAGTGCAAACGCGAATGGTGCCTTGTTTTCTGTTGACCGACATGGGATTGGACACCCATATGGTATAATCAATGGGATAAATGAAACCGGCTTGGCGTAGCTTCTCAATTTTGGCCTTTACTACTGGCATTTTGGATGGATGTATCGACCATTGTGTTGGCAGGTGGTTTGGTAAGGAAGAATCGCAGCATCGATGATGCTGCGACATGTCAGAAGAGGTCGCGGTAGAGGAATATTTTATGCAATTTTGAGTCATTTGTACCGCGGTACGCGGGTTTTGGGTCATTTGGACCATATGTGGGTTAATTATACTGCAGAATGCGGGTTTTTGGGTCATTTTGACCACGTCAGTTAGATTTTGGGTCATTTGCTCAAAGTGTCGATTAGGAAGTTGTTAGTAAGTGGACAAGCAATGTAAAGGCCGAAGCCTATTTATAGTCATAGAGTCATATGTGTTGGATACCTTGATCTGGAGCTTGAGATGATATGTTGTGATCAAGAGTTATTTGCAAAGTCAGTGTTTTTGCGGAGATATTGTATCAGGGTTTTGCTGAAGTAATATGACATGACGAAACAATTTGGTGAAATTCCCTGTGTATGTTTTATGATAATGCATGTTGCGATTCATGAATGATGCCATGTTAATGCTTTAATGTTATACTTGTTGCGATGAAAGATCTTGTTGAATGATGCTATGAATAAGAATAATGTTAAATATGAATGCATGTATCTATTGTTGAATGTCGTGATAAGTTTAATTAGTTGTTGCTGCAACATCCTCCTTCATTCGGTGGAAACATGGTTCCGTCGAATCTCCCTTGAAAATCTCAGGTGAGATCTCATCTACTTCACAGGTGTTGCTGGACGGGGTGAAACCTGTCCGGGCCAGTGCTTAGGGAGATCACGGTGTCAACAGTGATGGGAACCCTTGTCGACTGGGTTTGAGTCAACAAGTGGTTCCATTGTCGAGACCGTGTGCAAAGTGAAAGGAGGATATGTTTTGCCATCCAACGCAATCGAAGATACAAAGCTGGTTTGATCAGAAGTTGCAGGAATTTGCTGAAGAAGAAATCTGGAACACTCGACTGACAATAGATCAGTGGGTGGATAGATATATTCACGATGGTTCGCACTAATGGTTTTTCTGTGAATTCCCGGTCCTTTTGTTCGAGTGGTTGGCAAAGTTGACCTATCAGAAGAGGAACCACTAAGGTGGTGAACCGACGACCTGGACCCCGAAATTGATCCAATAACTGCAGGAAGTTGACAATAAAGCATCGTGGGCTGTCGAAGTGTGGCTCGATAGCATCTTGGAAGGGTATATCACTGAATTTGTGGTTGATACACAAAAGTCCTATAGTGAAGCTAAAAGACATTTCTTCCGCGAACCCCGGGGAAGGTTTCTGCTGTCGCTCGAACTGGCTATTAAGATGCTTATTTACGAGAGGGGTATATTGAAGATGCATTTAGATCAGTAAGCAACCTAGTGGGCGGAGGCCGTGGGTTTCGCGACGGGAGGGGGGCGGTACATGGAATGATCAGGGGTAGATGGGTGTAGGTCATGATGAGACTGTGAGTGAAGCCGAGGAAGAGAGTGGTCTTATAAGGGGAGGAGCGAGGTTTCGACAGGAAAAGAGGCAGAGGATAGGAGAAGGTCCTGCTGCGATCGAACCATGAGTTCACGAAGGAAGACCACACGGGACGAAGCGACCTCACAGTCCGGATAAGGATGCACAAGCTACGCCCAGGATAGAGGTAGGACCAAACCCCAGCAGCAGTGTGCCCACACCTCCCCTCACTATCTGTCAACCGATAAGAAACACAACTTCGACCCCATCGGGTCAACAAAACTTAATTGCTAGTAGTTCAGCAACTGCAGGAAGGAATCCCAGGATGGTAGGCGATGATGCTAAGTTGTCGTTGTTCCATGGGAATGGGACAGATAACCCAGAGCAGTATTGGTGTTTGTGTGAAGCGGTCTGGACTATGAAGCAGATCACTGATGATAACTCTAAAAAAGGACAGCTAGCGACGACCCTGCGAGGTCGTGCATTAGATTGGTTTATGAAGTTTGTTCTAGTCCCTACTGGAGCTTCGGAGAATACACTATACGATATTAGGGATGGTTTGATTGCAGAATTTCGAAAGCCCAAGTCCGAAGCACAATATATCACAGAATTGAAAGAAATTAAATAGTATCCCAATGAGACGGTATGGGATTTTGATCAGCGGTTCAAGACGCTGATGGCGAGGGTTAGTTTTGATATGAGCGTTGTTCAACACAAGGAGTGGTTCATCGTGGCACTAGTACTGCACATTCGACTACCACGAATTCCGCAGAACATCATGACGCCCAGCGAAGCCCTAGAGATTGCGATGCGGTTGGAGGCGTCGCCTATTGGTGAAAATGTAGCCGGGATGTCGTAGATACAGATAGCGCTGGCTAACTTGACCATCCAGTTACAAGATCTGAAGAAGGGCAAGGAGCAGCGCGAAGAGGTATGGTGTACTCGATGTCGAGGAGAAGGACACACTAAGGTCAATTTCCCTAACTTTAGCAACTATTTGGTTTTGGGGGCACCAAACCCGTTGAGCGGTGGTGACATGCCATGGTGTCGTGTTTGTCAGGTCTATGGGCACCGGCATGAGGAATGTCCATACATGCAGAAAATGGTCACCAAACCGATGAATCTGTATCGCACTTTTTGTAAATCTCTGGGACATGATGACAAATATTGCAGGGCATATGGGTTGCTTCATGAGAGAACGTACGATGCATTCTATGTGAAGGACGATCAGCGTGCCGTACAATAACTGCAACCGCAGCTGCAGGTAGCCTGGCCGCTACCTCAACCGCAGGTAAAGTTTGTACCGCAGCAACAACCACAGCAGTTTATGCCGCAATATGCTCTGATGCAAATGGCTCCACAACAACCACAGTACGTTCAGCAACCGCAGTATGCACAACAAGGGCAAGGCATGCAACCAGCCCCGATGCAGCAATAGTACAACCAACCGTAGTACCAACAGCAGGGCGGATTCCGTGGAGGATTCCGGGGTGGACGTGGTGGAGGATTTGGTCATGGAGGAGGACGAGGAGGTCGTGGACCTGTTCAATGCTATCATTGTACAGTATGGGGACACTATCAGCGTGATTTCCCACTATTTCAGACATAGTGCACATTTTGCTTTGTTACATAACACATGGTGGAGAACTGCCCGCAGTTGATTGCACGGTGGCAGGCAAGGAATGTTTCACAGTTGCAGAACCAGGCACAACAACCGATATAGAATCAGGTGCAGCAACCAGTGTAGACCAGAACCAACGTCCAATTCAGAATGCTAATCAAATTGTGAACCAACAAGGGAACCCGACAGCAAATTAGAATCAGGGTGTGAATGTTTTGACAATATCTGCGGAGCCAAGGCCACAGGATGCGGCTGTTGTAGTTATCACTCATGGAGGCGCAGTAACAGGAGGGGACATTCGAAAGGCTAGATAGAAGAAGGTATTGTTTGACATTGAGTCCGAGCATGATACGTTCTTTTAGGCATGACGTGCAATGGACCAGGATTGCGGTAAGGCTATTATTTGTGACATGCCCCCTGTTTTTTATGCGACTTCAGTGGCAGGTCCATCAGCGCAGTTTGGAACCTTGCAGAAGTTTCTTGAGAGCTGTTTATTGTTGGCAAGAGATCCCGTGGCCCTTGCTAAGATTGAAGGGTTGTTGCAGCAACCAGTTAGGGGATGACATGAGTGCACGGTAAACTCCTTACAGCGGCGGAAGACAGGTAAGGAGATGCGAATGAATATCCAAATCGGGGACTATGATGTTGATTTAGTTATTCTGGATCTTGGTTCGAATGTCAACATATTAACCAAGCAGGCATGGCAGAAAATGGGGAGCCCCCCATTGAGCTAGTCTCCTGTACAGCTCCGATTAGCTAATAACGCTAAAGTAACGCTGATTGGGAGAGTCCCATGTCTGGTGGTGGAGATTGAGGGCATGAAGACCTATGCTGACTTCGATGTCATTTAAGTGGTTGAAGGAGGAAGTTTGTATCCCGCGTTGCTGGATATCGGATGGGCTAACGACAGTGGAGCGGTAATCAACTTCAAGCGGCGGATGATGACTTTCAAAAACCGCATCTCAGAGTCATAGCCCTGTTGGATCCAGCTGAAGGTCCCAAATGCATTGAGTCAGTGAAGGACGACGATCCCAGTGGATGGGACCATGCATTCAACATTTCTGAAGACTATATTCATTCGACTTCCAACGGTGAGTTGGGATGGCACAGTGACAGTTCTGCGTCTTCCGACTTTGATGATGCGTTAGAACATTGGCAGAACTGCTTGCATGAGGTGTCGCTTTGCAAGTGTGGGCTAATCACGTAGTCGCTATGCCGCATCGCGACTAAATCGATCACACTACCAGTATACGAAGGGCGGCCTGGCTTGCCTGACGTTTTGGCAAAGTTCAAGGAAAGAGTTTCAAAACCATAGCGATTGATGGCATTGGATGAAGCACTGAAGGCTGATCCAGCACGCTGGTGGGAAACACACAAGGAATCAATTGATGGATGGTCAAAATGCAGAAGATTGATGACGGTTCACTTCGACGATACTGAGGTATACCATACAGGGAAATATGATGGTCAAAATGACCCTGGAGGCCATTTGATGGAGTGTCAGACATTATGGGCATTGTGACCAAGAGACGAGTGGGTCCATGCATTTATCCATACCTTGGATGAAATGTCGTGGTCATGGT
Organism: Larix kaempferi; assembly: GCA_027924585.1. Classification (NCBI taxonomy): domain Eukaryota; kingdom Viridiplantae; phylum Streptophyta; class Pinopsida; order Pinales; family Pinaceae; genus Larix; species Larix kaempferi. The sequence continues at coordinate 10,653,047 of BSBM01000136.1, forward strand.
ATACTACAACTGAATTACGGGGAGAAATCACTACTTGGTTGGAGTTGACAATATGTTTTACTCATATGTTCATTTTCGCTGATCCCAACCCGGATGTCCATAACACTTTGCAGATCATCCGCGATGTGGTTCTAAAGGTTGTTCCCGTAGCGTATCTGGTGGATCCGCATACGCATTGCTAGATGCAATCCATAATGGAATGTTATAATATCACTGGTGGGCCTAAAGATGGCGATGATCCACGAAATGACAATATCCCAGAATCTGAAGGACGTCGCGATGTGGTACCACCTGATGCGCCAAGTGATCCGTTCAGTCAGCCCTTGAAGCTTCACAAGATCGATATTGGGACGGAGGCCATTCCCAAGTTCGCGAATGTTGGGGATTATTGGGATGATGAGATGATGGGGAAGGTCACTAATTTGCTGCATGAATTCCAAGAATTATTTCCTACGAAGTTTTCTGAGATGAAAGGTATTTTGGGCGATTTAGGCGAGATGAAGATTCCCTTGAAACCATATGCTAAACCGATCAGGCAGCGACCATATCGGCTAAATCTGCGACATAAGGAGAAGGTCAAGGTAGAACTTGATCGCATGTTGGATGCTGGTATCATTGAACCGGTTGAAGAGTCAGAGTGGATCAATCCTATGGTGGTGCAGGACAAGAAGATTGGTGAGGTGTGCATCTGCGTTGATCTGCGAAAGTTGAATGATGCCTGCTTGCATGATCCCTTTCCGACCCCGTTTACTGATGAAGTACTTGAAGGAGTAGGTGGCCAAGAGATGTATTCTTTCACGGATGGGTTCTCATGCTATCATCAGATCCGCATTGCAAAGGAAGACCACCACAAGAGGACTTTTGTGACCGAATGGGGCTGTTTTCAGTATACCGTGATGTCGTTTGGGTTGCAGAATGCAACTACGATATTTTTGCAGGTTACATTGCTGCATTCAAGGATTTCATCCAGAAGTTCTTGCAGGTATACATGGATGATTGGATAGTCTATGGGTTGATCCGCGATCGACTGGCCAATCTGCGGTTGATGCTGGAGCGTTGTCGACAGCACCAGATATTGTTGAATTTGAAGAAGTGCATCTTTTGCACATAGTTTGGGATATTGATGGGTCACATTGTGTGCAAACAAGGGTTGTTAGTCGATCCAACAAAGATTGCGCTCATTTTGAGCTTGACACTGTCGACCACTGTTAAGCAGTTGAGGGCGACTTTGGGGCATACTGGGTATTATCGCAAATTCATTAGGGGATATGCAGCGATCACTGCCCCTATGGAGAAGCTATTAAAGAAAGATGCAGTATTTCAATGGAGCACTGAATGTTAGGATAGTTTTGAGTAGCTGAAGGCTAAGATGGCTTCGACCCCGATCTTGGTATTTCTGGACTGGAGTAAGGAATTCCATGTCCATGTTGATGCATCATCGATTGCACTCGGTGTGGTGCTAGTGCAACCAGGAGAGGGGGATCTCGATCACCCTATTGCTTTCGCCATTCGGAAGCTGTCATCCGCAGAAAGGAACTACACCACTATCGAAAGGAAAGGCTTGGAGATGGTCTATGTGCTGCAGAAGTTCCGACACTACTTATTGGGTGGACATTTTAAGATGTTCATAGACCACTCTGCATTGAAATACCTGGTCAATAAGCCTGTGTTGGGGGGGAAGCTATGCCGCTGGTTACTTCTCTTTCAGGAGTTCGATTTTGAAGTAGTTGTGAAGCCAGGGCGGTTGAATGCTTACCCTGATCATCTATTGTGGATTCAAACATGAGAGGAGCCAACTAACATTGAAGACGGGTTGCTTGATGTGCAACTGTTTAAGGTTGAAGTAGCCGATGGCTATTTTGAAGAAGTCATTGAGTTTCTGGCAATAGGTACCGCACCAAAAGAATTCACCACTAGTCAGAAGAAGCAGTTGGTAGTCAAGGCTGCAGACTTCCATCTCATCGCAGGAGAGCTATCTAAGATGGGTGCAAATGAGATATTGCGATGGTGTGTCTTCCCACATGAGAAAGCACAGATCTTGGCAGAAGCACATGGAGGTGTGGCTGGAGGGCACTATGGCGGTGGGGCGACTGCCAGGAAGGTGCTTCGTATAGGGATTTGGTGGCCCACACTACATAATGATGTGATAGACTATGCACAGTCCTGCGATGTTTGTCAAAGAACCGAGAAGCCACCGAGAAGGGATGAGATGCCTTTGATGCCTCAACTAACACTACAACCGTTCGACAAATGGGCAGTGGATTTTGTGGGACCAATCAACCCACCGGGGAAGCACACGGGTGCAAGATATATCATCACAGAAACAGATTATTTGACAAGATGGGCGGAAGCTGCACCAGTCGTTGATTGCTCCGCAGCCACGGCCGCACGGTTCTTGTTTGAAAACATTATCACTCACTTCGGTTGCCCCAAGATATTGCTAAGTGATCAAGGCAACCACTTTCTCAATCGCACCATCAACACATTAACAGAGGAGCTGCAGATCCAGCATAAGAAGAGTATGCCATATCATCCACAGGAAAACGACACGGTGGAAGCCTTTAACAAAATATTGGAACATGCGCTAACAAAGGTGTGCAATGTTGATGTATATGTAACTTCGGAATGTATTTCATCTATGTATTTCATATATATTTATTGTACCCTTATAAGAGATGTGTTATTCCTCTATAAGGAAGTGTCGTCATGTGGATTGACAAGTGTCGCAAGTGTGTGTACTTGCCGATGGGTTCTTAGACCACCATGTGTGGTGTCGACCCTAAAATATATATTATATTGTGGATGTATCTAGATAGACAAGTTGGCCCCATAAGGTCACTGGGCAAACAGGTTAAGTATAAATAGAGATTGGGAGATCTCTATTTGGATCATTTGGAAAGACACACTTCTCTCACTCAGAAAGTGGCACACTAGTGAGGAGGAGGATCATCTGCTCTAGGAGACTATCTCAAGTGTATTTTGGTTGTACTTTGGTTGAGCCATTGCTCTCTCTATCTCTGAGGAAGTTGTGGGGTTTTTCACCTTAGGGTTTTTCCCATGGAAACTCTGTGTCTCTTGTCTCTCATGATTTTGATTCTTGTGATGCTTGTGATGCTTATTGTGATTGTTATGCATTGATATACTGTATATGTTATTCTCTCAGTAAAGATCCAAGAGTATTGTGAATTAATGCTCAAAATTTAACATGGTATCAGAGCTAACCTGAGAAGAAGACATTTTGCAGTGACGAAAACTCGAGTTTCTTGTTTATTGGGTTTCTCTCCACAGTTTTTGGAAAAGCAGTATAGTAGATTGATTCTACTCATCAAGGAGAATCTATCTGTCCAATCAGAATTCAATTCTGAGCATTTTCAGATTTGGCCCTAAAAATTAGGGTTTCCACAAAATAGGAATTTCTGAAATCTGAAGACATAGCTAGAAGCTCCTTGCAAAAATCGAAGTTTAGAGCTTTGGATCGAGATTTTTGGCTAGGTAGATCTCTGGGAAACTCAAACCCTAATTTAGGGCTCTCCCAGTGAACCCAGGAGGACAAAAAGGCAAATATGAAGGGTAAAGCTTTGCTGATCTCAAATTCTGAATACACCAGGCTGATAAGCTCATCAAGGCGCATCTTTCTATCCTTTCAGAAAGTTGAAATTCACATTTTGAATTTTTAGGGTTTTTTCGACAAACCCTAATCCGGGACCAAATCCAGTTTTCAACATTTCAAGTGGTAAGACCTAAATCTTTTCTATTTCCATTTGAAGTACTCTTTAAAATGTCTCACCACACCAAGCTTGAGGATAAGCTTGAAGGGGCTGATAACTTCCGAGCTTGGAAGTATAGGATTGGGTTAATCCTGGAAGAGAATGAGCTGGACTCATATATAAAAGAAGACATCCCTATTCCAGAGGATGAAGAGGCTAAGGTATTGCATAAGAAGAACTTGGTCAAGGCAAAGAGAATCATTGCTGATTCTATCAAAGACCATCTCATACCCCATGTTTCTTCTCTAAAGACACCCAAGGCTATGCTTGACTCTTTGACCAAGCTATTTGAAGGAAAGAACATAAATCGGAATATGACCCCGCGGAATCAATTGAAAGGGGTCAAGATGTCGAATAAAGAAACCATTCAATCCTATTTCTCCAAGGTCTCTCAGATCAAGGAACAACTTGAAGTTGTAGATGAAATGGTGGAGAATGGTGAAATTGTTATGACTACTTTGAATGGCCTACCTAGGTCATGGGACTCTTTTATCCAGGGGATCTGTGCCATAAAGAAGTTAATCTCCTTCAGCAGATTATGGGAGGAATGTTCTCAAGAATAAGCAAAGCTTGTGGCAAGAGAAGAGAAGATGGGAAATGAAGATCAAGCTCACACTAAGAAGGGCAAGTTCAAGAAGGAGCCATCCCATCACAAGAAGAAATCTTCTCATCATTTTCACAAAGACAAGAAAGATCTAAGGTGTTTCACTTGTAATGAGAAGGGTCACTTTGCTTCAGAATGTCCCAAGAACAAAAGTGACAACCACAACAACAACAACTCATCAAGTGAAGAAGAGTATATTCTAATCTCTGCTCTCACAGGTACTATCTCCCATGGTTGTAATGATTGGTTAATTGACAGTGGGGCTTCCAAACACATGACTAGGTTTAAAGAATACTTTGTAAATCTGTCTGAACATGAATCACCACATAAAGTGAAACTTGGGGATGATTATCAATATCCCATCAAAGGAAGTGGTGAAGTCTCCTACAACCTAGATTCTGGAAAATCTTTGAAGATGAGAGAAGTCCTTTATGTACCTGGGCTCAAGAATAACTTACTCTCCATCTCTGCATTGGATGCAAAAGGTATGAGGGTTGCATTTATGGATGGCCAAGTCCTAATGTGGCCAAAGGGAAAGGCCATAGATGATGCAGTTGTGATTGGAGAGCAAGAGAGGGGTTTGTATAAATTAAAAGGACAACCTGAACATGCCATGGTGCATGAATCCATGGAGCCAAGTGAACTTTGGCATAGAAGACTTGCTCATATGCACTATAGGGCACTTCCAATTGCAAGCAAGGCTATAGAGGGTCTTCCTGAAATCAAGACCAAACATGAAGGTGTTTGCAAAGGATGTGCAAAAGGTAAGAATATTAAGAAGGCTTTCCCAAGCAGTTAAAGCAAGGAAAAAGATATCCTAGAAATCATCCACTCAGATGTATGTGGTCCTATGTGATCCAGTTCTCTAAGTGGGTATGTTTACTATGTCTCATTTATTGATGAATTCTCAAGGAAGACTTGGGTATACTTCTTGAAAAACAAAGATGAGGTGTTTGATAAGTTCAAGGAATTCAAAACCTTGATGGAGAATCAAACTGACAAAAAGATCAAAACATTCAGATCCGACAATGGTGGAGAATTCACCTCAGGTGACTTCAAGAAGCTTTGCAGTGACTCAGGGATCAAGAGGGATTTGACTGCTCCTTACAATCCTCAACAGAATGGAGTTGTAGAAAGGAAGAACAGAACAATCATGGAAGCAGCAAGGGCAATGCTGCATGACCAGGATCTACCTATGCATCTATGGGAAGAAGCAGCTAGAACAGCTGTATATGTGCGGAACAGAACACCCCACAAGATATTGGACAACAAGACACCAGAAGAGGTCTTTTCTGGTAAGAAACCTGAAGTCAGCCATCTCAGAATATTTGGTTGTCCAGTATACACTCATGTCCCAAAGGAAAAGAGGACCAAACTAGATCCTTCAGGAAAGAAGGGTATCTTTGTGGGTTACAGTGAAAGCTCGAAGGCTTACAGAATATACTTTCCAGGGTTCAAGAAGATTGATGTCAGCAGGGATGTAACATTTGATGAAAACTCAGCATTCATCAAATCAAGGAAGGCATCTATCGAAGTTTATGAAGAACCTAAGGAAACTAGATTTCAAGACACTACCATGACTGAAGCAATTGCAAAAGTTGTTCGTGAGTTTGAAGATCCGCAAGAACCTGTAGATCCACCCCGTGAGGATAACTCTCACAAGAGGAAACCTGCATGGGCTAGAGAGCTCATTCAAGATGCAGAAAGATTTGGCATTCCAGAAGAAGAACACAGAGCAAAGAAAAGAACCAGATCACATACCAGCTATGTTGCTTTACTCTGTGACATTATGAACAAAGAACCTTCCAGTTATGAAGAAGCAGCGGAAAAGAAAGAATGGAAGGATGCTATGGTTGAGGAATACCAATCAATAATGAAGAATGATGTTTGGGATGTTGTCCCAAGACCTAAAGAGAAGTCTGTTGTGACTTCCAAATGGATCTACAAAATCAAGCATGTTGCAGATGGTAGTATAGAGAAATACAAGGCAAGATTCGTAGCTCGTGGCTTCTCTCAGAAAGAGGGAATAGATTATGAAGAAACTTTTGCACCTGTAGCCAAGTATACTTCCATCAGAATAGTACTTGCCCTGGCTACAACAATGAAATGGAAAATACACCAGATGGATGTCAAGACTGCTTTCTTGAATGGTGTAGTTGAAGAGGAAGTATATGTGGAGTAGCCACTCGGTTTTGAAATACATGACAGGGAGTCATATGTGTGCAGATTGAAGAAAGCCTTGTATGGCTTGAAGCAATCTCCCAGAACTTGGTATGGTAGGATGGACAGTTTTATATCTAGCTTGGGCTTTACCAAGAGTAAAGCGGATTCCAACCTTTACTACAAGGTTGAGGAAGGGAATCCTGTGATTCTACTTCTGTACATGGATGAATTATTTGTAACAGGAGATGATAGATTGATTGCAGATACTAAGAGGAAGCTTGCTGCTGAGTTCGATATGAAAGATTTGGGAATGATGCATTATTTCCTAGGTATGGAGGTGTGGCAGAATTTAGGTGGGATCTTCCTTGGTCAAGAGAAGTACACAATAGATATCCTGAAGAGATTTGGGATGATGGATTGCAAGGCCATGGCCACACCCATGGCATCGAATCTAAAGCTTCTATGTGATGCTTCATCTGAGCCGGTTGATGTCTCTATGTATCGTCAGATGATTGGGTCCTTGATGTACCTGATGAACACGAGACCAGATATTTGCTTTGCAGTGAACACATTGAGCCAGTTCCTGACGGATCCGAGGAGTGTTCACCTGGTTGCTGTAAAGCATGTTCTGAGGTACCTGAAGGGTACAGTGGATTATGGGCTAAAGTATGAAGTGAATCAAAAGTTTAACCTGCAGGGTTATGTTGATTCAGATTGGGCTGGCAGTGCTGCAGATAGGAAGAGCACATCTGGGTGCTGCTTCAGTATGGGATCAGGTGTGATCTCTTGGTTCAACAGGAAGCAGTCCTGCGTAGCACTGAGTACAGCTGAGGCAGAGTATGTTGCAGCCTGTTAAGCTAGTTGTGAGGCAGTATGGCTACGGAAGCTACTATCTGAGTTATTTGATCTCCCATTGGATGCTACTGGTATATTCTGCGATAACCAGAGTTGTGTGAAGTTGTCTGAGAACCCAGTGTTTCATGATAGGGCGAAACACATAGAGATCAAATATCACTATATCAGGGATATGGTGCAAAGAGTAGCCGTGAAGCTCCTGTATGTTGCGATGGACGAGCAGATTGCAGATGTGCTGACGAAGCCACTAGCCAGGGTGAAGTTCAAGTACTTCAGGGAGAGGCTTGGTGTTCTTCAAATCGACAACACTTCGAGGAAGAAGTGATGGACACATTTGCTGAAGCCATTCCAATCATGTTGGAAGGAGGATCCTTCACATGGCTGTGGATGTAAGCGCTGGATGATGAGTATCAGGACGATGCTCTAGTTACTGCTCTGTATATGCATCATGTTGGATGCTGGATATGATCAGTTGGATGATTTATATTTGTATGTATGTACGCATCGTGTTGATGCTGGATATGATCAGTTCGATCATTTATATTTGTATGTATGTACGCATCATGTTGATGCTGGATATGATTAGTTGGATCATTTATATGTATGTAGGCATCATGTTGGATGCTGGATATGATCGGTTGGATCATTTGTATGTATTTGTATATGCATCATGTTGGATTCTTGGACCATGTATCTGTATCAGGTAGATACATTGTATGATCAGGTAGATCATGTATTTGTATTTGTATCAGGTGGATACACTGTATGATCAGGTGGATCATGTATGATGATATGTATCAGGTAGATACTTGGTGTGCATCAGGTGGATGCATTGTATGATCAGGTTGATCATGATGATGAGCTTTAGGATGTTGCTCCAGATGATATGTACCAGGATGGTACAAGTGATGATGATCAGTATGATCATGGGCATCAGGATGATGCCTCGTGCGATGATGATCCGTTGGATCATGAGTATTAGGTTGATACTTGGAGGTCAGAGATGATATGTGGCAGGTTGTGCAAATAGCATGTAATCAGTCCTGGGAGATCTTGCCGGTCGTGCTGTGGCACATAAATGTTCCTGGGGTACTCTTTCCGGTATTGCTATGTAGTATGTAATCAGTCCTCAGATATCTGATAGGTTGAGCTGTGTGCTTGTAATCAGTCCTGGGATGAGGTATTATTACGGAGACATGTAATCAGGCCTGGAGATCCGAGAGGTTGAGCTGTGTGCTCATAATTAGTCCTGGGATGCTCTTTAGAGATCTTGCCGATTGTGCTGCGGCACATAAATGTTCCTGGGATGCTCTTTAAAGGTTTTTTCTATCCACATGTAATCAGTCCTGGAGATCCGAGAGGTTGAGCTGTATGCTCGTAATAAGTCCTGGGATGCTCTTTAGAGATCTTGCCGATCGTGTTGCGGCACATAAATGTTCCTGGGATGCTCTTTAAAGGTATTGTGGAGGAGATGCATGTAATCAGTCCTAGGAGATCTTTCCGGTCGTGCTTAGGAACACAAATGTTCCTGGGATACTCTTTCCGGTATTGCATCCGCACATAAAGTAGTCCTGAGAGGCCACCTCTATTAGACCGTTCGCACAAATGATGAAGACCTGCAGGTGGTGGGCCTACATCCAGTAATTAAAAGGACTGGCTCTGTAGAACTTCTTATGACGAGTAGAGTCAGAGATTGGTTGAGATAGAAGCAGTAGTGACGATGATGATGACGATGATCCCGAGAAGAAGACTTGTCTAGCAGAACTGTGTCGAGAAATACCTTCCTAGTTAAGAGGGAGTGTTGATGTATATGTAACTTCGGAATGTATTTCATCTATGTATTTCATTTATATTTATTGTACCCTTATAAGAGATGTGTTATTCCTCTATAAGGAAGTGTCTTCATGTGGATTGACAAGTGTCGCAAGTGTGTGTACTTGCCGATGGGTTATTAGACCACCATGTGTGGGGTCGGCCCTAAAATATATATTATATTGTGGATGTATCTAGATAGACAAGTCGGCCCCATAAGGTCACTGGGCAAACAGGTTAAGTATAAATAGAGATCGGGAGATCTCTATTTGGATCATTCAGAAAGACACACTTCTCTCACTCAGAAAGTGGCGCACTAGTGAGGAGGAGGATCATCTGCTCTAGGAGACTATCTCAAGTGTATTTTGGTTGTACTTTGGTTGAGCCATTGCTCTCTCTATCTCTGAGGAAGTTGTGGGGTTTTTCACCTTAGGGTTTTTCACCTTAGGGTTTTTCCCATGGAACTCTGTGTCTCTTGTCTCTCATGCTTTTGATTCTTGTGATGCTTATTGTGATTGTTATGCATTGATATACTGTATATGTTATTCTCTTAGTAAAGATCCAAGAGTATTGTGAATTAATGCTCAAAATTTAACATGCAATGTGAACCGCGATGACTGGGATTTGAAAATCCCAGTAGTGTTGTGGGTGTATCACACCACGTGTAAAAGGTTGATGGGACAGGCACCATTTAAGCTGGCGTATGGACAAGAAGCAATTATGCCAATGGAGTACATCGTTCCGAGTCTGCACATAGTGATAGCGACAGGTATGGATGCTGCAGCTGCATTAGAAGAACGTCTATCACAATTGGTACAGCTGGAGGAAGATCGCTTTATCGCAGGTTTCCACCATGGGGTGGAGAAGGATCGTCAGAAGGCATGGCATGATCGCCACATAAAAAACAAACAGTTTCACTAGGGTGACTTGGTGCTGTTGTATGACAGCAAGTTTATGAAACATCCAGGAAAATTGCAGATGCATTGGCTTTGTCCATATCGCATCGGTAGCATCACTTCAGGCGGCGCGGTCCAGTTGCAACAGTTGGACGGAGCCATGCTCCCAAAGTTGATTAATGGTAGCAAGTTGAAGCCCTATCGATCGGGCTTGGAACAATGCGATGCCTGAGTCGTATCGAAGAAAAAAAAAGTGCAGGTTGATCGGTGGCAGGTTGGCGCACCGACAAGGATAGAATGCGTAAGTAGGGAGGCTTGTGCCACAAGTTAGGAGCGGTCCGTGACGGTGGATGGGTTGTGACTAGGTCCGATCAGCAATCATTCCGAATCATGAGAAAATGGGACCTTTTTCATTTTGACAGATATGATTGATAGTTGGCCCAGCGTGGTGCTGACATAAGGCACTTTTGGCACAGGGGACATACCGTGGCAGCATGGCTGATGGCATCAGGAGTGATGGTTTGAATGCTTTGACACGAATGGCAGCTGGTAGAGGTATGGTTTCCACTCTGCACGTCAGGAGTCTAGCCTCTACACGCAGGAAATAGCGAATTGGTATGATCGTCACCCTATGTGAACAGGTTTTGCAAATTATTGTTGAGGCAGGCTTGCAAACGCGGGCGATGTATAAATCTAGGCACCAACGGATAGTCCAGTACAGAGGTTTTCTAATTGAGAGGTGTTATGCTGCGAGAGGGTCAGGCATCTAGTTAAGTTAGGAATTCCAAGAAGGCTATGGAAATGATCCATTTCATTTTGTGTGGTAGCACACTAGGTGCGCTGAGGGCCTGAACAACGAGTGTGCATGAGCACTTGGAGCAAGATGCGCCGCGGACACTCGGGTGTTCCAAAGATGAAGTCTCATCGGAGATGTCTAGGTATGTGGTGGTAGTTCGAAGCTTCGTGGTCCCTGCGACCACAAAGATAACAAGGGTGGCAGCCCCTTGATACCGATCGTTCTTGCTTACCAATGTGAAATAAATGTGCCAGAGCCCTTGGCCTGTTCGCCCCTCGGCGTTGTTTGTCAACTTCTCCTCAGTCTGCACCGGGTCCCTAGAGACTGGAGGATGAGTTTGAGAGGTACATGACAGCAAGCCGGAGGATGACCGTCTTTGTGTAAGAAGTACATGACAGTGAGCCGGCGATCATTGTAGCAGCGAGAGCCATATACAACAACGATATCCAGACAACACGAACAGTTGTAGAGACATAGTTCAGCCATAGATGAGTCCGTGTACTCCATTTCCAGTTAACGTGGCTCGAGGGCGAGCCACAAGATTGTGTTGGGGGCCTGTTGGCAGGCAGTTTGGTAAGGAAGAATCGCAGCATCAATGATGCTATGAAACGTCAGAAGAGGTCGCGGTAGAGGAATATTTTGTGCAATTTTGAGTCATTTGTACCTCGATACGCGGGTTTTGGGTCATTTGGACCATATATGGGTTAATTATACCGCAGAATGCGGGTTTTTGGGTAATTTTGACAACGTCAGTTAGATTTTGGGTCATTTGCTCAAAGTGTCGGTGAGGAAGTTGTTAGTAAGTGGACAAGCAATGTAAAGGCGGAAGCCTATTTATAGTCATAGAGTCATATGTGTTGGATACCTTGATCTGGAGCTTGAGCTGATATGCGGCTGTAGTTGTGATCAAGAGTTATCTGCGAAGTCTGTGTTTTTGCGGAGATATTGTATCATGGTTTTGCTGAAGTAATGTGACATGACGAAACTATTTGGTGAAATTCCCTATGTATGTTTTATGATAATGCATGTTGCGATTCATGAATGATGCCATGTTAATGCTTTAATGTTATACTTGTTGCGATGAAAGATCATGTTGAATGATGCTATGCATATGAATAATGTTAAATCTGAATGCATGTATCTATTGTTGAATGTCGCAATAAGTTAAATTAGTTGATGCCACAACATCCTCCTTCATTCAGCGGAAACATGGTTCCATCAACTCTCCCTTTAACATCTCGGGTGAGACCTCATCTGCTTCGCAGGTGTTGCTGGACGGGGTGAAACCTGTCCGGGCTGGTGCTCAGGGAGATTGCGGTGTCGACAGTGATGGGAACCCTTATCGACTGGGTTTGAGTCAACACATTGCTTTTCGTGGATGGGTGTGACATCGACCCAAGTGTCGATGTGGTACTCAACGATTGTGGGGTCGAGGCTTGGCCACTCAGTACATGACCGAGCGAAGATGTCGTGGAAATTTTGAAAGAGTTTATTGTGGGAATTTACTTCGTCGGGGGTACAAGATGTGCCTAACATGACATTCTCGACTACACCGGGTTTGACAGATATATCGACTTGGATGGTGGGTGAGATATTGACCATGTTACCTTCTTCGAAAGCATATGGGGTAAGAATGGGGTTTTTAAACCAATCCAAATTGCCGTGGATAAAATCTTTTGTTTCGACCCCGAATTGGTCGACCACAACTGTGGTAAGATTCTCAGGAATGAAATAGGATCGATGATGCATGTCGTCCCACGGGAAGTCTGGTTCGGTTAGTGCCTCAAGAATTTATTCATCATTTTGAAAGCACCGAGTGGAGAGGTCAGAGGGTTCACCAGTTGACACCATGTAAATGGTTCTTACCGCCGTCGATAAGGATTCCAGGGGGTGGATCTCCTCAATAACAGTAATTGACGACTCTAACGATGGTTGTCGCAACTCATGGAGCACCAATCGGTATTTTGGTAAGTCGAGCAATGATGGGAATAATGTCCATAGATGCCACAAACTGCGCAGGATTGATTGGTGTACAATGATTTGTTGGATGTCTGTGAGGGGGTTGATAATTGAACACCTGGAATGTTCTCAGTATCATCTAATGAATCCATATGGGCGCGAAGCTCGGGCAAGCGCGGACAATTGTGGGTAGCATGACCCAAGGTATTGCATAAAGCACATTTCACAGGTGCGCATGCTTGAAGAGGGGGGTTCACAACTTTATTCGCAGTTGTCGAGGTGTCATTTTTCGTGGCTTTACCCCCAGCCCTTTTGGGAGGCTGGGGAGCGGGTTTGTGGGAAGTTGTTGCTGGCACACCAGGAGGTGGGTGATTGGTGGTGTTGATTGGTTGGATTGATTGACGAATGACCTTGGGAGTTGGTGTGGGATTAGGTGCGGGTAGGTACAAGACAAGGAGCCCTAATGTCAATCCTGGAAGGTTCAACGTTGCCATGGCCGGAACACTTACGAATCCTGATCTGGAAATAAGAAAGGGATTGTGTGGATTTGGATGGCACCCATTTGACTAGGTACTGACGATGGTTGAGGTTGAGGTGGCCGCTGGGGTTGCGGCAGAGGTACCGGTTGAGATATAGGCTATGTTGTAGGACTTGGTTGGCCTAAGGAAATAGTGCACAAATCCGATATCTCAACGGTTGACGGAGGTGGCGGTAAGGAGACAAAGGTGGAAATCATCAGGGCCTCAAAGTAAAGACCCAATGGTTGAAATCAAAGGAGTAGGTACACCAACTGTAGGTTTGTCGACCATGGGGAGGACATTTTCTGGCATAGCGGGAGCATTAGGGTCATAGTAAGTAAGTTGGTCAAGTTTGTCTACCCGTCCCTCATGGGGGAACATCATGAGATGGAACACAGATGAGGAAACGACCTTTATTGCGTTCATGTAGCTGCGGCCTAAAAGAAGGTTGTAGTCAAGCTGAGCATTTACGACTTTGATGTCGATCAAGATGGTTTTGCTGGCTAGTTGAACGAGGACGTTGGCAAGTAGGCCTTGCGGTTGGGATGGGCGGTCATTACAAGCTCGAAGGGTCATTGTTGATGCTTGCAAAGAAGAGGATCCTAGTTTTTTCCATACAAACATGGACATGACGCATGTAGGGGCGTCCTCATCGACTCTGCATTGGTGTATAACCAAGTTTCAAATCGAAATTGAGATCTGAAACGTGATGGACGAAGGCATGCTTGGTTCACGCATAAAGCAAAGAACAACTCTTTTCATTTCCATGGGGGGGAGTTCCTTAGAACTTCCGAGGCTGACATAGCATCGAGGGATTGGGCTAGGTCATCCACGATATTATAATTAGGGGCGGCGCGAGCGTTGGGGTTATTAGTAATGCGACACAGAGGGAATTTGGGGGCTTTAGGGGCTCCTTCGTTCAACCATAGTGGAAGGCGTAATGACTAGTCAACGGGGGTTGACGTGGTCACCTTATTAGCAGGTATGGTTTTCGTAGCCTAACCATATTGGTTACGATGAGTCTGGAGATTAACGTCGGTCGATGACATCATTAGGAGGTGGTGAACTCCTGACTCAAAGGCTTGACTTGAGGATACGCCATAGGTGGCAGCTGGTTGTGTGGTGAGGACCCCTTGCGTGGGTAGGGTTTTTTTTAATGTCATAGGTTTCCCCGTGACAACCCCTTGCGTGGGTAAGGGATTTTGCAATACCATCGAAGGTTGTGTCGTTTGGGGTGGTTGAGGTTGTGCTTGAGGGGAAACGGTAGTGTTGCGGTGGTTAGCCTCATCCCAAAGCTGGCGGGTTGCTGCTAAGTGGGGACAATGGTGAGTGTAGTGGCCATAAACATTACAAAAGAAATAGGGATGATTGGTTCGCAACTGCGGGTTCTTACCCTATCGAGGAGGTTGGTTGGGGTCTTGATTCATGGTATTGGGGCCATTATTAACTAGGGGGTTAGGAGGAGGTTTGCCCCTCCCATGGCATTGATTATTTTCGTGATTCCATTTGTGTCTTTTGTCTTGTTGGCCTTGCTGGTTATTTAGGGAAGATTGGTTTGGTTGTTGGTTTTGTTGAGCATAGACCTATCATTGAGGCACAGGGGGAGCATGAGGTTGGGTGTGTGCGGGGAGGCCCACAGTGGATAATAGGCAGGGGGAGCTTGAGGTTAGGGGGAGAGGGAGCAGGCAGAAGATGGTAGTAAGCCGGTGGGGCCACATGAGGGGGGTACACTTGCTAGTTATGACCATATCTAGGTATCGCACATGTGGGCCCATGTGGTTGAGCATTGTGGGTCAGTGGCACATACAATGGTGTTTCTCTAGAATGAGTTGTTGTACGTGAAAATTCGAGACCGCATATCATAGAAGGTTGTGTGGGTGCTGGAGTCATATGCATGGGGGGCTGGTTAGTGGACGCAATGTGGTCGATGATGCAATCTCCAGCATGGGATTCACCCAGCGTGTCCTTCTGAGAAGTATCATCACGCGGGGAATCGGGTAATATGGTGTATAGGTATCCCGAGTGGGCATAGATAAGGTCGAACTGCTGGGATTTAAGGATAGCCTCTTCTTCGGTTTGGGGTCATTCGGATGCTACATCCTTAGCGATGGCTGGTATAAGAGATTTAAAGAACCAATCTAAAAAGACGCGGTCATCTAATTTAATCTTACACAAGGTGTGGCATTTACACCATTCATGGATATGGTCTGTGATATGTGTAGCCGTATTTTGTCTACAAGACAAGAGAATCTAAACACCAACATCGTAACTAACTGGTAGCTGGAAGAACTCCAGGAAAGTCAAATCCAAGGACGTAAAGGTGGAATGAGTCCTGTGGGATTGGTCAATGTACCACTTGGCTACAGCACCAGTGAAGGTTCGTTTAATGGGAGTAGTCAAATAGAGTCATCCACTATGGAGTTAGAGGAACACCACAAGTGGAAGGACACAATATGGTTCTAGGAGTCTTCCCCACCCTTCCCCTCAAACTTAGGTATGTACGAAGGGAGCTTGGTAGGCATGGGAGGCCACGTGGGATCATGTCAGATTGGGTCATTCGTCAATCTAGCTAGTTCAGGGAGGTTGAGACTGGTCATGAATGACAAACTTGCAGGAGGATGTGACATGGATGGGCCAACCTGCGTGCTAGCCATGGCGGTTATCGTGGGTCCACCTCCGTCGAATGTGGGTACATGGGCGTTAGTCGTAATGGGAATAGAGGAAATACTTATATGGGGGGGAGGGATCTGAAAGGAAGTAGTGGTGCCCCTAAGGGAGTGCTAGTAACCGGGGGGTTGTGGTTGTCAGGATGGGATCGCTACCTGTGGGTATGGATGCAGTGGTTGGGTGCATAGTGGTGCTAGGGTTAGGTCCTGTGGCAGCAGGGATAGAGGGTCCCTTGGGTCCCACGGCTGGGATAGATGCTGTAGTGGTGGCAAGTCCGTTAGCGTGTCCACCTCCAAAGATTCCTTCGTAGAACGAGTTGGGGTTCATGCTGTCCATGGGGCTAGATGGTGTTGTAGGTATATGTGACTCTGATTCAGAATCAGATGTGAAATAAGGGGCATTGGAATGAAGATCCGACGATGAAAATGTGCATCTCAAGGGAGCGTGACGAGTGGGGTTTAATGGACTGTGTTGTGGGGACTACCCCCATAGTCTACAAGAGTATCTTAGGGGATCGATGATGACTGATGTCGTGAGTGCAGAGGAGGTTAAATAAAATTCTCAAAAATCCAACTGCTGCCGTGTGTGCAAAAGGAGAGCTTTCGATAAAGTGGCGCTCATGCCAACAACAAACTCTAAAAATCTACTGCAATCACATGCCACAACAGGTGAGTAGCAAGGAACATCCATAATTCCAACAAGTAGCACTACCTAAAAATGAAAAAGACTCACTAACCTGAGGGGTATCGGAGCATGAAAATTCCTAACTAAAAGATATGGAAGCTCACGCAAATCATATCCGCTGCATGTTGATGAAATCCGCAGTCAGAGAATATGAAATGGAGAACCGAATAGATAAGGGATATCCCTCAACTGAGATGGATCTCGGGTAAAAGAGCCCCAGTAGAATGGAAACTAGGCTATCTCGTTCATGACACGTTCAGAAAGTCAATTCGTCGTTTCATCCCTTTGGTCGCTACATCCCTGGTATGGAGGCCTGGTAATACAACGAGGACTACAAGCAGGTGTCCTTAAGAACTAAGTGGAGAGCGACAATCCACCTAGACTTCCATAACCAATCTCATGACTTTCCCTCCTAAGGGAGAGGCCTTTCCGACAAATTGACTATTAACTCTGTCAAAAAGTACTAGGGAATTTTGGTTCCCTAAGAGACAACTACTAAGTTTCAGGTGTAAAATGGCAAAGGGGGGTTATTTGGATGCCTACCCCTAGTACCCTACCTAGCTGTAAGATTATTTTTGGTCCCCAAGTGGGGTTAGATGTTTTTTTACATAAAAAAAATTGGTCTCACTTTGGTCATTAGGGTGTGAGTGGGTGCATGCGTGGCGTGTATGACTATGTTAGATGAGCAAGAAATAAATAGTACTGATAACGTGAAAGAAAATGAACTGAAATTATTTATTTCAAACGTAAATATACTGCTAGGAATCAATAAGAGAGACTGATCATGCTAAAATACAAAAGCAGAGATAGTAAAAAGTGTGCTGCAATCAGTCAAATCTGTAGCCAAATAGTCAATCCAAATCATGAAAAGGGACAAACAGAGGGCTAAAAGTCAATCTCAAGGCGCTTCTTTCTAAGGGACAGATGCATTCTGGGGCGCACACTGTGCAAAAATAGGAGCGCAACCAAAACAAAGAGTTACAGTTCTAGAGTGCACCTTTCAGGAGGAAAGGAGTGCTCTGGAGCACTCTTAACTAGGAAAAATGGGCGCCCTAGGGCGCACTTAACTGGAAGATAGCTGCCACTCCATAATTGGGTTTGAAATAATTGAAAAACAACTCCAAAAAAGGATGAGCAGGGGGTTTGAGGGTTGGATTAGACCTGTTTTGCAGGCCAGAAGTCAACTAGGGGACTAACAATACTAAAAAACACTCTAACTAAGAGATCTAACAAGCAAAAAAATATATATAGTAAAACACACTCAAACAAACATAACAAATAAACCGAGGATTTGTAGGGATCGACCTAGTATGGTCGCCAGTTCTGTTGTATGTGCTTTCGCACTCCAACAGGAAAGAATGGGTGGTCTACCGGCTTGAGGAAGCCGAGGTATAGAGCATGCAAGAGGACATCTCTCGCGGCTCTATGTGTGAGAGAGGTGAGGTAAAACAAGGTAAATACTGGTAAAAATACAACTAAAATATGCAAAATATAAATATAAATCAAAGTATGAGGCTCATGAGCCATGAACAACTAAGAAACTTGAAATGTAAAAAACATACTAGTAAATCTACACAATAACAGTAAACAGTAACTAGTAAGTGTAAATGGTAAATAACACACAATAAATACTTCACACCACTTTACGCAAGCTTCATGAATTGATAAATGAAATTTTATTTTGTTATTAAAAAGAATAGGGGCTTGACATTCGGTTTCGAGTTACCTCGAAGAATAATGGGCCCTTGCAGCTGCGCAATGGAAGGTGCTCCTTGTCTCTGACTGTCACTGGTTCTCCACCTCAAATCTCACTAGGTGGCACTCTCAATAGGGGTTTCAAGCTAAAGACGGTAGCTTAGAGTTTCTTGAGTAAAATGGGCAGAGTTTCAGTAAGGAGAAGATGATTCATCTGAAATGGGGGCCTCCACCCTTCTTTTATAATATTTTCGACCGGCGGTAACTTTTCCCTTGGTCCATGGCATACCATGGTATTGGCGTTAGGTTTCATGACTTTCCTGCTCTTCTTTGGTTTTTGAAGTTTTTCCCATTTTCTTTTCTTTTTTTCTTTTTCTTTCTTTTCTTTTTGCATTTTGGGAATTATTTGTGTGAGAAAATACATAATTAGACAATATGGTCATATAGATAATACTTTTAGGTTGGTGAAAGCCTAACTTTTGGGAAATGGGTGTATGAATGATGTAGCTAAAGGCTAGTGAGCTAGGTGGTCATTTTTTTGTGTTAACAGATGGAAGAAGATGAGTTTTAATTTCTGGAAATGATGTTTTAATTTCTCAATATTATTTATTTGATGAATGATAAAACAATTTCCACAGTTTTCTAGTTTAAATTTATGAATTGTGAATCTAAAGAATTGGTTCATGCATTGCTTGGTTGAATTCATGTATATGGAATGGATGCAACTTTTACTACGCAATATATTGTTAAAATTTATATTCGCTAGAAGGAAAGTTTATGAATGGATAGCTAAGCTGAAATTTTGTTCAATTTTATTATATTTCCTCTATAAATTGAATGCTTCTCATGATTAAATATTTGTCATAACATTTCCCTATAGTGATTACTAGTTACTGCACGGTTCAAATGAAATGTGTGTTAAAATATGTTGAAGAGTTTTAACTCTTATTTTTCATATAAATGGGAGAAAATAATTTCTAAAGAGATAAATAAAATTGTTTGAAATAATTGTTTAAAGAAGTTTAAATATTTATGTTGAAGATGGGTTTGACCCATTATGCTTGATAATTTAAATATAAACAATTACCATATGCTAAGGATTGTTTATTATGCCTTGGATGGTATGGTGTTTTTGAAAACCATAGGTGAAATTTTCAATGGATGGTATTTTGTATTTCAAAACCACAGGCTGAATTGGTTTATTTAAAGTAGAAATAATATTTATGTCGAAGCTTAAGATTTAACTTTGTTTATTCCTTGCATGAATGGTATTATTGTTTTGAAAACCATGAATCAAGCAAAATACCATGGGTTGGATCAGTAAGGAATTGGTCATTGCATACCGTGCATTAAAAAGATTAGTATTTATTATCATAAATAACTTATGAGAATCATAGTGCATAACTCCTATCATATAGTTCTTATTGCGCAGTTCTTACCGCACAGTAAATCTATTAAATATGTTGAATTAATGGTTTTCTTTGTTATAATATTTGGGAAAATGACATAACTTAAGGATTAGCTATGCATATATCTTATTTAGCATTTGTTCCATTTTCTTGTGAAGATTAGTGTGCAAGTCTTAAGTTAGTGTTTACTGCATAGTTAATGTTAATGCGCAGTTCTTACTACACAAAACTTACTACGCAGTAAATTTAAATGAATATTTTGGGTAATTATTAAAATGAAAATTATGGGAATTAGATAACTTGAAGAATAACTATGCATATAGCTATAACTGCATTTATTTCATTTTTTGTGAATCATAGTGTGCAATCCTTAGGTTAGTATTTACTGCATAGATAGTTCTTACTTTGCAGGCAGTTTTTACTACCCATGTCTTACTATGCAAGTCTTAGTGCAAAAGTTTTTACTGTGCAGTTCTGAAAAAAAGATTTGATGCACATTTTTTAGGAAAGTATTTATAAAGAAGGATTGGAAGTGTTTCCTTCCAACCCTTAGTTTATTAATGTATATTAATAGAAGATATATTATGGGCACTAAATATGGTATAAATTTTATATGTGTGAAATGTGCTACACATGGAGATAATTATGCGTCCGCTAATATGATTTTATAAGTTATGCATTCGATATAAGACTTCATGGGTCTTATGAAATAGTTAAGCTTCCACTAGTTACTTATAGTTATTATGCATTTTAATATGCACTTGTCATAAGAATGCATATAAGCATTATGCATGTGGCTATTATGCATCTATGTTTTATATTTTTTTATTATTGTGTCTTAAGTCTAGTGTAACGAAGGGTGTGTTACATTTAGTACCAGTGGTGCATGTTATTGAATCCTCCTATGGAACCTTTTGAATTGATGTCATTGTTATGAGGGTGCTATTAAATGATAAGATCTGTCGAATAAACATATACATTTTGTCACATGGAAGAACTGTGGGTTGATGTAAGTGTGGCCGACTAAATTATTTACAATGCGCTTTATTAAATAAAAGAACCGGTATGTTTTAGCAAAACCCACCGGAATCATTGAAATGATTTAAAATTTTAAAATATAATCTATACATTATTCGATGCACTTTGTAACTATAAACATTAGTGCTTTTCTTAACAATGCACCGAAAAGCTAATATAGTTTGTAGAAAACAAAAAAATCAAATTCCATGATGCACTATTTCTTAACCAATGCACCCATGTGGTTAACTTTCAAGATAAGCACCGATGTGTTTTACCAAAATGCACCAGGCATTATTTAAATAAATAAAAAAATAAGTTATAACTTATACTTTTTTGGTGTGCTTTGATGAATAAAATGCATCGATGTGTCATAAAAATTTCCCGTGCACCGCATTAGGGTAGAATATTCAAAATAAAATAGACTATAAAATCTTTATTTACATTGTTACAATACTTTTGTAGAGCCATACAAGTGTCGATGCTCATGTATCTACAAAAGTATCCCATGCTACAACGTTCTCGTACCACTGTACTTGTTGATTTTTGTACATACGAGGTTGATTTGTGTTCATTTTGGAATAATTTTCCAAACAACATAATTTTTTTCATTTTTCCCATACATGGCAACCATACCTCCTCGGCATGAAAGGAACCAGGGAAATCAATTCTTATCCTTTAATTTAAATTTTCAGTGGATTAAATTTCAAAATTCGGCTTTGTATAGTTAAACTTCTTAAAAAATTTACAAACTTTTCCACCAGTGCTCCCTTGGAACTCGGGTTACACCAAAACATAGTGCGTTTATAGGTTGCACTACGTCTGGAGCATTCATTTCACATAAAGGCATCAAAAATTTCACGTCAAATGTAGTGTGATAATTTTTAGATCACCACAATAGTGCTCCCAATAACGTCGTTGTGCACCATATAAACTAGTGCATCTATTGGTGCACCATCAACAATGCATCCTACAACGAACCTCTAATGATGCATTCCTCTAGATCAAGCGCACCGTCCACCATAAAAAACGAGCAACTGATGAGTTGTAATGTGCACCTAAAATTGGCCAATGGTGTATTGTATGGCGAATTGGGATCGATGTGTTCAATTAGATAAGGTGCATTGTTAATTCAATTATAATTTAAAAAGTGAATGCTCATTGATGCATTGTCTAGTGCACCATCATAGGTGTGTCGATCTGAGCACCATCAATGGTGCATTGTAGTATACTAGGTGCACCATCAATGATGCATCGTAGTATACTAGGTGCACCATCAACCACTAGAAAAATAGCCACCAACTCTTTGTATGGCACACCTTTATCAAAGCGGCTGGATACATTAGGTGCACCGGTATTACATTTATAATTCGAAAACCAAAATTCTCATTGGTGTGTTATGTTGCACACCAGGAACAATGTTTTCTACTAGATTTGGCGCATTGTTAATGTATACATAATAAAATCTGGAAATAGCCACTAATGTGTTTTACGGAGCCCCAATAACGATCAATGCTATGTGTAAAGCACCACTGCTAGTGCTTTCAATTATCCTAGGTGCACTGCTAGTGCATAGAAGAATTGTAAAATTTGCATTTCATGTTTTTTGAATTTTGTTTATAGGCGCACCATGTATGGTGTTTTATGTTGAATATGTACGCACCACCCTTGGTGTGTTTGTTTTAATTTACTAGACCCATTGATGGCACGCTAGTGTAAAACATGGCACATTGTGTACATTGCGCTCATGTAAATGGATCGCACCATGGATGATGCACCTTAATAATTAAAACATATGCATTGGTAATGGAAATGTTTGTTGGGCCCAATTTTTTTATAAAAATATAATAAGTATTTCATGTATCTATTTTGTATATATATTTTATTTGAGCAATATAAATCATGATGAAATTTGTATCTAAATTAGGTACAGGCACCACCACTACCTCAACTTGATTATATAACGTTGTTAAGGTATGGAAAGTGAGAGAGGGGGAGAGGGATTTGACTTGTCCTCCTATTGTTGGTGCAACATGACAAATATTATTTTAGGTTGGCCTCCTCAAGTTTGATGAGGAGGCTAGTTCACTCAAGGGGAATACTAAGTTATTGGTAGAGTTGATCCATCATTGGGATCACGACAGGAAAGCCTTCTGGGTTGGTCCCGATATTTTGTAATAGGCCATAGAGGAGGATGTGTATTTCATCATAGGTTTATCTTGGAGGGGGGATGGATTTCTCTATTTTTTTGATCTACCACCTAGTGTTGTAACCGAGACTTAGTTGATGTATGTTCAATGGTTCATCAATGTGGATATTATCCACCACATTGAGTTCCAGGTGAGTGGGGGCCAGTTGAGGCTACATGCATTTTGGTTAGAGGAGGCTAGGTGCTTGATCTTGTTTGTTACCATGATAACACACCATCTCACTGATAGGAAGCGCATTAACTGTGCTATGTTATATTATGTAGAGATTTTATTACAAAGGCCCATGCTAATAAGGTCAGCTACTATTTTTCGACGATATTTTTTTTATAGATTTAGACCACTGTCATAACCAATTGTATAGGATAAAAATTTCCCCTTTGCATCATAGTTACTTAATCTATTTTTTGAGAAATTTCCAACAAATCGACCCACATTCGCACCAACATTTGACCGCATGCTAGCTAGACCTATGATTGATGTGCATATGGGGGCAAGGGTTTTCCAAGAGAGGAGAACCTAAGTTCATGTATAGGGTGCCCAATGTAGAGGTTTTGGAGATGTTACATAGTTGTGACTGACAATATCAATTATGTACAATATCCATATGTAGGGATGTACTAGAGAGAATGTGTGAACATCTGATTTACTCAAGCCGAGCCACGGGATATGACTTGGTGTATGTGTATTGACTGTAAATATTTGAACAAGATTACACTTAAGAATTGGTACCCTTTGCTCAAGATTGACAATTTGTTAGACTAGTTGCAACACGCCAGGTATTTCACCAAGTTGGATCTCAAGTCAGGATACCACTAGGCATGTGTAAAAGAAGAAGACACTTGCAAGATCTCCTTTAAGAAAAGGAAAGGTCTGTATGAATGGTTGTTCATTCCTTTTGATTTATGCAATGCACCATCTACATTTATGAGACTGGTGAATGATGTTTTATGCCCATATTTAGATTCATTTGTTATAGTGTATCTGGATGATATATTGGTTTATAGCTCTACCTGGGAGGAGCACATTTCACATCTCAAGCATGTGTTAGAGACTTTGAAATGCATCAACTACTGACTAATCTCAATAAATGTGAGTTTGTTCAGTGTTCATTGGTGTATTTCAGGTATTTGATCGGTGGAGGGGAACTTAAGATAGACCCTGCAAAGATAAAGGCCATTATAAAATGAATAATACCTACTAATGTCACTAAAGTTAGTATCTTTGTTGGGGCATCCCAGTACCTATAGAATCTTATTTCTTCCTTTTCAGTGGTAGATGCATTGCTCCACACCATAATAGCGAGCAATAAGAGTTTCTAGTGGAGAAAGAATCAACAAAAAGCTTTCGGTGAGCTAGAAAAAAAGAATTATCAAGCACCAATTCTCGCATTGCCTAACTTGGAGAAGCCTTTCGAAGTGGAGATAGATGCAAGTGGGTGTGCTATGGGAGTAGTTTTGATGCAAGGAGGTAAGCTGGTATGCTATTATTTTGAAATGTTGCATGGGGTAGTTTTGAGCTAACCTGCCTACAATAAGGAACTCTATGTCCTGGTTCAAGATGTTAAAAAGTGGAAGTACTATCTAATGGGCAAGGAAAAACTTATCCACGTAGATCACTAGCTACTACTTGCAATCCCATAGTAAGCTAAATCTCTAACCATAGGTTACAAGTGGATGGGGCTTTGCAAAAGTTTCATCTAGTCATCAAGTATAAGAAGGGAAGCACTAATAAATTGGAATACATGCTTTAAATGCCACCCATATCCAAGATTTCAGCTTTGGGAACACTTATGCACATGGAATATTTTCCCCATGAAGCATACAAAGAGGGATACACAAAATATGAAAACTTCAAGGAGGTGTTTCAACAACTACATGGTCAATTTCATGTAGAATAAGGTGATAGTAAAACCAATTATCATCTCCATAATGGGTTACTCTACAAGCTAAACAATCTCTACATTCCTAAAGGTGAAAGATTGCAACTTATCATAAAGGTGCACACCTCTAAAGTTGCAAGGAATTTTGGTGTTACAAAGACAATTGCTAACTTACAAAGGTGTGTGTATGGACCCAAAATGCAAGAATATGTAGCATGGTATATTAGACGATGCATACTTTGATATACCAACAAGCCCAATAATAGAAAGCAAGGTCTATACCATCCATTACCTGTACCCACTCGACCTTGGGAATCATTTCCATGGATTGTGTGGGTGGGTTACCAACCACTAGGAAAGGACATGAATATTTATTTGTGGTAGTTGACATATTCAACAAAATGTGCATTCTTGTGCCTTGTAAAAAGACCATCAAAGGACAAGAAGCAACACACATGTTCTTTGAGCAGGTATGAGTGCACTTTGGGATACCAAGAAACATCATCTTAGATAGGGATACGAGATTTATCAGTTCCTTTTGGACTACACTTTGGGATAAAATGGACAATAAGTTGGAGAGATCTACAACATTACATCCATAGACAAATATGCAGACAGAAGTAGTCAACGAGACTTTGGTGCAGTTTTTGAGGGGTTACAATCATAAGCATCTGAAGAGTTTGGATGAAAATATGATTTATATTCAACACTCTTATATAGAGCAATCCACACTTCCATTGGTAGGTATCCTTTTAAAACTTGTTTTGGATATCTTCCATCTTCACCTTTAGATGTTGTACATGGAAAACAAGGGGGAGTGAGGGAAGACACCACAAATGAAGCATTAAGAGTTGAAAAATTCATTGATAAGATTAAGAAAATCCATTTGCATGTACATGAGACATTGAAGAAGTCAAAGGAAAAGTACAAGGCCAAACATGACCAACACAGGGTTGAGAAATCATTCAAAGTGGGGGATAGAGTTTGGCTACAACTGAACAGGGAAAGACTACAGGGTCCTGGTAAGAAGATCAAGGCTCTATGGTATGTCCCATTTGAGGTATTGGAGAAGGTGGGAGATAATGCCTACAAAATTAGGCTACCCCATACATGTGCATTTAATCATAGAGAATGTGGAAAAATATTAGAAACTCTATGATCCTTCCATGTTAGATTGGAAGGAGAAGCAAATACTACCTACCATAGAGGAATTATCATCTAAATCTCAAGCAGAGTTAGAAAAGGGCATTGTTTTGTAGAAGAAGTCCATAACTACGATAAAGGTGCACTATGACGTTTGGCAGATTGGGTTGAAACAATAACTTCCAGGAAATGATAAATGGTACTCCAAGGAGAAGGTAGAGGAAAAATTTCCTCACCTCATTTAATCAACTATTTTGGGGACCAAAATCCTCCTAAAATGGGGAGGTATGATCCAAATTGTTTGAGTATATAATTTGTCATCTATTTTGGTTCTTTCTAGTTAGAACAATTTGATGAATCGGCTTGTAGGGCCCATTTCAAGGTTATGTCTTACTTTGTAGATTTGGGGTCCAAAATCTTCTGAGGCCCATTTGAGGACTTAAATGATGATTTTTTGGGTCAAAATTTGTGGAAATAGCTTGCACTCTCTCGATGTTGTTCCCCACTCCAATACCTTTCCAACAGTGCAACAATTGCCTCAGTTCGAGTTAGTATGAGGAAGTTATGCCTCTTGCAAGTTGACCACCATAATACTGAGTGGATTCCATGTTGTCTCTCATTTCCCACGCATGTGGACCTAGTCACATGCGGACTTTCAAGACCATTCTTGAGGGTTTATAACACTAACCCTAATTGAGAATTGAGGCATGTAAAAACCCTAAAATTAACCCTAGACAACTATCGGGCTAACTTAAATACCAGGCCATTAGGAGGAGAAGGGGTTCTGTTTCTGATGATGTTATTGTATTGTTCCATAGTTGAGAAATGGTAAGGGAGTGGGTATTAGAGCATAACAGTGGAAGTAGGATATTCTATAGTAACCGTGTAGGCCACAGTGTTAGAGGTAAATCCATAGTGAGCACCACTTTCTTTGTATTTGCATTACATATTGGAGAAGAAAAGAGTAAGGCATAGTCCTCACGTTTGGCTAGGTTTTTCCTTATAGTGGGTTTCCCCATGATATATCTTGTGTTATTTTTGTGGATATGTTATTTTTCTCTAGTTATTTTCCTTTCGGTTCCATTTTATTTATCATTCTATGGAATTAAGCTAACACAATGAATTGAGTTGTAAGATTTTGTGTGTTGAACTATTCTAGTGGAATATCCACGACATATTACAAATCACATATGGACACCATTTTTACACTAAGTATGTCGATGATGGACATGTCATATTGGAATTTGGAGTGGAAGTCGAGTTACTAATCTTGTCATGCTATCCACCATGATTGGAATATAACAGAGAGGAGGTTAAGTAACGTTAAAAAGATACAAGAGATCATTCAAGTGGATTTCAACCATAGTAATGTAAAGGAAGGCCATGATAATGGGATAATATGTATCAAGTCTAGAAGGATGTGGGATGAAACTAACGAGCCTTATGTTTTCCCAAAACATTGTAGCCAAGTGTTTTTTTACCCAAATGTGTTGGATAGGGATTGGTGGTTCGTACTAAGACCCAATCTAAGAGCAAAACATCTTTTTGAAAACAACAATGTTATAATTATAAGCGGGGAAGATAATCGGGGTGATGGCAAGGAAGAGTGATATGTACACGTTTTATTTCAATATTTATATTGTAGATGTGTCATTTTATAATTGTTCTATACTTTTGTTTAAAGAGTTTCTTGAATTCTTTCTAGATGACTTTTATTTCCCTAACTTTCTTCAACAATTGAAGATCTTGCCACCATATGGATGTGTTACCATTCAAGTTGTAAATTGATACCTATCCTTCATACATGAGTATGGAAGTATCTACTCATTCCTAGCAACTAGGATTCAAATTATTCACCTCACCATAAAAAGTAGGTGGTTTGATATTTTGAATTCTCCTTTAAGATCCTCCTTAGATTCCCTCTACCTTCTTCTTTCTCTTTGATGAAAACTTGCAGCTGCCACTTACAGAACTTTCTGTAGTAGTCATTTTATGAGTAGATGAATTGGACAAAGTATCAATTTCATCGGTAGAACTCAGATCTTTATTTTCATGAGTCATTCTCTTCCAGGAAACCTTACCCACATTACTAGAAGTATGTCCGTGTTTCTGTGATCCAGATTTTATGAGCAGAACGAAATGAATACAGATTATTATCAGATGCTTAACACAAAATAACAGAGATACAGTAAAACCGGTTTTCTATTCAATAAGGAAATAAGCTAGAACTGTAAAATGCAGCGGAAAACAAGCTTGCTGGAATGGTGGCGGCTTATCTTTGAGAAGAGATGTGACGGCTGTGCTCATTTCGCAAGAATATGGTTACAATGAGGCTCTCAAGGCCTTTTACAATAAACAAGAATGTCAAAAACCCTAGACATCCAAAAACCTAACCCTAGGAGATGAAGCGCCAAAAGTCATGTGGGGCCCGTTTGGATAAGTTAGTACATCAACTTCCCGGGGTCGTACCTTTTGCACACGATCTCCGTTTGGGGCGCTCGGTAGCCCGTTGGAAAGGTCTATCCGAGATTTACAACTTTCGAATGGGGGAAAATGTATGCCGGAGGCAACCATTTGGTCCCCCAAATTGCCAAAAAAGGTCGTTTAGGGCCTCAAAATGGCCCCGGAAGTTCAGGACCCAAAAAACTGCTAAAAATAGTACAATACCAAAATTTCCATAAAACTGTTTTGAGCCAGTTGGAAAGGTGGGTGGCCACCAATATCCACCTGGATCAATCCTTCCTCCTTAGGAAGCAATGGTCTCCATTGCGTTGAGTTCCCCCATCAGATGAGGAAATTTATGCTGAATTTGGCCTCGGGTGAGCCACTTGCCTTGGTGCAGGAGCTGCCCTGCTTTGACAATTCGATAAAGCTGGATCCTTTGATGTCGAGTGCCCTTGATCTGTGTGTCTGCAATATGATCACTGGATGCTTGTTGTAGGTAGTCAGGGTTGAGCTCTGTTGGTGTCAACTTCTCTGCTATCTCTGAGGTGTCTAATAATGGTGGGAAATATGGCCGAAGGAGAGCCACGTTGAAGATTGGATGCAGACCAAGGAAGGGGGGAATGTTGAGCTCAAAAGCATTGTCACCCACTGCCTTGGTGATGGTGTACGGCCCATAACGGAGTGGGTGAATCTTTCGATGGGGCTCTGTAAGGCGTTCTTTCTGCAAATGCAACCAAACTTTGTCGCCCACCTGAAACTTATGTGGCACCCGATGTTGATCATGGCGCTGCTTGTACTTGGCATTAGACTTCTGTAGAATATCCTGAACCTGTTGGCGGATATGCTGGATCCGTTCAATGAACCGGGCGGCTTTGTCAGTTTTTGGGGACGAGTCGACCGAGGTGGTCGCAAGGGGAAGTGCAACATCCATGGGGCCCAATGGTTGGAATCCCAACCCCACCTAAAAGGGGCTATGGTCAATTGAGCTATGCAGGGCTCGGTTGTAGCTATGTTGGACATAGGGGAGACTCTCATCCCATGTGCGGGGGTGTGTTGAATTGTACATGCGCAGGATATGTACGACCATTCGGTTGACGACCTCCGTTTGTCCATCGGTCTGGGGGTGGAAGGCAGTGGATTTGGTGAGCTTGGTATCCAGCAGTGACCAGAGGCTTGACCAGAATGAGCTGAGGAACCGACTGTCACAGTCTGAGATAATGGTCTGTGGGATCCCAAAATGTACCCATACGCATTCGAAGAAGAGCTTGGCAGTGGCTTCTGCTGTGATGTTCTTCTTACAAGCGGCTAGAATCGCCATCTTGGAAAAGCGATCAACAACCACGAAAACACAGTTGTTTCCCCTCTTGGTGGATGGGAGGCCCGACATGTAGTCCATTGAGATGGATTCCCACGGCCTATCAGGAGTAGGAAGAGGGGTGTATAGGCCCTGTTTCTTAGTGGTCGGTTTGGCAATAGCGCAAGCGGTGCAGGACCTGATATACTTGCCGACATCCTGTCGAAGTTTCGGCCAGTAGAAATGTTTCTGCAACACTGCCACTGTCTTTTCGACGCCAAAGTGTCCTGCCACCCGACTGTAGTGAGCTTCCCAAATCAGCTTCGCACGCTCGCTTGATGGAACGCAGAGATGGCCCAGATGACACAACAACCCGTCCTGAAGATGGAAATTAGCAACCACTGAGTTGGTGCCCAACATTTGATAGGTAGTGGAGAAGTCAGGGTCTGTCTCGTAGAGGTGGGGCCATCCGGAGGTCTCGTGGCCACAAGAGTCTAGCACCGTGGTAAGTGCCGCGACTGGAGGTCGACTGAGGCAGTCAGCAACTCGGTTGGTACTCCCTGTTTTATATTTGATGTTGAGGTGGAACTGCTGTAAATATGTTGACCACTTCTGATGGCGGTCATTCTGCAACTTTCCTTGGGTCTGCATGAACTGTAGTGGCTTGTGATCAGTGTGGATGACTGTCTCCTTCCCAAGAATGTAATGTCTCCACTGGCAGCAGGATTGTACAATGGAGTACATTTCTTTGTCATAGGTAGGGTACTTGCGGATAGCATCTGATAGTGTCTCACTATGATATGCCACGGGGTGGCCGTGTTGAGTGAGAACGACGCCCACAGCATAATCTGAAGCATTTGTCTCGATCTCAAAGGGATGTTGCAGGTTCGGTAATGAGAGTACTGGTGATGAGCACAAATGCTTCTTCAAGTCATCGAAGGCTTGTTGTTGGGACAGGCCCCACACAAATTTTGCCTTCCCACCACCCCTGGTCACTTGGCTGAGGGCCCATGCGATATGAGAGAATCCCAGCATGAACCGACGATAGAAATTGGCGAGGCCCAAGAAGCTCCGAAGTTCAGTGAGTGTGGTTGGGGCTGGCCAGTCACGGATGACCTGGATCTTGACTGGATCCACATGCACACCATGTCGATCAACGATGTAGCCTAAGTAATGGACCCTGTCCATGCCGAAGGAGCATTTTTCCAAGTTCGCATATAGTTTGTGCTTCCGCAGGGTGTGCAAAACCTGCTGAATATGCTGCAAGTGTTCCTCCAAAGTCTTGCTGTAGATGAGGATGTCATCTAGATACACCACTACAAAATTGTTGGTGAAAGGTCGTAGGATATCGTCCATCATCCTCATAAAAGTTGCTGGAGCATTTGTCAAACCAAAAGGCATGACCAGCCATTCAAAAAGACCTTCTTTTGACTTGAAGGCAGTCTTCCATACATCTGTTTGTTCTATTGGGACCTGGTGGTAGCCAGACTTCAGATCAATCTTACTGAAGTATTTGGCCCCCGTGAGCTGATCAAGGAGGTCATCGATTCGGGGAATCGGGTACCGGTTACGGACTGTGATTTTATTCAGGGCCCGATAATCAATGCAGAGCCGCCAGGTCCCATCTTTCTTCTGCACTAGCACGATTGGGCTCCCACAAGGTGATGAACTGGGACGGATGTGCCCCTTGTGGAGCAATTCTTAGATCTACCTCTTGATCTCCTCGTTGTCCAACAGAGAGCGGCGATAGACTGGCCCATTGGGTAGCGGTGCGCCTGGGGTCAAATCGATGGGATGCTTGACCTGGCAGTGCAGAGGTACCCCGGTCGGAGAGGAGAAGATATCTGAGTATCCTTCCACCACCTTATCCACTTGCTTCTATTGTGTGGATAGATCGGTCATGGAGGCCCGGGATGTGGCTGCGATCTTTCTTTCACTCTGAGAGCGAATCACGAAGAAGACAAATTTCTCGGTCTGAGAGATGACCTTCCTGCATTGCTTGGCAGAGATCAAGGAAATAGCACTAGGAGGGACTGCCTCGAGTATCCTGTACAATTTCCTATTCAAAGAAATAATAACACTACGAGGCCTAGACTCATATACAGCATGACGTTTCCATAAATAAGGTTGGCCCAAAAGAACATCTGAAACTTTGAGAGGAGCAACATCACACAATACCTCGTCCTTGAAGGGCTTGATGCCGTATGGCAGTCGGCACTGTTGGCTGACGCGGAGATCGCTTCCTTTGCGGAGCCATCCAATGGTGTAGGGTTGTGGGTGCGGCGTTGTCGGCAAGGCCAAGCGCTTGACGACCTCTGCTGAGATGAGATTATTCTGGCTACCGCTATCAACGATGAAGTGTAGCGGGGTGCCTTTTACCCACATCTGTGAATGGAAGAGGCGTTCTCCTTCTTCTGGCTCGTCTGGTTCATCGGGCTGGAGCTTGGTGGTAGCAATGGTGGCACTGGGTTCCACGTCAATGATCCGTCTTCCCCTTTCTGGTTTGGACTCAGAGTCAGAACCCGCATCTGATTCAGATGCTTTCACTTTGGCCACCAGCGACTGCTTTGAGCGGCAATCAGCAGTGTTATGCCAAGGGCTCTTATGGAAGTCGCACCACTTCCCGGTATCTTTCTTTGTTTTTCCGGTGTCCTTCTTTGCTTGCGGCTTGGACTGGTTGTCCTGATACTGTCCATCTCTGCTCTGTCCTTTATTCTATGGGTTGGGGCCGCCCTTTCCTATCTTTTGCTGTGAAGGGTTCCGAGGCCCAAATTGCCGCGTCTTTTGTTTGAGCTTCTGCTCGATTTTAACGGCATATCGGTAGGCCGCGCCCAAAGAAGAGATGTCCAGAAATTCCATTTCGGTCTGGATGTATCTATGCAAACCACCGCGATACTTGAGCACTAGATATCGCTCTGAATCTTTGATACCCAGCTTGGTGCGCAAGGTATGGAAGATATTTGTGAACTCTGGCACTGCTTGGTCTCTTTCTTGTCGCAGTGTGGTCCATTTGGTATACAAGTCGTCATAACTTCCAATAGGGTAGTATTGTTCCTTAATAGCATCCCTGAAGGATTCCCAGGTGGCCGTGACTGAAAATAATGAGGCTTCTTCTGTGTCCTTTTGCTCGCAGAATGTTTCCCACCAATCTTTGACATGGGGAACGGCTTTGAGGAGTGCAAAAGCAATCTTTTCTTTATTCGAAAAGTTATGGACAGAAAAATACCCTTCTAGTAGATTCAACCACTTATCTACAACATCTGCGTCTATCTATCCTTCAAATATAGGGATATCGAAGTTGATTTGTACCTTGAAGGGGGCGGCGCCTCCGCTCGAGGAAGATGCGTCGCTTGTTGGTAGTCGTCGAAGGATTTGCGCGAAATTATCCATCATCTCGTTCCTCTGCTGCGTGAGGGATTCCTCAAGCAACATTTTGATAGGATCTCCTGTCCCGTCATCTTTCTTTTCTCCTGCCATGAGAGGTCGCTTGGGCGTGCGAGAGCTTTTGTCCTCAAGAGAAACAAGCTCGAGACCCAATTCTTTGTACCCTGACCTCGTTGGGGACATGCATTAAGATGACAAGGAGCAGACCGCTCTGATACCACTGATCCGGATTTTATGAGCAGAACGAAATGAATACAGATTATTATCAGATGCTTAACACAAAATAACAGAGATACAGTAAAACTAGTTTTCTATTCAATAAGGAAATAAGCTAGAACTGTAAAATGCAGCGGAAAACAAGCTTGCTGGAATGGTGGCAGCTTATCTCTGAGAAGAGATGTGACGGCTGCGCTCATTTTGCAAGAAGATGGTTACAATGAGGCTCTCAAGGCCTTTTACAATAAACAGGAATGTCAAAAACCCTAGACATCCAAAAACCTAACCCTAGGAGATGAAGCGCCAAAAGTCATGTGGGTCCCGTTTGGGTAAGTTAGTACATCAACTTCCCGGGGTCGTACCTTTTGCACACGATCTCCGTTTGGGGCGCTCGGTAGCCCGTTGGAAAGGTCTATCCGAGATTTACAACTTTCGACTGGGGGCAAATGCATGCCGGAGGCAACCATTTGGTCCCCCAAACTGCCAAAAAAGGTCGTTTAGGGCCTCAAAATGGCCCCGGAAGTTCAGGACCCGAAAAACTGCTAAAAATAGTACAATACCAAAATTGCCATAAAACTGTTTTGAGCCAGTTGGAAAGGTGGGTGGCCACCAATATCCACCTGGATCATTCTGTTTTTTTATGTCCATCAAATTTTGTAATAATATGGCTTTTAACTCTCATTGTTCCTAATGAAATTTAAGTAGTTTTCATTATCCTCTTTGAAACTCTACATCTATGCTCAGAAACTTCTCATAGTCTCAATCATACCTGAAGGTATTTCTCGATATCTCCACTAATTTATTTCCATTTCTATGGTTATATCTGTTTGATTTTCAACTACTTGAAGGTTTGGTACCTCCTCTTCCATAGTGAAAACCATTAATTCCTTAAGTATAAAATATTGCTCAACTTTCCTTTTTCGTAGTGCATTTAAAATATAGTTTATTAGTTAACTATTCTTTTCAGCCCATAAGGTCTCGTAGAGTTGATAACCTTCTCTCTGATACCAATTTGTAACCTACCCAAATTTCACTATAATACCAATAAATAAATGAATTAAACCTTTGAATTATAAATTTGTCTTACCTTTGATACTAAAGCATATTACGTGATGACAATATATATAACTAGTATGATATCCGATGATTTCTACTATCTAATAAGATATTTTGTTTGCCAAATTTTTACCAAAGCCACATAACAATTTTCTTATTGCCATACTATTTATTTAATGAATTATTTCTTAAACAAAGTTTTTAATACATTCAAAAATTGGTAACAAAAATAAACCATTACTCAATGGCACCTTATAATTCCAAACTTACATTTTTCTCTACAATATTTAACTAGCCTCAGCCAAGGATGTTAAGACTAAGGTTTATGTTCATCAAAGGATAGTTAAGACATTACTAGGCTTATAGTCTATTTTTGTTTAATCTTAAAACATCAAAGAAATACAAAGGAAGGTGTTATTTCCCTTGTAGCACTAAGGGTTTTATAGCCCTCACTTACTTTCACATAGTATACTAGCCAAGGTTCATGGCTATAGTTCAATCAAGGTATATAAAATAAAATGTTATGAATTATGATTAATACACCAATACAAATATGAATCCCAAAATCCTATGAGTTTATAAAAAACTTTAACTCATGGTTTGATGTTACCTCGTCTCTAGTATAGAGCTTTAAATCGCATAACTTTTCTTAAACACTTGGAGTACTCACAACTCTATAGGTGTCACTCTAGTTTCTCAGGATTCCGTGTCAATTGAATGAGGTATTGGTGGGGTAATTTCTGCTTTCATTCTACTCTATCTACTACAGAGAGTATCCAAAGGCTCTAGACATTGTTGCGAATGGATTTGAACAAGGGCCTGCTCAAACAAGTACGAGTTTGAAGCCGAAATTTGGCTAGGATAGCCATACCTCTCCTCCATAACCAGGTGAGCAAACATTACATCACCATTATCGGTTCATTTTCGCACATTGAAGGGTTTGTTAAGGTTTTGACTATGTACTATTTATTGTCTACGGTTTGTGTTATTGTTACTTTCATCCAATTGTATGTTGCTTTGTAAAACACTACTTAGGTTTACGTCATTAGTGGAGGGTATATATTTTTTTTGGTTTTTTAGAATCTCTTTGAAGTGTGGGAATGGCCTTTGATCTAAGAAACCATGATCCAGGGGCATCTAAGACATCAAAATCACCTGGGTATCACACACGGCCTGGGCTGCACCAACCCTCAATTGGTTGGATTTGGGGTGTCTCCTCCAACTAGCTTTCCCCTAAGGGAAATTGAACTCGAGTCTCCCTACTGATGAAACCCACACCTTAACTGAATGAGCTAGGGAGATTTGACTAGTGGAAGGTATATGTTGTTGTCTTACATATTCCGTATTTATCTTGTAGTTAAGAGAGGCACGATGACCATTATGTGCACCAGGTAATACATCTTTCCCTTTGTATCTTCAAACCTGGAAATTGTATTAGCTTTGATGTTATAAATTCTTACCCCTTTTATGGTTTTATGGCGATTATACTTATAACTATCGACACTTACAGGTGTTAGGAGGAAATAATTATGGGTTTACTTCCTTAACCCAGGTGAGAGATTCATTACTAAAACACAATTAATTTCTATACCGCTCTTTCACTTTTACTCGGTCTCAAACTTATATATTTATGCTTCTCTTTACTCTACATGTTAGAAGAATGGGCCCAGAGTTTTCGGGTAGTTCATTCACTGTTTAGACATTGAAAATTCTTATTCAACTATTAGATCATTCTTAGAAGGTATTCTCAGTTGTGCTTCCACGTCCTCATAGGGTCTAGTTGGTTAACATAAAACTTTCTCTTTTGAGAAGGATAAGTTATTGATCCATTAATGTAAATCTTTGCAGCTAGTAGAGCTCCAAACCCTTTGTCTCGTATTTCGACCTACGAGTAACAATGATACTATTCTTTTGTACTTAATTTATTTTGGAATTATATATATATATATAAAAGGAGATATTCTCTTGGTTCTTTTCAGTAAATTTCTCCTCATTTACTTATTAGCTTCTGCTCCTCTACAATAATACTATACAAATTTTAATAGATTTATTCCAGTTTACTCTAAATAAAAAAAATCCTGCAACTTGTTTTTCTCTTTCATTCTTCACTCAGAGAAAAAAAACAATAAACTTATGTCTACAACAGTGATTTCACTTTGTAAAGGTATTTTTACTATGTTTTTGAATACAAAATATAAGGATGAAAGTTTTGGGTTCGAATGAAATTTGGAAGTAAATTGTAAACATAATTATTTGTTTACGGTGATGTATACTTTTGTTAGAACTTAACTTGTTTTTCAAAAATGATATGAATAGACGCATTCATAGAAATTAATTTCTTTTACTATTCAGGGTTTCTAAGTAACATCTATGCAACAAATGAAATTTGATGACTGTTTTGGCATAATTATTTTTACAAGAGTTCTTTTTATCAAATATCCAGTCTTTATACTGTAACTAAAGTCTTGGTTTATGTTGATTATAGTGTTATTTTGATTTGTATTTGGAGTTGTTTAAAAAAAATAATCTTAACCAATTTCTCTTTTGTTCTTTTAATTTTATATACATATTATAATTAAATTTAATAGATAGTTCCTTTTCCAAACAAAAAATAAAAATAACATTAAAATAAGATGGTAAACAATTTCATCATTTCATAAGAATTTATATAAAGAAAAAAAATAACAATAAGTAGAATAAATAAACTTTTTTCATAATTAAAATGTACAAGGAAAATTGACTTTAGGCAGGTCCATGAACCACCCAACCATAAGCGACATGAGTCTTGTACTTGGTCTCAAAAGCCACCCCTCCCCCAAGCCAAATCATGATACCACCAATGTGAAATCCACTCAAGGGAGTCAAATCCTTACAATATTTTCCCTCTAAAAACTTGAAAATATTACTAAAGTTTGATTTCAATTAGACACTTATTCCAATACCTGCCCCACCTAACACAAAATTGTGCTCTTCAAGGTGTACATAAAGAGATCTAACATTATAATATGTCTGTCGGGGATCTTTTTACCGGTCCTTATGATTGTATTATCATCTAGGCACTCACAATACTTGACTTGTAGCACACTTTCAAGTGCTCTTCATTATGACCATAGAAGGTCCTACCAATTAATAGTCTAACTTAACCTAGAACATACCAATAGTCACTCTACTATTCTGGTTCTTGGTTTCCCTTATGGTTAAATTTTCTTATCATTCTCTTGTCACAACAAATCTCTCCTTTCTCCACCAAACTTATTCAAATCCCCTCTTTTAAAAAACAGTTCCCCTTTTTGGACTTTTCCTCATGACACCTCTCTCTAACCTCTTAGCAAATATGGCTATATTTTAGAAAGAGGTTCCCTCCACTTCTCAAATCTTGAAAGACGTTAAGTTTATTTGACACTTAGACTTCTACAATCCTAGGATACCTTCCCCACTTGTGTATCATGGTTTCTCTTGTAGTGGTCCTGCCCAACCTGAGTTAAATACCTTTATTGATAAAAGATTGTAAATATTTACAACTGCATCATTACTACAATAATGTTCCATGGTGCATCAAAAGCATTAACTAATCATTCAAGAATAATAATTTATTTAAAAGGTGACGTTGGGGAATATTACAAAGAGAATCTATCACACCCAACTAATCTAACATCCTCCTAAAACTTAGCATCATCCAACTCACATAAAGACGAAATATACCTATCAATGACTAATTACATTAACAAGCCTCGATATTCTCATGAATCACACATTTAGACAAGTAGGAGTTATTCATTCCAACACCCCTCCTTAATGAGTACTTGTCTCAATCTCTATCAAATCAAGTCTTCGTCACCATCTAGTCATCTACAACACATGGTTTTTTAGATATTGAAGGAACTCCTCATCAACAAGGTTTTTATCTGATCCAACCTGGACTTCACAATTACATCTCAGTTAAGAAGATATCACCAAATTATCAACATCCATATAAAGGAACAACCATCCAACAAAATACATGGGTACCTAACTGCTATAATTGTTGATCTAGTAGGATTTCCTTTAGATACATGGCTCATTCAACTTCTTGATGAAATCCCCTCGAATGTGCATGCAATTTCACTAGCAATTTCCAAAATCTAACCAGTGCAACTTATGCACCCATTCTCGGCTGACACTTGTCCTTGAAGCCTTTCCTTGTTCTGACACACAAAAAAAAAGTTTATGGGCCCATAACATCACCCAAATTCCACAACTAACATATGGTCTGTTGGAATAGATTTAATACTGAGAAGGGGGTGAATTAGTATTAGTGCAGTTATTAGCAGTTTTTACCTTCTTTAACAGATTATCCTTTACTTATTCTTTATCTTCTATTATGCATCAACAAATAAACATCCACACATATATGCACCACATAAACAACAAATAACACAGATGATTTTTACGTGGAAACCCAAACGGGAGAAAACCACGTAATGCTTATTTGTAATGAGAAATAATACATTTAAGGAAGCTCCAACTTCCCGTGTTTACCAACACCAACTGGAAGGAGGCACCAACCCCCTCATTTTATAGGCACCAACATGAAGGAATCTTCCACTCACTATGTTTTCTCCATCACAGACTGGAAGGAAGCACCGACCCCCTGTCTTCTTTGTTTTACAGGAACCAACCTGAAGGAAGCTCCAACTCCCTATCTCCTTGCCCCATTTGAACGCCCTCCTGTCCAATATGTGTTGTTGTCGTACTGAACTTCTACTACGCACACTCTTCTGATCTTCTATTGATGATTTCATTGTGTGTTGAATTCGTATGCAGTCTATACTCAATCACTGTGTTGCATACATCACTTGACTTCTCATTCCTCTCAAATCACACTTTTGCTGATGACTTACTTCATGTACCATGTGCTTTGTTGATACCGCAGTCTGCATCTCTTGTTATCTCAAATTTATGCTCTGTCTGACTGCTATGATCAACTGATATTGTGCTTTCAATTGATATTTTGGTGTTCTTAAATGAAGCACTAGTAACAAATGGAACTACACACTTTCTTATATGTCCGTTCTAATTAAGTGTCACAGTCTCTCAGACAATCTGCAACATCCTGTGCATCAAATGATTCGTCCGTTCTATTTAACGCACTTGTCTCAGATCATCTGCATCGTGATGTGCTTATCGGATCCTGCTATTGTTCAGTCATTGCACATCAGATGGAGTTCTCAACTTCGCACACTTTCACTTCTACTCATATGCATCACTAATACATCTGCGCATTATCTGATAAACTTCGGTTCTATCTTTGTGCTTCTGTCTTTACAACGTCTCTAATTGTCATCGTGCTAACTATAATATTTTCCTTTGAAACATCAAGCACTAGTGCATACTTCAATATTCCTTCCTTTCAGTACTTGCACATTCGTCACAGATCTACAACATCATTCTGCGCACCATCAAAACTTCATTCTGTTGCATGTGCGCATTCGGCTCCTCGCTAGATCATTCTGTTCTTTCCACGAGCCCCTTGATTCCCCGAAAAAAAACTGAAACTTTCACATGAGATCTTATGCTCTCGCCATCAAGCCTACTTCCAATCTCCAACTTGCATCTCTATTTATAAATGTCTTGCATGGATTGTATGTTCACAAGTTGGTCGTGGAATCCCTTCTTCCATACTTCACGGATTGTGCATATGCCATGTGTCATCTTCTGCACTATTGATGTGTCATCTGATATGTGTCTTGCACCCTCATGGTCCACAACTTAGTGGACTTTGCACCTTGGTGGTGTACCATTGCACTCTTGATGTACCATTGCCTTAAGGTATGTGCGCAATCTTACACTTCATCTTGATGTATCTATGACATGTACAGTACCATCCCTTGTGGGTAAAGAACCATTGGTGTATTGATACTTTACGGAACCTTCGCATTCTCTGACTTCTACTTGGTGGAATTATGACCCTACCTTGTCATCACATGTGGGACTTGCGCACCTGTTGTACAGTTGGCTGTGGAATTTGCGCATAGATTGTCTTGAACCACTGTATCCATCTGGGAACTTGTGCACGTTCCACTTACTGAAAGCATCTTTTGATTGGATAGCTTGCACAATTTCGGGATTGTCCAACCATTAATTGCGTGTGCATTTCCAACCATTAACCAAGCACGCTCAGGCTTTCTTTCGCATTCCAGAGACTTCAACAAACTTGTGCACTTGTACCATTTGCTCAACCAATTCCTTGACTGCTTGTGCACATGTACCATTGTCCAAATAACTCTTTTGACTGCTACCATGAAAGAGTATGACTTGGTAAACTTGCACAATGACCACATGTTGTAGGATACATTGATTTTGTTATTTCTT
The DNA here is from genome assembly GCA_027924585.1 of Larix kaempferi. Taxonomy (NCBI): domain Eukaryota; kingdom Viridiplantae; phylum Streptophyta; class Pinopsida; order Pinales; family Pinaceae; genus Larix; species Larix kaempferi. The sequence goes on from BSBM01000136.1 coordinate 10,693,867, forward strand.
TAACTAGATCTACATGATGTATTTTCCCTAAGTATTTATTTTGACACACATCTTTAGACATCTTCAGAATGGATGCAATATATAGAGATGCTTTTTTCAGACTGGAATCCATATCTGTTACCTTCATCATATGCTTATGGTATTCATATTATTCTTAATCTTGCGCATATACTACTTCAAAGTGGTTTCCATATACTTCTTCATACTTCTATAGGAATATTGTATCCACTTTGACTTCAACTGATATCAATGACTCAGACTGAATCAATTGACATCCTCTTTGACATTAGTTGACAATCAAACACTTGACATCATCTTTAGTTGACATCAATGACAACCAACGCTCAACATGGTCCACTCATAAAGCATCCAACCAACACACGACTCACTCCTCCAGGTGTTAACAACTCCATGTACGAGTGAACAACCTTCCCCTTCAAGGAAATATAATAGGTTCTCGTTTCAGGGACTCAACTCAACTATGCCATATGGACATGCATCAACTGCCCTCTTGCTCAATCAAGATTGAATAGCCAGTTCAACTTATGCACCCAAGCATGAGGATGCACCTTTGAATGTCACAATCAAGTTGAACTCACCTATTCATCATAGAATCCAAACCTACCATCTTCGACCCTCTACAACTTGGGTCATCTAGATCTCGTCTCAGACACACCAAGACATTGTTCTATGGAATCATACACACCAAACAAACTATCCATCTTGGCTCATACACACAAATCCATCCAATACTCAACTCAAACACACCAAGTGAGCAATCAACTCGAACACACCAAGTGATTCTCATACCGCTAGTAATACAAATAGCAAGTGCCATTCTTTGTGACATGAACACTAATGGATCCATGCATCATAATCCATTTACCAATTCTTAAAACTCGTAGGAGAAAATAAACAACATATCTATGTAGATTCAAACCTTATGTGACGCATACAAAAGCTCATCATCCAAAGTATCACCATAGATTTCATTACCACACCTTTGAGACTTCGATTGAGCAACACCGTATCCTCCATAACTCACTGTAAGAATTGTCACAAGAACATCTCTGTATTTCTTGTTGTAATCTCACCATTCCAACTTGTAATTAAGTATGCCATAAACACTTGGTTTTCCTAGTGAGAACAATGCAACTTCATGGTATCTTTCACTGCTATTATAACCAACAATAGATATTCACCCAAGCAACTCGCTTCCATCTAACCAAAGTGTCTATTCTCCTCCTTTCACTTGTAGAACTGTCATCTCGAACAACATATCACCTAGGAACCAAATGTACCTTTGGGTTGAATTATGTTACCACATTTTGACTAGGAACTTGTTGTACTCCAAGGCCTAACATCAACTTGACTGTAAATATTGAACAACTAGCCATCCTAGGGACATATTTCCATCTACCAAGACACCTAGATACCCAATCATGGTGCTTACCATTTTTCTTGGATAATAGTCTAGATACAGGATGTATAAGAGTTAATCTTACATTCTTTGTTCCTATCTATATGAGGACTTATGGCACAACACTTGTCAAACAATATTTCATCGAGGAACAACTAGAGGAGGCAAAGCATCTTGCTTTCTTTCAACTACAACACATCAACAAGAGATAATAACACATGACCAAAGTTTTATTCTCACTTGTCTCTTTGGAGTAATGCACTTACTTGATGTCTTCATCTGCACATTTGACATCCAGACTCAACATTCATATTGGATATTCATACTTCACCTGTAAAGTGCTAGAGTAGACAATCCTAACAACAATGCACTCACACATTGAGTTGATTAGGCTCATCACATTACTTTTATAATATTAATAAATTTTAAGGTTAATTCACCCTCATCTTTGTTACTTTTCAACCAATGTATTTTTCAAGTCTCTCTCTCTCTCTCTATCTCTCTCTCTCTCTCTCTATCTATCTATCTATATATATATATATTACAAATAAGCAATATCAACACAAATTACTTCGCCCTCTTATCTTTGTTGCTTTTCAACCAATGCACTTCTCAAGTCTCCTTATATATATTGCAACAAAGCAATATGAGTCTTTCCTTCATCAGGGTTCTTTAAAAATTGCTTGTCAAATGTAGAAATTTAAAACAACGCTTCTAAATCCTCATCAAATTGCACATTGAACCATACCTAATGGAAAACCCAAACAACACCCATTTGTTGCAACCAATGCTTTAGTAGCTGTAATAGGAAATGGACTCATCCTTGGGGGCTACACACATATGCTCCAAAACCTTGATCAAGAGCATCTCAAGGAAACTATACAAAGTCTCCTTCACTCCCTTGATTGCAACACAGTCCCCACCATCTCTTCCAATGACAAATTTAGGAGGTCAATGCTCATTGGATGTACAATATAAAGCAACATGAATTTTGGCATATTCTGAATTTCCATTCACCACCATGAACAATCAATAACGACAAGGTCACCAGTTTGAAACTTGATTGTAGATCCCAAAATACCCTGATAAGCTCAAACTCAATGGAAGACCAGGGGTGCCCCATCATCTTCCCCATGAGACCAACGGGATCATGCCCCGGGTGGGCACCACCTACCAAGTCGATTGAATGAGCCACCCTCTCTTCCATGCGAATTTATGCATGATGTCCACTAGGCCCCTCAATGGCATGATATCCTCTGTCGGGTGTTAGGATTGTGTAAAGATATTCATCCCACAGTTAATTCTTTCATTCCTTCACTGTCATTAGAATCAATAAGCTCATTTGGAACCATTGACAATGCATTTTGTTCATCATCTCAAACCATTATTTCAATATCAAAAAACTCAAACCAAGGACAACAATCCAAAATCTCACACACAAACACAATTGTGTCGCATGTAAGGAACCTTGGTTGGTATCCAACATGTCAAACTTTCATGAATTGTAGAACTGAATTAGTCCAATTCTTTGAACATATGGATGACTCCTACACATTTTTATTAGTGTTTTTTTTATTCACCACTGTCATTCGATATCTCACCTAAAAATCCTTATGTGAATCAATTCCACAATGACAACCTTCAAACATATTAGCGCTTCACTACCAAGTCAATAAACATGTTCAATCTAGCCACATTGATCTCCATCATTCGATCTACCATCATGTGTACAACGATTTAATAGTGAGATTGCACTCAGTTGTTTACACCAGCCTTGGATCCTTACACAAATCCACACATCTTCCTAAAACCATACAACAATTTGTGGCATCCATGTTGTTCCTATCTTACAAGAATAATTATGCAACTTGTACAAGCAATAGATCTTGCACCATCAACAACTGACAATATTAACAACATGGACCATCAAACCTTTCCATGCACTAGTAGTCTTAAACAACTCCTTGATTAACAATGATTAGTCATATTCTAGAAATCTCACTTAGAATTCAAATTTGAAACTATTCTAGATCGCCTACCTCGGTACATTGGCACAACCCTCAGGATTGTCGAGTTTTGACAAACAATAGACCTCTACACTTTGACAATATGATAGACAAGTTCAATCATACCACAATGACAAATCATAGTCACAAACCTCTACCGCAGATATATACAGTAACATTCATTGACATCCACAATCAATTCTCACACCTACACTAATATACTCTTACAGTGGATGCAGTATCAAAGGATTCATTTTCTTAGGTCCTCCCTTGAAGGAGTCAAGCCTAATCCAACTTTGATACCTTCACACACCGCATATGTTCTATCATCATAAGACAATTGCATAAAAATAAGCCTAAGTCAAGGTGGTCCCACCACGTTTTCATGAAGTCTCCACAGTATGCACATTTATAGACTTGGTCAGTTTGTTATTTATGGGTGATGTGGACAAAACAAGGCTTAAAAGGCATAAAGGAATGACTAATACCTTTTCAATGTGACGCTTTGGATAAGCATGGGAAGCAAGGGACCATAGTGACATATGCATACCCAAGAAAACTAGGGGAGGGAGGAGCCTCACAAATGGGATAGAGTGGTTGGGAAACCACCACTAGCCTTTGAAATGCAACTTGCAACTCACATCCAAGCCTGCATTAAGCTCCATGAGAATATTTGCTAGAACCATCATGTTGGGTGCACAACCAACCGTAATTTGAGGTTCTAGGGGACACTTAGAATTAGTTGTCCCTTGCTCCATCTCACATCCAAATCCTTCATTGGGAATCTATGAGGAATTAACAATTACATTTATCTTTCACATGTGGCCAAGCAGTCATTTTGATTTAGAATCTGTTCCTCATATGCTTGTATTTTTCTCATTCGATTTCACATTAGCCTTTTTGGCTTGATTTGACTTTCATTTAGCCTTTTTGGATTTATTGCATTTCTTTGGATAGGACAATAATGCTCATATGCATGTAATTGTGGCAAGGCTACATGATTCAAGGACAAGTGGGGAACACCTAGTGAGCCTACAGTCCTATGCTGCATCAGAACATTGGGGGAAACGACCAAAAGTGAATCCCATGTTTGAAAATGCACACCCACACACTCTAGGGCCAAGGCACAATTCAACGTGGAGTCATAGTGTACATAGAGGTCATAGGGGGAGGTCCTCAAGGTTACCTATCTTAGTCTCAGTCAAGGGAAGGATCCAAATGGATGGGTCAGATGAAAGGAAACACTGATAAATGAAACCAAAGCTAGGAATAGTGTAGGTAATGGCCAAGTCTATACCAAATATGGGGATAAGAACAATGTGTATAAATAGGATCCTCCAATCAAAGTGATAAAGCACCCTTTCCAAATGCCACCATAAACCACCAAATAATAACGCTAGCCCACCAAATAAGTCATTACATGTCAAGTCAAGGTACCAATATAAATAAACAAGCCAAAATATACATCTATTGGCATATACCATATACCTGCTCTGCTGAAGTGGATCTGAAAAGTGACCTCTGACATGCATGGGCAAGGGAATGACATACCAACACTAAACTCTGCTACTCCAAGAATACCATGACCAAGCAAAACCATCTTAGCGGGGTCATGTAGGAGCAACTAAGACAAAGGGGCCCTGAAATACTGCTCTGTGATGCTATGGCTATGCAAAATGGTAATGTGTCGTCACTGCTCATGACTCTGGCTATGCTCAACTCATTTATGCTCTAGCTCTCAAATATATTTGACCATGCATATACATCATGGTAGCTCCAACTAACATGGATGTGAGAACCAAGACCATTGAGTGATTTCAAAAAGACAACGTTCAAAAGCCTCGATAGGCCTTTGGGTGATTTTGAAAAAATAAATTTTAAAATCACTCGATAAGCCATCTAATTATTTTGAAAAGATAATATTTCAAAGGCCTCAATATGCCATGTGTGTTACCCTCCAAATAATCTGCAATGTGACATATCAGATGTGCCAAAGAGGAGGGGTATTTTTCACAATGTAAAGGCCAATATGGGGCTTGCTTTATGTAAAAGTGTTGGTCTAGTGGGGTTCAATACCCATGGTTTGGTCATGGCAAGTCCTCTTGGTTTTCATTTGAAGGATTATTGGCTTAGAAAAAAAATCTATGCTTCTATTAAATGTTTGGTATAATGTTTGAGCAAACTAAATGCATTGTGTTTATTGATAATATTGATATAATATTCAATGTTTTTGCAATTAGGATTCTGATGACGAACGATCTGTCCATCATCCTCTGTCACACCCACTTCAATGACAAATCAAGAGAAGGTTGCTAAACAAGAAGATCTCAAAGAGGAAGAATACCAAGCATGGTTTCATCAACCACCTATTCAATTCCCACTATGTCCTGAGTCACCAATTCAAAATGTCTACAATAACACTAGTTCTTCACATTTTGGAAATGAAGCCAATGAAATAGAGGCTGGCGTGGATGATTTTTTTACAGGATATGGGTGCCATGGAGGGAATGTTTTTACATGCATTTCGACAAGATGATCTAGGGGATGATTCTCATATCACTGATACCTTCTTCAAAAGCCTGAAATATGCTTCCACCACCCCTCTCTTTGGACATGTGGGTCAAAGGATACCCAAATAGGAACAACAATGTTGTTCTACAACTTAAAAGCAATGTATGGCATGTGAGACATGTGTTTCTCAACACTTTTGAGGTAACTAAGCATTAAATCCCCTATATTTTGAGGATTCTTGTCACATAATCATCTTTGATAATTGTTAATTTTATGAATGCTTGATGACAATGTACATTTATACTGCCCACTAATTGCAGGTTATTCAAAGATAAGGTACTTCCAAGTGATAATGTCTTGGTTGGAAGCTACAAAGTGGTAAAGAAAATGTTGAAAAAGTTTGTTGTTGAGTACACACCATATCATTGAGAGAACCCAAAGAGAAATATCATTGTTTAACTATATTTTATATTTTCAATGGAATAAATGTAAACATATTGCGTAATTTGCCATTTTCTTTATAAAGCGGTTGCTTGCACATGTAATATTGAAAAAAATTATATGCTTCTAATAAATGTTTGGTATAATGTTTGAACAAATTAAATGCATTGTGTTTACTAATATCATTGATATAATATTCAATATTTTTGTAGTTAGGATTCTAATGACGAACAACCTGTCCACCATCCTTTGTTGTGTATCATTGATGCTTAGGGCATTTGACACAGAGAAGGAGAAGGGAATTGTAGAATTGTTTGATACAATTGGGGAACCTATGTTCGATGATTTTGAATTTTTTGACACCTATGTTGAGAAAATTCCCATTGGGATGAAAAGAATATTTGTAATCTATGAGCTTCCATATTGGGATCATTTTAAGATTTCCTTCGTACTAGATCCCATATCATAAAAAAAACAACACATTGGGTATCAAAAGAGATCTTATTAAAAATAAACATTGGATAAGGAGATAAAGTAGAGGAGTGGTCGATCCCTCTTGGTCTTTTAAAGAAGGTGATGTCCCATGCATTTTGAAGAAATATGATCTTTCTCTAGCGAAGAAAGTTATATTGGGAGTGAATTTGCCTTATTTATATGGCTCTATTCTACAACATTGATTCACTGTAGAAAAACATTTGTCAGGGTTGAAATCACATGACCATCTGAACCTTTTGAGACTATGTATGTCGAAACATGATTTGTTTTTTTCTAGCATAGGTTATAATATATTATGCATTCATAGTTTTATGGCAACTAATTTTTTATGTGTTTATTATAAAGTGTCATTATCCTTTACTTGTGAGTGGTTTTGTGAACCATGACTTCCCCTAGGACCTACGACTTGCCACATCTAAATTATCTACATTTGTACATTGGATCAAATCAAAGAGATTCATATCGATAGCATTCCACGATGGCATTGGGAGTTGATTGAGATTGTTTATATGTTTGAGAAGGAACTACCCACAAGTTTCAAGGACGTTTAAGTTCATCTTCTAACTAACTTAGTTGATGAGGTTCAATTAGCTGAGGTGGTATCATGTCGTGGGAAGTTATTTTTAGAGAGATACTTGAAAAAATTGAAGGGGTTTGTTCAACAAAATACAAAACCTAAGGGGTCTATAGTAGAGGGTTACATAGTATATGAGTCATTCTATTATGCTAGTGAATACATCAAGAAAATCAATGACACACCATGCATAGTGGTTTTGGACAACCAATTGGACGAGGACAAAAGGGAAGGGGAGCTGTTCCAAATGAACGGAAAAAGGAACATGTTAAAGAGTAAGTCACTTAGATTTTGTAAAATTTCTACAGAGTAACTGTTTATAGTAAACTTGATAATATATATTTGATTTCCTACTATTCATTTTGATTCCATAAATACATCAGCAAATTTACAAATTGACGCCATAAACAAATCCATTCTTTACAACGGGGAGGAAATGAAATCATTGGTTGTATTGTATGAAGAGAAGAGAAGGAAACGCGACAATGATAAAAAATAATTCAAATGTTTGAACAATAGAAGCATGACTTACCTTGATCATTTAAAATAAAATATGATAACGATTTCTCCGAACATTTGGGTGGTTGATTAGATCAGAGAGAAATATGGTGCATCTAATCATCACCCATGTGGTGAAGAGGATGCACTAAACATAGGGATCAAATGTGGCAACTCTATAATAATCTCTATATGTATTTTTTACCTTTATAATGCACATTAGAATTATAATATTTATATGTTTTTATTAATGTTGGACTTATTCGACATATGATACCATCATTTGTCCACATTTTTACATGTTCATTTGTTCCCATCTATGTGGGAATATTGATCCAAATTGGATCAATATATAATTTTTCATCTGTTTTGGTGCTTTCTAGGTGGAATAATTGGATGAATTAGCTTGTAGGTCCCATTTTAGGGTAGGTCTTGCTTTGTAGATTTGGGCTCCAAAACCTTCTTAGGCTCGTTTGAGGGATTAAACGATGATTTTTGGGATCAAAAGTTTTCTATAATATCTCCACCCCCCTCAACATTGTTGTACACTTCAGGACCTTTCCAATGGTGCAAGAATCACCTCAATTGGAGTCCATATGAGGAAGCTATGCCTCCCTCAAGTTGACCTATTTAGTTGACCACCATAGTGTTGAATGGATTCCACATGAACTCTCGTTCCCCACACATGTGGATCTAGTCATCTGTGGAATTTCAAGAACATTCTAGAGGGTCCAACACCCTAACCCTAATCGAGAGTTGAGGCATGTACAAACCCTAAAACTAACCATAGACAACTATCGGGCTATGTTAAATACCAAGTTGTTAGAAGGAGAAGGGGTTCCATTCTTATGATTTTATTGTATTGTTTTGTAGCTAATCAATGTAAGGGAGTAGATATTAGAGCATAACATAGGAAGTAGGAGATTCTGTAGTAGTCGTGCAAGCCACAGTGTCATAGGTAACTCCATAGTGAGTACCACTTTCTTTGTATTTGCGTTACATATTGGAGAAGAAAAGAACAAGGCATAGTCCTCAATTTTGGGTAGGTTTTCACCATAGTGGGTTTTCCCAAGATATATCTTGTGTTTTTTTTTGTCTGTGTTATTTTTCTTTAGTTATTTTCCTTTCAGTTCCATTTTATTTATCATTCTATGGAATAAGATAACACAACGAATTAAGTTGTAAGATCAGTTGTGATGAATTGTTCCAATATAATATCCACGACAATTTACATACCATATTAGTATCATAGCAGTTTTCTTTTGGGTTTTGGGGGAAATAGTAGGATCTAGGAGTTGGCAGAGGTGAATATGAGCAACCTTTATCAAAGGAAGAGAAGGAGATGATACAAATCTTCTATATCAAAAAGACCAAGGTGGATGCTCTATTCGATTATAGTTCACAAACCAACCTCATAGCAGCTAATCTGGTCAACAACTTTGGTATTAAGGTTCATGATCATCCTAACCCCTATCCATTGGGATGGTTAAACAAGGATACATGTATCAAGGTCACGAAATGGTGTACAATCAAATTTGTTGTAAGTGTAGATTTTATTAATGAATTGGAGTTGGTAGTGCAGTACCCCTTGACGCGTGTGTCGTGCCCACTATATGCCAGTTAATTAAAACTTAACATGCAGAGTGCTAAACATAAATTATCAACCCGAGGAAGTCTTTTATTTCAAAGCTATCGTGCAAAATATATGCAAGTACAATTTCTACTTGGCATTGTTATCTATTGGTATGCAATCGAAACTATTTGTAAACTAAGTCAAAACTGCTTGAAAAGAAATCAATACTCAAACCTTTTCATAAATCAAACTGTAAATCGAATACACTTCAAATAAGATCTATTCCTATGAAACAAGATCTGATTACATACATCTAAAGAATTGTTATCTAAAGAATTGTTATGTTGGCCAACGATTTACCAAATGAATTATCAACACAACGATTATGATAGATCTAATGAATGAAAGCATACAACTATCATAAGCTTAATGAATGAAAGCATAAACAAAATAATAAGCAGATCTAAACAATAACACACTTACAATTAACACTACCAGCATCTACTCAGGGAAGAGGGCCCTTCCTCCACTGAGCAGATCTGGATCTCCACAATGAAAGTCTACAACTCCAGAATTAAGAAACTGCCAGCATGTATTATCATAATGGAAGAATTACAACAGATCTGGATCAAATCCTACATCATAACATTGTGTTCTCTCCTATCTTGCATCTCCTATCCTGCCTAATCTATCATGCTTAATCTCTATCAATCTATCCCCCTTTCTCAATGAGATTGATTACATATTTATACATAAAATTATCTAATGGAAATGAAGAACTGAACCCCCAGCTTGTGATCTGCAACAGCTGGAACACGGCCGTAACTGTTGGCAACTTTGGAGCCGGCCGCAACACCAAATCTGGAAAATACCCTCTCGAAGAACCACCTACATAGAACAAACCGTAGCTTGTTTGGGCGATTTCCTCGCGAGTCAGGTAAATGAGGATGTTACGCACAAAACCCATGTCTCAGATTTTTGAGATTCGTTTCCATCTATCCGCAAATCAAGATGCGAATCAAGGTGTTCTTATGTGGCATGCGTTTTTGGTTAAGGCTGTAACAGCTGGCTATGAGCGTCCTATACGTGACAACTCACTCCACAAACCATCATTAGTAAAATTATGCATAATAGTCTTTTAATTCATCAAAGATAAAAGAAAATAATCACTATTAACCACTTAAAACATCAATGGAAGTAGAAGGCTGTTCAACGCGCAGCTACAACAAATGAATGAAAAATGGAATGATAAATGAGAAATAATGGTAAGAAAATGGATGAAAGGTATGTCGGTAAGTGATGAAAAATGGACAATTCCAGGGCCCAACATCTCCCCCAAACTGAACTTGTTGCATGTCCTCATGCAACCCAATACCCGTGTAGCATCCAACTTGAAAAAAAACTCATTCACTTGTTCTTTTATTTTACCATTTGCACAGCGGCAGCTAGAAGAAATAGAGAGCTTAACACAAATTGGCAGAGTCACTTAGCGAAGGATTTAGCAGAAAATTTGGCGGATTCGCAGCTCTTTAGTAGAAATTTGGCAAAGTCACAGCTTATTTTAGCAGAGAATTTGGCGAAGGTTTTAGCGAAGATTTTGGCGGAACAGCGCTAAATGTAGCGACAAATTTGGCGGAGTCAGCTTATTTTAGCAGAGAATTTGGCAAAGGTTTTAGCGGTGAATTTGGCGGAACAGCGCTAAATGTAGCGGCAAATTTGGCGGAACAGCGCTAAATTTAGCGGCAAATTTGGCGGAGTCAGCTAATTTTAGCAGAGAAGTTAGCGAAGGTTTTAGCGGCAAATTTGGCGGAACAGCGCTAAATTTAGCGGCAACTTTGGTGAACTTGCAGCTGTCGGAAAAGATGTCGCAGTCGCCGGAAAGATGTCGCAGCTGCCGGAAAACGGGCAGCTGCCGGAAAGCGGTCGCCGGAAAATATGTCGCGGCTGCCGGAAAAGATGTCACAGCTGCCGAAAAAGATGTCGCAGCTGCCGGAAAGTAGTCGCCGGAAAATATGTTGCAGCTACCGGAAAAGATGTCGCAGCTGCCGGAAAACGGGCAGTTGCCGGAAAGCGGTCGCCGGAAAATATGTCGCAGCTGCCGGAAAAGATGTCACAGCTGCCGGAAAAGATGTCGCAGCTGCCGAAAATCGGTCGCTGGAAAATATGTTGCAGCTGCCGGAAAAAATGTCGCAGCTGCCGAAAAACGGGCAGCTAATTTTAGCAGAGAAATTGGCGAAGGTTTTAGCGGCAAATTTGGCGGAATAGCGCTAAATTTAGCGGCAAATTTGGTGGACTTGCAGCTGTCGGAAAACGGGAAACGGCAATATTTTACGGCGTTTTAGTCTTTTTGAACGGGAAACTTCTAAAGCCATTTTCTCCCAAACGACGAACTGGGTTGGGCTGAAATTTTGCAGGCAAGTAGCTACCACTCTAATGCATCTCCACGCCAAAAATTAGACAAACCCACATCACGGATTTTGAAAAAAATGCGAATTGGCTGTAGGTGATTATGGCCATTTTCTCGAAAACCGCGCACTGGATTGAGCTGAAACTTGCCATGGTTGTTCATCATGTTGTTATGCATTCCCTGTCCAAATTTCATGAGAATCTAACTTACCAATTAAAAGATATGCCCAAATCAAATTCTGCACTTTTGAACATGAATAAAAAATGTATTGCAGCTGAACTTCCAGAGCCAATATTTCAAAAACTACAAACTGGGTTGAGCTGAAAATTTTCAAGCAGGTAAATACCATTATAGTGCATCTCCTCACCAAAAATTAGAAGAACCCACATCACAGATTTCGAGAAAAATGCGAATTGGCTGTAGGTGATAATGGTCATTTTCTCGAAAACCGTGCACTGGATTGAGCTGAAACTTACCACGATTGTTCATCATGTTGTTATGCATTCCCTATCCAAATTTCATGAGGATCCAATTCGTGGTTTGTGAGATATGCTCAATTCAAATTAGGCATTTTATGTGAAGAACAATATGCATCCAAATTATGAATGTGAATGAAAAAGCAACAAGCATAGTAGCTCCTCCCCCAAACTGAATAATTTTTCATGTCCTCATGGAAAGTAGGAGTTTGTTTCTTAGTTGGAAAGTAGCCATCTCCCCCAAACTTAACATATGCAGCATTCAATGATTCTCAAATTCTCACAAACATTTCACTTGTAACAGCTGGCCCATTGCTCCATGGAGAAGAATATAGCATAGATCTGTTTAGAATGTTGCTACATAAATGCATATATCAAATTTTTATGGCTCTCAATCACTCAACAATACTCATGCATATAACTTTGTGATATCACCAAACATAATTCAAATCAGCTCATGGTATCCAAATGCCAATTTTACCATGTAATTAAGATGAAGTAACAAAGATGTGGCTGCCCCAAGACAAAATATGGAAATTCCACTGAGTTTTGTAGCCCTCCAACCTTCATGTGGAGAAAGGAATGTCATAAAATTGTCTCATCTTTTACTTACAACACAATACTGTTAAAGATGTGCTGTAATTACTGATTTTGAAATATGCCCATAAAAGATTAGAACCAATCATAAATGCTATCATTCCTCTGCCTTGAATGTACAAGATAACGCTGGTATGCACTGCTACAGGAATGTTGTGATTTCCATCCCTCACAATTACAGTAATAAGACTTGATATTATTACTTTCAAACTTTCCTTCTATCTTGTATATACTGAAAATGATGATATGTGGTTTTTGATAGAAGAGCCATTCATGTAACTTGCAACTAAGTTCCCTATATTCTTCTTCAGCCACAACATCCATGCGTTTGAACCGATTTATGTATTAGGTGAACCAAGAAACACATACCTTTGAAATGCATCCTCTGTTGTAGATTCCTGTGTCCAGCCTATCCTTCTCCTTCAAGATGTGTATCAGCTGCTTTATTTCTCCTCATTATTTTTTTATATGGCAACAGAGCACAGTTTCTTACTGCTGGTTCTTGTGTGGCAACAGCAAGACTTATTTTCTTACTGTCGGTTCTTGTGTTGCAGCAGCAAGACTTCTTATTGTTGGTTCTTGTGTGACAACAATAAGGTATCCCTTTTTTTTTTTGCTTGGTCAGTTGGGTTGGTGAGATGTTGGGTTGGAACTTGAAGTGGATGTGCATGAATGATGAAGTGTTAAAACTGAGTGGGAAATGATGGGAATGGATGGACATAAAATGCTATTTAGAAAATGGAAATGGCTAATGCTTAGTGGTTCTTCATGACATTTCCCTAAATCTTTAATAAATAAAAAACTCATGCTATTTTACCTCAAGTGTTACCTTCAGGGAAGCCTTGGTTGACATGAATGGACTGGTGTATGCTGGAGCTATGTAGGCTGATTTGATGCTGAAACATATGTATATGAGAGCTGAAACTGGATGAGACTGAATTTGATCCATGATATTGTGCTGGTTGCCTGTAAGACTAACTGCTGAGACAATTGATGAGGAAAAATTCTACCATAGAAGCAGAAAGCCCTTTCTCTTATTCTGCAAATCAACTGCAAAACTACTGAACAAATGATGCTGCAAGTCATTGTTGAAACCATTAGATCACATAATCTTTAGCTGCTACAAACCCGAGGTACAATTCTTACCATGCGAATGAATGTGCTGAAGTCGAGCATGGAAAGAAATCATTGGATTACCGGCCATTAATGTATGCCGTTAACCAATGTGAAGAAACTCACCTTTGATGACAATGAGCTCTAAAGTACCTTAGTGCATCTTGACAGGTACGAATGGATGTGCTGGAGTCGAGTCACCTGCAAGATTTGTCAATCAAGAGGCATTGATGAATCCCCATGATTAACAACAAGGAAATCTGCCATTAATTCATGCAGATACCAGGGCACTATAAAAACTCTAATCTTGATCCCAGATGATGTGTCGGAGTCGATGGGACAAGACCATTGGAAGGTGGACCTTAATGCATTCCACATCATCCAATACGAGTACAAAATAAATGATTGTGAAGAATCATAGTGAAAAATAGGACCAACATGAAACTCAGAAGCGGAAAGTATATGTGAAGTCATGATGTAGTAGTGATGGGAAATAAAATGGTTATGGTGACTACATAAGCAGTGGAAAATGGGACTTCGACATAAATGGATTTTTGGGGTTTTGAAATGAGGAGGGTGAATGAATCTACCATAGGGAAATTGGCTTCTTGAAGGGTTTCTTTCAGCAACAAGTGGGATGACAGGTGTCTAAAAATGATTCTTGGCATGTAGCAATGGGACTTGACTTCGGAAACATTGGAGTCTGTATGGTTTGCACATCAATCTCTCCATTTATATATATATATATATATATATATATATATATATATATATATATATTTTTATGTGCTCAATCCATTTGCAAATCGATAAAAAGTCTTCAAGAGTCACTCGTACATGCATTGACCTTCTTCTTCCAAGGACCTGCAAAACCTAGCATTTGCCTGCAATAAAACATGAGATGATGGAAGAAGAGAGATGATTGGTCTCTCTTCACCCAAAACTTATGAAAAAACAACAAGCAATTACTTATAAAACAAATCCAAAGAAAAATGAACAAAGCAAAATCCATTTTATACCTGCAGGAGAGCAATGTCCATCTAGACTCACCAACGGTATTCTGATCATAGCTTCTTCGTTCCTTGTCCAAATTGAGTGATTCCAAAGCCAAATGAAAGTAAATTCATAGGTCTATTTCCATTAGAAACAGGTTTTTAAAATTCTATGCAATGATCTTCCAAATCACTCCTTAACAGCCTACATGACAAGGTGTCTTTTCGAATTCTGGACTAGACCAACAGTCACGGTTTTAGGCTTAACTTTTTCGTTTGATAACGGATTGATGTGATTCCAATTGGATATGAAAGTAGATTCATGTAGGTATCTCCATTAGAAACAGGTTTTGAATCCAACAAGAATTGATGGGTCAAATAAGCCAATGAACAGTTTAGAAAATATACTTTTAGGAATGCAGATTTGGGACAGACAGTCGGTATTTTGGTCATAAAATTTGCGTACGACATCGGAATGGAGTGATTCAAATTGCATTGTAAACTAGATTCATAGGGGAATATACCTATAAAACAGGTTTACAAAATATGTCCAATAAGGCATCCAAAAATTGACTGTCCCATCTCTGTTCCTAAGCTGCCAGCTTGACACCCTGTTAGTATTTTGGCCATAAAATTTTCGTTTGACACCCAATCGTAAAAATTCAAATTGTTTTGGAAACTAGATTCAAATTGCTACTTGGGATATAAACAGGTTTTAAAAATAAGTTCATTTGGTGTCCCAAAAATGGACTGTCCCGTCTATGTTTCAGTAAAATTTTCAAGCCAAAATGTCACAAAAATCCAATAAATTAAATTTAACCCCCAAAAATTGATCAAAATAGGTGTGAATGATTTTAATGATGTAAATTTAAATATAATACACATCCATACCAAAAATTTCAAGCATTGAGCACCTAGATTGACTTACACAGTTTGTTGCAGCCACAGCTGCAACTCTTAAAAAATGACATAATGTTGAAATAAAGCAAGTGAATTTTTATGGAAAATAAAAAACTAAAGACATATCATGATGTGCAACACCCACGTATCTCAAACTCATTAATTTTTACCTGTAGCACAGTCACAGCTGGGTGTTGCATCTCCTTGTCACAGGCAATGTTGCAGCTCACTGTTGTAGCTGCGAGTAATCACAGCTGAGAGTAATCACTCACAGTTGGGTTGTTGCAGCTAACAACTTTATGTCAAATTTCAAGCTTGAAGGGTTCCATAATCATGGGCTCATTTTCCTGTGGATCCTTCATTCACTTTCTCGAATTACTGTAATTTTGTTTTCATGATATTTTTATTTTTATTTGTAACAAATAGAAACAAATTGAAATTAGGAAATTGATGACAAAAAGGACTTGAGCATTTTTGTTCAAATAGTCAACAATTCCAAAGCATTCATGAAAACATCTCATACCCATTCCTCATACTTCTACTTTCTGATCTTCCAGATCGCAACAAGGCGCAGGAAGAGAGCATACTTATTCAAAAATAAAAACTTAAAAAAAACAAAAGCATGGTTTTATTATGTTATTCTACCCTACCCTATTCTACTTGGAAAAAGAAAAAAAAAATTGTTCAAGTGTATGCATATTTCCAATGGAGCCATTTTCGAAAAAGTGACTCAAGTATGCTCATACTCCTAATAGAAAAATATAACTTTATGAATTCTAGGATATGAGAGATCAACTTCCCTTCAAATGATGGTGCCAAGAATTGGTGAAGTATGAAATGATGTTGCAGACCGATGACAGATTGAAACCAAGCTTCAATATAGTCTTTGTTCCCTTGATTGCTCATGGATGTTACACCATGAAGATCCTTATTAAACTGATCTTCCTCAATGCATAAGATTTCCGGATCTAATGATGTGAATGATGCTTTTGGTTCCAATGGTTGTTCTCCATCAAATATTACGTGTGTATTGTTGATCTTGTCTGCTTGCTTATGAGGACTAGAAGAAACTCCATCTGCAAAACTTGGATCTAAAACATGTTCAGGCCTCGTATGGATTTGCTGCAACAACGCACAACCTTTTTGCAGTGGTGTAGATGAGGTAGAATAAGAGGGAAGTGGAAGAACATTTTGCAGTTCAGCACTGTAAGCATACTGTACTGCTTTATTATGGTTAGGGTGGAGGGTGGATTGGACAGGAAATTGTGTTGGATACCAAGGAGTTTGATGAGAAGATAGATGTGGCTGATGTAGATGATTAATTTGTGAGGTTGATATTGAAGGACCAACTTGTGTTGCAGCATAAGGGAGAGTGGCCATATGATCATAGGATGGGGCATTCCAACCTTGTGGATAAGGTAGGTAAGAGTTAAACTGAGGCTGCAACAACTACCATGGTGGAAGAGTATTCAATGATCGAGTATGAGAGTAAGAAAATGGAGGGATAGAATTTCGCACCATAGATGTAGGCCATGGTTGACATGACTGTTGCAACAAGTTGGCTGCGACTCCCAGATCTCTATGATATGTTTCTTTCATCTTTGGTAAGGAGGGACAATGATCTGTGGAGTGATTCAAGTCACATATACT
Organism: Larix kaempferi; assembly: GCA_027924585.1. Taxonomy (NCBI): domain Eukaryota; kingdom Viridiplantae; phylum Streptophyta; class Pinopsida; order Pinales; family Pinaceae; genus Larix; species Larix kaempferi. The sequence continues at coordinate 10,711,520 of BSBM01000136.1, forward strand.
ACAACTTTCAAGACTATTCAAAGGGAAATCCCTTGCTTCTCTTATTTCCTCCTGCTTTTCTTTATCCTACAAAACACCCAATTGTAAATCAGCTTTAGAAATGTCAAATAAATTGCTAATTTCAGCTCGTAAACCTCTTGTTTTTGCAGCAGATTTCAAAAATAAAGATAAAAGTTCCTTAGAATTCTTACCAGTCTTGAAGTTTCCTCTTGAATACCTTCTGCATAACTCACAAATATCATCATATGCTAATTGAAATACATTACCTGTTCCGATCAGATTCAATATTTCTAAACATTCAGCTTGGATTCCCTTGAGTAGAAGTGTTTTTAAGATCTCCTTCCCTAGTTTCCTCTGTTTGGATCTTTGGAGATTATATTGAAATCGTTCTATGTATTCCTCCAGACTTTCTTCTTCTCCTTGTGTCATTTCGAAGATGTCTTCATTGACCCTGCAATAATCTTGGTACCTTTTCAAGAACACATGTTTCATGTCTTCCCAAGTTTGTATACAATTCCCACCGAGGCTCATGAACCATCGGAGGGCTGTTCCTTTTAGAGTAAGGGGAAATACATTCAACTTTTGATCATTAGCACAATAACCATATCCTCTACAAAGTACTTCAAACTGAAATAAAAATACATCAGGGTCTTCGTTTTCCAAACCGTGAAAATTTGGTAGAACATGTGGGGGAATTCTTTTTGTTGGTGCCACTTCGCTCGAATCTCTGATGGGAAATTCGAAGGTAACAACTTCTCCATCTTTTTCACCTGCCATCCCTTCATTAGATTCTTTGTGTGCTATCTTGAGGCTCCTCCTTCGAATGTTCCTGTCAACTTGTTAGTAGAATGGGTGGTGCTCACAACACCACTAGGGGAATGATAAGATTTATGAATCAAAGATTGAAAATGAAATAAAACTGAATGTAAAGACAGAAAATTAACACTCAAAATAAATTCAATAAACTCAAATGTAATCATGCAACCTACATGCCCTGTTTTAACAATGCATCTGCAAAACAATGTCAGATATACTATTGCACAATTGATAACTTCCCCGGCAACGGCGCCAAAATGTCGTGCCCACTATATGCCAGTTAATTAAAACTTAACATGCAGAGTGCTAAACATAAATTATCAACCCGAGGAAGTCTTTTATTTCAAAGCTATCGTGCAAAATATATGCAAGTACAATTTCTACCTGGCATTGTTATCTATTGGTATGCAATCGAAACTATTTGTAAACTAAGTCAAAACTGCTTGAAAAGAAATCAATACTCAAACCTTTTCATAAATCAAACTGTAAATCGAATACACTTCAAATAAGATCTATTCCTATGAAACAAGATCTGATTACATACATCTAAAGAATTGTTATCTAAAGAATTGTTATGTTGGCCAACGATTTACCAAATGAATTATCAACACAACGATTATGATAGATCTAATGAATGAAAGCATACAACTATCATAAGCTTAATGAATGAAAGCATAAACAAAATAATAAGCAGATCTAAACAATAACACACTTACAATTAACACTACCAGCATCTACTCAGGGAAGAGGGCCCTTCCTCCACTGAGCAGATCTGGATCTCCACAATGAAAGTCTACAACTCCAGAATTAAGAAACTGCCAGCATGTATTATCATAATGGAAGAATTACAACAGATCTGGATCAAATCCTACATCATAACATTGTGTTCTCTCCTATCTTGCATCTCCTATCCTGCCTAATCTATCATGCTTAATCTCTATCAATCTATCCCCCTTTCTCAATGAGATTGATTACATATTTATACATAAAATTATCTAATGGAAATGAAGAACTGAACCCCCAGCTTGTGATCTGCAACAGCTGGAACACGGCCGTAACTGTTGGCAACTTTGGAGCCGGCCGCAACACCAAATCTGGAAAATACCCTCTCGAAGAACCACCTGCATAGCACAAACCGTAGCTTGTTTGGGCGATTTCCTCGTGAGTCAGGTAAATGAGGATGTTACGCACAAAACCCATGTCTCAGATTTTTGAGATTCGTTTCCATCTATCCGCAAATCAAGATGCGAATCAAGGTGTTCTTATGTGGCATGCGTTTTTGGTTAAGGCTGTAACAGCTGGCTATGAGCGTCCTATACGTGACAACTCACTCCACAAACCATCATTAGTAAAATTATGCATAATAGTCTTTTAATTCATCAAATATAAAAGAAAATAATCACTATTAACCACTTAAAACATCAATGGAAGTAGAAGGCTGTTCAACGCGCAGCTACAACAAATGAATGAAAAATGGAATGATAAATGAGAAATAATGGTAAGAAAATGGATGAAAGGTATGTCGGTAAGTGATGAAAAATGGACAATTCCAGGGCCCAACAGCGTGTGGTGTGGTGTTCAAAAGCCCCTACATGTATATGAGGGATGCAGTATTCACGAGGAGATAAAATCAACATTGCTTGATCAAGGATGGGAAGTCATTCATCATCAATGCACATAAAGGTAAATAAAAATATCACCAGTAACTGCCAACCAAGCCAAAAGGTCAATTAGTGCAAGTAAGAAATATGTTTTTTCTTTTCTTACAAGACAATTGACGATCATGTGATGAATCAACAAGACTAAAGGAATCCCTAGAGAGATGTACCAAAGAGAAAAAACATCAATTGGAGGAGTTGCTATAAGCATATAGAGGAGTGTTCCATGAGCCTAACTAAAGGGATAACACGTAATAGGGAATCAGAGCATGAGAGATAGTTGTTTCATGACCCCCCATTGCCAAATATTGGGTTGTATAGACATTATATTCTGGAAGCAGATGAAGCGACGAAGCAATTGCAACAATTGCTGGAGCAGGGGTTGATTCAACTAAGCACCTCACCTTGTGAGTCACCTATCATCATCATACCCAAGAAGGATGGGACTTGGGTGATGTGTATCGACTACAAAGCTTTGAGCAATATTACACGTAAGAATCAGTACCCTCTTCTCAAGATTGATGATTTGTTAAACCAGTTACAACATGCTAAATAATTCACCAAGTTTGATCTAAATTCAGGATACCACTAAGTACGTGTTAAAGAATAAGAGACCTGTAAGATTGCCTTTAAAAGAAGGCAAGGTCTATATGAATGGTTTTTCATGCCTTGTAAGTTCATGTAATGCACCAACTACATTTATGAGACTAATGAATGTTGTTTTGCACCCACATTTAGATTCATTTGTTATAGTGTATCTAGATGATATATTGGTTTATAGCTCTACCTGGGAGGAGCACATTTCACATATCATGTAGGTGTTAGAGACTTTGAAAAGCATAAGCTATTGGATAATTCCAATAAATGTGAGTTCGCTCAGCAGTAATTGGTGTATTTTAGGTATGTGATTGGTGGAGGGGAACTCAAGATATACCTCACAAAGATAGAGGCCATTATAAAATGACTAGTACCTATCATTGTCACTAAAGTTAGGATCTTTGTTGGGGAATCCTAGTACCTATGGAATCATATTGCTTCCTTTTCAATGGTAGTTGCATTGATCCACACCATAATAACGAATAGTGAGAGTTTCCTGTAGGGAGAAAATCAACAAAAATATTGATGAGCTAAAACAAAAGAAGAGTCAAGCACCAGTTCTCACATTTCCTAACTTGCAAAATCCTTCCGGAGTGGATATAGATGCAAGTGGGTATGCTATGGGAGTAGATTTGATGCAAGTTGGTAAGACGGTATGCTATCATTTTGAAATGTTTCAAGGGGGAGTTTTGAACTACCCTACCTATGATAAGGAACTCTATGCCCTAGTTCAAGCTATTAAAAAATGGAAGCACGATTTGATGGGCAAGGAAACAATTATCCACATATATTACCAGCCACTACAATATTTGCAAGCACATAGTAAGCTAAAGAAAACCATACATTACAAGTGGATGGGATTTTTGCAAAAGTTTCATCTAGTCATCAAGTATAAGAAGGAAGTTTCATCTAGTCATCAAGTATAATAAGGGAAGCACTAATAAGTTGACATACATGCTTTCAAGGCCACCCACATCCAATATTACAACTTTGGGAACTCTTATGCACATGGAACCTTTTTCCCATGGTGCATACAAAGAGGGATACATAGAAGATGAAGACTTCGAGGAGGTGTTTGAACAAACACATGGCCAATTTCATGTACAAGAAGGTGGCATTAAATATGACTATCATCTCTGGAATGCGTTACTCTACAAGCTAGAAAAGCTCTATGTTCATAAAGGTAAAAGATTGTGACTTCTCAGAGAGGCACACACCTCCAAAGTTGCAAGGAATTGTGGTGTTAAGAAGACAATATCTAACTTACAAAGGTATGTGTATTGACCCAAAATGCAAGAATATGTAGCACGGTATATTATAGGATGCATACTTTGTTGTACCAGCAAGCCCAATAATAGAAAGCAAGGTCTATACCATCCCTTGCATGTACCCACTCGACCTTGGAAAAAAATTTCCATGGATTAGGTGGGTGGGTTACCAACCACTAGGAAGTGACATGACTATTTATTTGTGGTAGTTGACATATTCAACAAAATGTGCATTTCTTATGCCTTATAAAATGACCATCAAATAACAAGAAGCAATGCACATGTTATTTGAGCAAGGAGCATCATCTTAGACAAGGGTATTGGATTTCTCAATGCCTTTTGGACTACACTTTGGGAGAAAATATACACTAAGTTGAAGATATATACAACATTCTATCCACACACATATGGGTAGATAAAAGTAGTAAATGGGATATTGGTGCAGCTTTTGAGGGGTTACAATCAGAAGAATCCGAATACTTGGGATGAAAATATGATCTACATTCAACACTCTTATAATTGAGCATTCCACACTTCCATTGTTAGTCTCCTTTTAAAACTTGTTTTGCATATCTACCTCGTTCACCTTTAGATGTTGTATATGGATAGAAAGGAGGAGTGGGGGAAGACACCACAAGTGAAGCATTAAGAGATAAAAAATTCATTGATAAGATTAGGAAAATCCATTTACACATATAAGAGACATTGAAGAAGCCACAGGAAAAGTACAAGTCCAGACATGACCAACACAAGTTGAGAATTCATTCAAAGTGGGGGATAGAGTTTGGTTACAAATAAAAAAGGAAAGAGGCCATGGTAAGAAGATCAAGGGTTTGAGATATAGCCCTTTTGAGGTATTGGAGAAGGTGGGAGATAATGCCTACCGACTCAGTCTACTCCATACATGTGCATTTACTTAATAGGGAATGTGTAAAATTTGAAATTATACGAGCCTTACATGTTAGATTAGGAGGAGGAGTAGGTCCTACTTACCATAGAGGTCTTAGAACCTAATGCTCAAGAAACGTTTGCAGAAGACACAACTTTGTAGAAAATTCTAGAACTACCAGAAAGGGGCACTATGACCTTTGGAAGATTGGAGGTGTGATCCAAATTGGATGAGTATATAATTTGTCATATATTATGGTGCTTTATAGGTAGAACCATTAGATGAATTGGCTTGTAGGGCCCATTTAGGGTTATGTCTTACTTTATAGATTTGGAGTCTAGAACCTTCTGAGGCTCATTTGAGGGATTAAATGACATTTTTTCAAGTAAAAAATCATGAGAATAGCTCGCACTCCCTTAATGTTATTCCACACTCTAAGACCTTTCCAATGGTACAATAATTTCCTCAGTTGGAGTCTATATGAGGAAGTTATGCCTCCCGCAAGTTGACCTTTCCAATTGACCACCATAATACTAAGTGGATTCCACGTCAACGCTCTCATTCCCCACACATGTGGAACTAGTCACATGTGGACATTCAAGTACATTATAGAGTGTTTATAACCCTAACCCTAAATGATAGTTGAGGCATGTACAAACCATAAAGCCAAAACAAAACCTATATGACTATCAGGCTATGTTAAATATTGGTCCATTAGGAGGAGAAAGGGTTGCATTTCTAATGATGTTATTGTATTGTTCCATAGTTGAGCAACAGTAAGGGAGTGGATATTAGAGCATAACAGGGGAGGTAGGATATTATGTAGTAGCCATGCAGGCCACAATGTCAGAGGTTACTCCATAGTGAGTACCACTTTCTTTGTATTTGCATTACATATTGGAGAAGAAAAGAGTAAGGCATAGTCCTCACCTCTAGTAATGTTTTTCCCCATAGTGGGTTTTCCCAGGATATATCTTGTGTTATTTTGTTGCTATGTTATTTTCTCTAATTATTTTCCATTTAGTTTCATTTTATTTATCATTCTGTGGAATTAAGCTAACACAATGAATTAAGTTGTAAGATTTGTTCCAACGAACTATTCTAGTGAAATATCCATGACATATTACAAATTACAAATAGACATCATTTTTACACTAAGTATGTCAATGATGGACATGTCATATTGGACTTTGGAGTAGAATTTGGGTTACTAATCTTGTCATGCTAGCCACCGTGATCAGAACATAATAGAGGGGAGGTTAGGTTACATCTAAAAGATACAAGAGATCATTCAAGTGGACTTCAACCATAGTAATGTAAAGGAAGGCCATGATAATAGGATAATATTTATCAAGTCTAGAAGGACGTGGGATGAAACTAAAGATCCTTACGTTTTCCTAAGACATTGCAACCAAATATTTTTTTACATAGATGTGTTGGATAGGGATTGGTGGTTCGTACTAAGACACAATCTAAGATCAAAACATCTTTTTGAGAACAACAATGTTATAATTCTAAGTGAGGAAGATAATTAGAGTGATGGAAAGGAAGAGTTATATGTACATGCTTCATTTTAATATTTATATTGTAGATGTGTCATTTTATAATTACCATATTTTATAGTTGGCCAATTATGTTTTTTATTCATTTCATGATTTCAGGTATGAAAATTTAAGAATAATTTGCAATCATCATGTTGAAAAATAAATTAAATTGTTTTGGAAAATTTTAAAAAATAATAATAATGGTCACTGATGCATTAAATATGAAAAATGCATTGCATCATTTCACATATAGTTTATGTTTTTGTTCGATAATTATGTTTCTACTGTATTTTGTTTCTTTTATAATGTTAGATACCTAATCCTTAGGGATTACATATATTGTAAATGTTAGATCAGTGTACATATTAGGTAATATTTCTCTTTACCTAAAATGAACTAAAGAGTCACCATGAAGTCCTAAAGACATCTTAGAAGATGAAATGCAAAGGTAATTGACCATGTATTTATAAGTGATTCATGCTAATGCAAGATTATCCTAGCATTGGATTTATCTAGGTCTGTTAGTGGTATTAGAGCCATGGCATTTTAAATCCTTGATTTCCTGGTCTACTTTCTATCCTCCTTTAGTCTACTCTCAACCTGCTAACTTTGTTGTAGAATTAAGTATTGTATGCCTACAGCAAATTTCACTAGATATTATTTGCTACATATGTTTCATGTGCAACACATTCTCTGCCTCAACCTGTGTGGTTAGACACTCTGCAAACCATAATTCATTGCATATGTGTGTTATCTCTCCACTATAGTTTCCATATTATCTATTTTAAAACCCTATTGTGCATATTACATAAACATAGTTCTTCATATTCATCCCCTCTTTGCATAGTGTTGGAACCCATGACCATAGGGTTACCTATCTCACCAATTTCAAGATTGCATTCACCTCCATTATTTGCATGTCTCCCCTCTACATTGGTATTCACCTTAGTGCTATCTACATACTTTAATCTCTTCACCTCCTATGACTTGAGTTTCTACCTCAAAATATTACGATCTATATTCCACTACAAGAGTACAATCGAGTTGTGATTTGGAGGTGAGAAGTGGCGTCAGTTTAGAGAACTAGGCATTACTACCTATGTCATGATGAATCCCTTTGGGGTACAAGAGCCATCACTCACTTGATTGATTTCTTTCCTGCAATGTTTTTGGTTCATCGAACTCAATTCTATCCGGATATGACTTAAGAAAACTATTTAAGGGCCGTTGTATTTACACCTTCTCGTCTCTAATATATGAAACATATCTTAATAATTCAAAAAAATAATTTCCCAACTCATCCATAGTCATCTGTTCTAGTTTATGCTCATGAAATTGTTTAATCTTTCCATCATAATACCTTTCTAAAAGATACTTTTGTTTACAGAGTTTCTTGAATTCCTTTTAGATGACTTTTCTTTCACTAACTTTCTTCATCAATTTAAGATCTTGCCAACATACGGCTGCATTACCATTCAAGTTGTAAATTGCTACCTAGCCTTCATGCATGGATATGCAAGTATGTACTCATTCCTAGCAACCAGGATTCAACTTCTTCCCCTATCTTCACCTCACCATCAAAAGTGGATGGTTTGATCTTTTGAATTCTCCTTTAAGATCCTTTTTTAGATTCCCTCTTCTTCTTCTTTCTTTTTGATGAAAACGTGCAATTGCCACTTATAGAAATTTCTATAGTAGTCATTTTATCACTAGATGAACTAGTTGAAGTATTAGTTTGATCAGTATAAATCAAATCCCTATTTTCATGAAACCTTCTCTTCCGAGAACCTTTACCTACACTACTAGAATTTTGTCCATGTTTCTGGCTTTTTTACGTGAGTCAAATTTTGTAATAATATGGCATTTAATTCTCTTTGTTCCTATTCAATTTTAAGTAGTTTTTCATTATCCTCTTTGAAACTCTACATCTCTGCTCATAAAATTCTCATAGTCTCAATCATTTCTGAAGATATTTATTGATCTCTCCTCTAATTTGTTTCCATTTCTATGGTTATATTTGTTTGATTTTCAACTACTTGAAGATTTGGTACCTCCTCTTCCATAGTGAAAACCACTACTTCGTTAAGTAGAAAAAAATGTCCAGGTTTCCTTCTTCCCAGTGGTTAAAAATATACTTTATTAGTTAATTATTATTCTTATCCCATAAGGTCTCGTAATGTTGATAACTTTCACTCTAATACCAATGTGTAACCTACCCAAATTTCACTATAATACCAATAAATAAATAAATTAAACCTTTGAATTATAAATTTGTCATACTATTGATATTAAAGGCATATTGTGTGACGACAATATATATAACTAGTATAATATCTCGATGACTTCTAATATCTAATAAGTTTTCCCATGTGACAAATACTTTTTTAGCCAAATTTTTACTAGAGTTGCATAGCAATTTTTTTATTGTCAAACTATTTAATTAACGAGTTATTTCTGAAACAAAGTGTCTAATACATTCAAAAATTGGTAACAAATTAAAATATACCATTACTCGATGGCACCTTATAATTCCAAACTTACATTTTTCTTTAAAATATTTAACTAGCCTTGGACAAGGATGTTAAGACTAAAGTTTATGTTCATCAAAGGATAGTCTTTAAGCCTTCACAATGTTAAGACATTACTAGGCTTATAGGCTATTTTTGTTTAATATTAAAACATCAAAGGAATACAAAGTACAGTTTATTTCCCTTGTAGAACTAAGGTTTTTCTAGCCCTCACTTACTTTCACATAGTATACTAGCAAAGGTTCATGGCTATAGTTTAATCAAGGTATATAAAATAAAATGTTATACATTGTGATTAATACACCAATACAAATATGAATCCTGAAATCCTATGAGTTTATTACAAAATTTAACTCATGTTTTGATGTTACCTCCTTTCCAGTACAGAGCTTTAATTCTTGTACTTTGCTTAAGCACTTGGAGTACCCACAACTTGACAGGTGTCACTCTAATTTCTTAGGATTCTATGTCAATTGAATGAGGTATTAGTGGGGTAATTTCCACTTTCATTCTACTCTATCTCCTATGGAGAGTATCCAAAGGCTCTAAACCTTGCCGCAGATGGATTTGAACGAGTGCCTACTCAAACTAGTAGGAGTTTGAAGATGAACGTCTGGATAGGATAGCCATACCTCCTCCTTAACTAGGTGAGCATTAGCAAACATTACATCACCATGATTGGTTCATTTTTCACAAACTTAAGGGTTTGTTAAGATTTTGACTATGTACTATTTACTATATACAGTTTTTGTTCTTATTACTTTCATCCAGTTGTATGTTGCTTTGCAAAACACTACTAAGGTTTACGCCATTAGTGGAGGATATATGTTGGTGTCTTACAATATTTCATATTTATCTTATATAATAGTTAAGAGAGACATGATAACCATTATGTACACCAAGTAATGTATATTTCCCTTTTTATCTTCATACATGGAACTTTTATTAACTTTGTTCTAAATTCTTACTCCCTTTTATGATTTTACTAGGATTATACTTATAACTATCCACGTTTATAGGTATTAGGAGCAAATAATTACGGGTTTAATTCCTTAACCCAAGAGAGAGATTCATTATTAAAAATCAATTCATTTCTATACCACTCTTTCACTTTTACTTAGTCTCAAACTTATATATTTATGTTCTCTTTACTCTATAGTTTAGAAGAATGGACCGACGGTTTTGGGGTAGTTCATTCGATGTTTAGACATTGAAAATTATTATTCAACTATCAGTGTTAAATTTTGAGCATTAATTTAATATACTCTAGGATCTTTACTGAGAGAATAACATGTACAGTATATCAACGCATATCAATCATCACAAGATGCAAACATAAGAGACAATAGACACACAGAGTTTCCGTGGGGAAAACCCTAAGGTGAAAAACCCCACAACTTCCTCAGAGATAGATAGAGAAATGATACAACCAAAGTACACAGAGATAGACTCCTCCTAGAAGCTGATCCTCCTCCTCACATGTGCGCCACTTTCTGAGTGATGGAAGTGTGAGTTTTGAAGTGATCCAAATAGAGATCGAGAGATCTCTATTTATACTTGTCCTAACTGCCCAATAAACTTATGGGGCCGACTTGTCTACCTTAGCACAATAACCTTATGTTACATTAATCCGGGCCGACCCCTTACAAGGTGGTCTAATAACCCATCGACAAGTTAACACACTTGCGACACTTGTCAATACAAATGACGACACTTCCGTATAGAGGAATAATACATCTCTATAGGAGTACAATAAATATATATATGAAATACATTCCGAAGTTACATATACATCAACGCTCCCTCTTAACTAGGAAGGTATTTCTCGACACATATCATCTAGCACAAGTCTTCTTCTCTGGATCATCGTCATCGATGCATCGTCCTCGAATCATCATCATCGTCACTGCTGCTGCTATCTCAATCAATCTCTGAATCTACTCATCATAGGAATTTCTACAGGAGCCAGTCCTTTTTCATACTGGATGTAGGCCCACCACCTGCAGGTCTTCAACATCACTGGTCATACTGTGGAATCCTCGGGACTTATTACGTGTGTCACAAAACCTCGAAAGAGCATCCCAGGATGTTGCGGATACACAACTCTGACCTGTAGGATCTCCCAGGGCGCTATTACATGTGACCCCACCATAAAACCTTGAAAGAGAATCTGAGGATGTTACGGGTACACAACTTCGACCTGTAGGATCTCCCAGGGCGCTATTACATGTGGTCACCACAAAACCTCGCAAGAGAATCTCAGGATGTTACAGGTACACAACTCTGACCTGTAGGATCTCCCAGGGCGCTATTACATGTGACCCCACCACAAAACCTTGAAAGAGCATCCCAAGATGTTACGGGTACACAACTCCGACCTGTAGGATCTCCCAGGGTGCTATTACATGTGGTCACCACAAAACCTCGCAAGAGCATCCCAAGATGTTACGGGTACACAACTCTGACCTGTAGGATCTCCCAGGGAGTTATTATATGTGGTCATGGCAAAACCTCGAAAGAGCATCCTAGGCTGTTACGGGTACACAAATCCGACCTATAGGATCTCCCAGACATGCTCATCTGCACAACCTATTCCACAGCCACAAAGTATCATCCTGATACTCACCATACATCATCCTGATGTACACATGATCATCCTGATCATCATCACTGCATCGTCCTGATGCATGTCATCTGGAGCAACATCCTGAAGCTTGTCATCCATAATCATCTTGATCATACAATGCATCTACCTGATGCATACCAAGTATCTACCTGATACATATCATCACACATGATCCACCTGATCATACAATGTATCCATCTGATACATACATAGATACATGATCCACCTGATCACACAATGTATCTACCTGATACATATCAACATACATGATCTACCTGATCATACAAAGTATCCACCTGATACATATACAAATACATGGTCCAAGCATCCAACATGATGCATATACAAAATACATACAAATGATCCAACTGATCTTATCCAGCATCCAACATGATGCATACAAATGATCCAACTAATCATATCCAGCATCCAACATGATGCATACATACATAAATGACCCAACTGATCATATCCAGCATCCAACATGATGCATACATACATAAATGATCCAACTAATCATACAGAGCAGAAACTAGAACATCATCCTGATGCTTATCATCCAGCGCTTATATCCATAGCCATGTGAAGGATCCTCCTTCCACCATGATTGGAATGGCTTCAACAAATGTCTCCATCACTTCTTCCTCGAAGTGTCATCAATCTGAAGAACACCAAGCCTCTCTCTGAAGTACTCGAACTTCACTCTGGCTAGTGGCTTCGTCAACACATCTGCAATCTGCTCATCTGTTGCAACATACAGGAGCTTCACTACTCCCCTCTGCACCATATCCTTGATATAGTGATATTTGATCTCTATGTGTTTCGACCTGTCGTGGAACATCGGGTTCTCAGATAGCTTCACACAACTCTGGTTTTCACAAAATATACAGTAGCCTCCAGGGGTAGATCAAATAACTCAGACAGTAGCTTCCGAAGCCATACTGCCTCACAACTAGCCGAACAGGTTGCAACATACTCTGCCTCGGCTATATTCAGTGCTACACAAGACTGCTTCCTGCTAAACTAAGAGATCACACTTGATCCCATACTGAAGCAGCACCCAGAAGTGCTCTTTCTATTTGCAGCACTGCCTGCCCAATCTGAATCAACATAACCCTGTAGGTTAAACTTTTGATTCGCATCATACTTGAGCCCATAATCAACTGTACCCTTCAGGCACCTCAGAATATGCTTTACAACAACCAGGTGAACACTCCTCGGATCCGTCAGGAACTGGCTCAATGTGTTCACCACAAAGAAAATATCTGGTCTTGTGTTCGTCAGGTACATCAAGGAACCAATCATCTGACGATACATAGTGACATCAACCGGCTCAGATGAAGCATTGCACAAAAGCTTCAGGTTCGATGCCATAGGTGTGGCCATGGCCTTGCAGTCCATCATCCCGAACCTCTTCAGGATCTCTACTGCATACTTCCCTTGTCCAAGGAAGATTCCATCTGCACTCTTCCACACCTCCATACCTAGAAAATAGTGCATCATCCCCAAGTCCTTCATCTCGAACTCGGCTGCAAGCTTCCTCTTGGTATCGAAAATCAAACTATCATTACCTGTTACAAACAGATCATCCACATACAGAAGTAGTATCACTAGATTGCCTTCCTCAACCTTGTAATAAAGGTTGGAATCTGCTTTACTCTTGGTAAAGCCCAAACTGGATAGGAAACTGTCCATCCTACCATACCATGTCCTGGGAGCTTGCTTCAAGCCATACAAGGCTTTCTTCAGTCTGCACACATATGACTCCCTATCATGTGTCTCAAAACCAAGTGGCTACTCCACATACACTTCCTCTTCGACTACACCATTCAAGAAAGCAGTCTTCACATCCATCTAGTGTATCTTCCATTTCATCACTGCAGCCAGAGCAAGTACTGATCTGATGGAAGTGTACCTGGCTACAGGAGCAAAAGTTTCTTCATAATCTATTCCCTCTTTCTGAGAGAAGCCACGAGCTACGAATATTGCCTTGTATTTCTCTATGCTACCATCTGCAGCATGCTTGATATTGTAGATCCATTTGGAAGTCACAACAGACTTCCCTTCAGGTCTTGGGACAACATCCCAAACATCATTCTTCATTATTGATTGGTATTCTTCGACCATGGCATCCTTCCATTCTTTCTTTTCTGCTGCTTCATCATAACTGGAAGGTTCTTTGTTCATGATATCACAAAGTAAAGCAACATAGCTGGTATGTCATCTTGTTCTCTTCTTTGCTCTGTGTTCTTCTTTTGGAATGCCATGTATTTCTGCATCTTGAAAGAGCTCTCTAGCCCATGCAGGTTTCCTCTTGTGAGAGTCCTTCTCACGAGGTGGATCTACAGGTTCTTGCGGATCTTCAATTTCATGATCAACATTTGGAATTGCTTCAGTCATGGTAGTGTCTTGAAATCTAGTTTCCTTAGGTTCTTCATAATCTTCAACAAGTGTCTTTCTTGATTTGATAAATGCTAAGTTTTCATCAAATGTCACATCCCTGCTGACATCAATCTTCTTGAACCCTGGAGAGTATATTCTGTAAGCCTTCGATCTTTCACTATAACCCACAAAGATACCCTTCTTTCCTGAAGGATCCAGCTTGGTCCTCTTTTCCTTTGGGACATGTGTATATACTAGACAACCAAATATTCTGAGATGGCTGACCTCAGGTTTCTTACCAGAGAAGACCTCTTATGGTGTCTTGTTGTCCAATATCTTGTGGGGTGTTATGTTCTGCACATATATAGCTGTCCTAGATGCTTCTACCCATAGATGCATAGGCAGATCCTGGTCATGCAGCATTGCCCGTGTTGCTTCCATGATTGTTCTATTCTTTCTTTCTGCAACTCCATTCTGTTGTGGATTGTAAGGAGCAGTCAACTCCCTCTTAATCCTTGAATCACTGCATAGCTTCTTGAAGTCACCTGAAGTGAATTCTCCACCATTGTCAAATCTGAAAGTCTTGATCCTCTTATCAGTTTGGTTCTCCATCAAGGTTTTGAATTCCTTGAATTTATCAAATACTTCATCTTTGTTCTTCAAGAAGTAAACCCAAGTCTTCATGGAGAAGTCATCAATGAAAGAAACATAGTAAACATACCCACTCAGAGAACTGGATGACATCAGACCGCATACATTAGAGTGGATGATTTCCAAGATTCCTTTAGCCTTGCTTTCACTGCTTGGAAATGCTTTCTTTATGTTCTTTCCTTTTGCACATCCTTTGCAAACACCTTCATGTTTGGTCTTGATTTCAGGAAGACCTTCTACAGCTTTACTTGCAATTGGAAGTGCTCTATAGTGCATATGAGCAAGTCTTCTATGCCAAAGTTCACTTGGATCCACGGATTCATGCACCATGGCATGTTTAGGTTGTCCCTTCAATTTATATAATCCTCCCTCTTACTCTCCAATCAATATTGCATCATCAATAGTTTTACCTTTTGGCCACATTAGAACTTGGCCATCTACAAATGCAACCCTCATGCCTTTTGCATCTAATGCAGATATGGAGAGTAAGTTTTTCTTGAACCCAGATACATATAGAACTTCTTTCATCTTCAAATATTTCCCAGAGTCTAGGTTATAGGAGGCTTCACCACTTCCCTTGATAGGGTATTGATAGTCATCTCCAAGTTTCACCTTATGGGGTGACTCATGTTCAGATAGATTTACAAAAGATTCTTTAAACCCAGTCATGTGTTTGGAAGCCCCACTATAAATAATCCAATCATTACATCCATGAGAAATAGTACCTGTGAGAGAAGAGATTAGAACATATTCATCTTCACTTGATGAGTCATCACTTTCTGTTCTAGCCTTCTTCCTGGGGGATTCATCATCCTCGGCAGCATGAGCATGATATTTCCTTTTGTTATTCTTTTTCTTCTTGTTGAAGTTGTTGTTGTTGTCCCTTTTGTTCTTTGGACATTCTGAAGCAAAGTGACCCTTCTCATTGCGTGTGAAGCACCTTAGATCCTTCTTATTCTTTTGGTGATAGTGAGTGGATCTCTTCTACTGAGAGTGCTCCTTCTTAGGCTTGCTTCTTTTGGTGTGAGCTGCGAGAGCTTGGTCTTCAATTCCCATATTTTCTTCTCTGGCTACAAGCCTGGCCTCTTCTTGTGAACATTCCTCCCATAGTTTACTGAAGGAGATCAACTTTCTTCTTGCACAGATCCCTTAAATAAAGGAATCCCATGACCTAGGTAGGCCATTCAAGGTGGTCATCACAATTTCTCCATTCTCCACCATTTCATCTACAGATTCAAGTTGTTCCTTGATCTAAGAGACTTTGGAGAAATAAGATTGAATGGTCTCTCCATTCAACATCTTGACCCCTTTCAATTGATTCCGCAGAGTCATCTTCCGATTTATGTTCTTCCCTTCAAATAGCTTGGTCAGGGAGTCAAACATAGCCTTAGGCGTCTTTAGAGATGACACATGTGGAATGAGATGGTCTTTAGTAGAATCAACAATGATTCTCTTTGCCTTGACCAAGTTCTTCTTATGCAATATCTTAGCCTCTTCATCCTCTGGGATAGGGACCTCTTCTTTTATGTATGAGTCTGACTCATTCTCTTCCAGGATTAACCCAATCCTATACTTCCAGTATCGGAAGTTATCAGCCCCTTCAAGCTTGTCTTCAAGCTTGGTGTGGTGAGACATCTTTAAGGAGTACTTCAAATGGATATAGAAAATATTTAGGTCTTACCACTTGATTTGCTGAAAACTGGATCTGGTCCCGGATTAGGGTTTGTCAGAGAAACCTTAAAAATTCAAAGTGTGAATTTAAACTTTATGAAAGGATAGAAAGAAGCGCCGTGATGAGCTGATCAGCCTGGTATACTCAGAATTTGAATTCTGCAAAGTTTCACCCTTCAGAAATGCCTTTTAGTCTTTCTGGATTCACTAAGGAGGACCCTGAATTAGGGTTTGAGTTTCCCGGAGTTTTACCAAGCCAAAAATCTTGATCCAAATCTCTAAACTTTGATTTTTTCAAGGAGCTTCCGGCTGTGTCTTCAGATTTCAGAAATTCCTATTTTTGAGGAAACCCTAATGTTTAGGGCCAAAACTGAAAGTGCTCAGAATTGAATTATGATTGGACAGATAGATTCACCTTGCTGAGAAGAGTCAATCTATCATATTACTTTTCCAAAATCTATGAAGAGAAACCCTGGTTTCCGCCACTACACAATGTCTTCTTCTCATGTTAGCTCTGATACCATGTTAAATTTTGAGCATTAATTCAATATACTCTAGGATCTTTACTGAGAGAATAACATGTACAATATATCAATACATATCAATCATATCAAGCATATCAATCATCACAAGATGCAAATATAAGAGACAATAGACACACAGAGTTTCCATGGGGAAAACCCTAAGGTGAAAAACCCCACAACTTCCTCAGAGATAGATAGAGGAATGATACAACCAAAGTACACAGAGATAGACTCCTCCTAGCAGCTGATCCTCCTCCTCACATGTGCGCCACTTTCCGAGTGATGGAAGTGTGAGTTCTGAAGTGATCCAAATAGAGATCGGGATATCTCTATTTATACTTGTCCTGACTGCCCAATAAACTTATGGGGCTGACTTGTCTAGCTTAGCACAATAACCTCATGTTACATTAATCCGGGCCAACCCATTACAAGGTGGTCTAATAACCCATCGGCAAGTTAACACACTTGCGACACTTGTCAATACAAATGACGACACTTCCGTATAGAGGAATAATACATCTCTATATGAGTACAATAAATATATATATGAAATACATTCCGAAGTTACATATACATCAACAATCAAATCATTCTTGGAAGGTATTATCAGTTGTGCTTCCACGTCCTCATAGGGTTTACTTAGTTAAAAAGAAAATTTTATCTTTTGAGAAGGATAAGGGTTTTAACCCGTTAATGTAAATCTTTGTAGCTCATATAACTTCAAAACCTTATTTCCCTTGAAAATTCACTGGCAACCCTACAATTCCATTCTGCATATTTCCTTCCTGACAACCCTATCCAAAATTCCACTTCCCAAAGCTAGAAATCTCACATCTGTCTATTTTTAGGGTTTGTCATAACTTCTTCGATTTTCATCCAATCGCCTTCAAATTTTTCCACAATGTTCATTTCCTATTTCTGCTTCTTTGCCCCTCTTGGAAAAAAAATTTCATTCTTTCACCCTACCTCTGAAATCCCCATTTTCTGCTTCCTTGTCCATTCGAAAGTGTCCAAAACCTAGTCAAACTCCAATTACGCATCTGAGTTTTTCCCAAATCCAAATTTTCCTTTACTAAAGAATTTTTTGTTTTTGTTTTTCTACACATTCAAAAAAAAAATCTTGGTGATGGTTGTCACCCGCGCAAGAGAAAAATACATGGAGGAAGAACTTGCAACCTTCAAGACCAAACTCTAACAACTGGATTGTTGGCTTGGTTTTGCAACCAAGCTTAGTGCAATGGGCACTTGCTAACTAGTAGCAGCAGTTTCAATAGAAATAAACAACAAACTACTTTAAACTATATTAATCATGGATCTATGTGAGAAAGATAAGCAAAAAATGGAAATATTATGAAAAGCAAAAATGATTGACAATATGTAAAAAAGATTTTTGTATTAAGAATAGGGGCAAGCAAGTGCTTGCAATAGTAATACCTCCAAGTGGTGAAGATTGTTGAGCAACTTCCAAAGTGAGTAGCTCCAAGCTCCAAAGGTCTCTTCTCCAAGATGGCTACAATGGTCAAAAGCTCAACGGAGATTTTGACAGCATGAGGACATGAAGATGGATGGATGGAAAGTGAGGAGCCCCTACCACCTTTTTATAGTTTTTGGTGGGGGGGAATACCATTATGGTTTTGAGGAAACCAATGGTATTGACCAACATGGTTTAGGTACCTTTTCCCTCCTTTTTCCTTTTTTGAATATTTTTAATATTTTTATTCCCTTTTTAATATTTTTGGGAATTCTGGACCCTTTTTTAGGGTTTTTTATGCTTTTTGAGGAAAAATATCCATTTTGAGTGGAAAAAGGGGTGTATTAAGGGCTTTTGGTGACCTTTTGGTGGCTTTAGAGGCTCAAATGGTGAAAAAGTGGACAAATGGGTCATGTGAATAAGGAAATGAGCTAGTGAGCACTTTTTGGGTGTTAACAGATTGCCCCCTGATGTGTGAGGGCAGGAGCTCATCCTATGGCCGATAGACATCATAGTTCTTTTGTCTTTTTTCTGGGGTTTGGGGAGGAGAAGGGACCGATTGGAGACTGGATCCACGACCCTTGGAAGTTGCAAAAATAAACAATATTACATGGCCTCAATATGAATGAGGAATAATCTCTGATAATGGACGAGGCGGGCATACCCATGCTCGTATCAAGACATATACATAATAATTAGTCCCAAGAATGGGGGACCTGAAAAATATAAAAAATCTGCTGGTACATCATAATGGTCCGGAGGGGACATTATTTTGGGATGTACTCATGATCATAACATGACTGATCTCAATAACTGATACACTGGAATGGAGCAACAACCGTTCTGAATAAGGTCTCAGAAGGGTTGATGAACTGCTGAAACGGAAGGTGTCCAACATCTGTAGGGATTCAATGACTGTGAGTCATCTCCGACATATATATGTAACTGTATACGCAAGGGAGTATAAAACTGGGGTACATATGAATACTGTCGCCATGCGCAACCTGGATATCTATAGGAAAAATGTAACTGGTTGTTTCCATAGGTAGACTCTCAAATGTGGAAGAGTCAGGTGGTATCCGGGGTCTTCGACTAAAAACTGAAAGGATCAATACCCTGTGTGAGTCTCAATGATGCGATCGAGGTGTTGAAGTCAAGCATGTGAGAAACAACCATTTGGAGAGGCACTGAGGGCTCTTCTCGAAATGATTCGTAGGCACTCATCATAAATGGTGATGAGTCCAAGACACAGGGACCTCTAGGTCTATCCTCTGGAATAAATTTGGTTGTCATCGACAGAGGGAGACCAGCAACTAACAAGGCAATGATGTTTCCTTGATAGGAGCACGAGGTGTAGAATTGAAGTGTGGTAGTACTGATGGTAGGACTAGCATACTTGTGGGGATGGGAAGTAACTGGGGTCATAGAGTGGGTAGACTCAAACTTCCTTTGTTCAAAGTATGATGACATGGCTGACCTGGCAGCATGGGGAACTGACTTGTAGGTGCGGGGATCATAGCTTTTATGGACTGAAGGGTATGTATTAACTCTGGGGGAGGGGGGACGAGCTGATGGGTGATGTCGAGGGATTCTCAGGGTGACATACTGCAGAATACTCTGAACAAAGGCGACCAAAATGGGGGAAGTTGCCATATGAGTAGACGTCATCTGTTGTGGCGCTAAGAAGCACCATTGGGTCCTTCTTCGTAGTTTTAATGAGCTCCAAGAAGGGATAAAAGTGTGCTCTGAAATGGTACTGTCCTGTGGATTTTGTGAGCCCAGAACTGTTCGTGCTCATGTGTGCTTTCATTTTTAAGGAGTCTGAAAGCGGTAAGAAGACTCTGCAGTGGTTGTGAGTACTGTCCTGTTGGTTTTACGAGCCCAGGATGGTGATTGCTCATGGTCTCTTTCATGTTTAGAGAGTCTGAAAGCGATAAGGGGACTCCATTGTTGTTCTTTTTCGTAAGTTAGTCTTCAAGGCCCGAAAAAGCATAAAATGATGCAAATGGAGAACTCTTCTAGCTGATGTGACTAGAGTATTCCTTTTTCATAATTAGTCTACAAGGTTCGAAAAAGGGGTAAACTTATACCAGGTAGACGCCCTTTCAGATACGTTTAGCGAGCATGAAAGGAAGCAAGGTTGCTTGGCAATCTTTTCATTGTTTTAGGAGTCAGAAAAGAGCTTAACAGAAACTCCCTAAGTGCCTTTTTCGTAAAAGGGATTGCTCGGCCCGAAAAAGGGATAAAATTATACCGAACAAAAAGGGATTGATGAGAGCGAGAAGAGGTCTCAAGCATCATCATGAGTGCGGAAAACTGAATCTGGTGACATAAAGATTGTCAAAAAGGGGCAACGGCCAATGTGGCACGCAAACCGAGGTGATGGGTGGCATTTTGAAACAATACCCAGAAAATTATGGGGTGAGAGTGAGAAATGATCTCAAGCATCATCACGAGCGCGAAAAACTGAATCCGGCAATATAAGGTTCATCAAGAACGGAGAACGGTCGATGTGGTGCGCAAATCGAGGTGACGAGGGGGCATGGAAAAAATGCCCCAAAAAAAACTAGGCATGAGGGCGAGAAATGGTCTCAAGCGTCGTCACGAGCGCGAAAAACTGAATCCGGCGATATAAGACTCATAAAAAATGGACGACGGCCGATGTGGCACGCAAACCAAGGCGACGAGGGGGCATGAGAAAAAATGCCCAAAAAATCTGGAGGTGAGAGCGAGAAATGATCTCCAGCATCATCACGAGTGCGGAAAACTAAATCCGGCGATATAACACTCGTCAAAAACGGACGACGGTCGATGTGGCACGTAAATCGAGGCGACGAGGGTGTCCAAAAAATGGTCAAAAATGGACTTGATGAAAACAGGAAAAGGAAAGAACTATCATGAAGTTCTCGCTGTGCTGATTCCAACGGTTTGAGAAACAGGCGTCGTATGACACCGGAATGGTTGTTTGAAAAATGGTGGAATTTCTATAAATAGGGCGTGGGGCCCATATGACGTGTCATTGTTACGTGCGAGTTTGGCAGAGCAATCAGAGCTATTTCTTGATTTCCGAGAGATTTGACCGTTGGTTTTCGATTCCGGGAGTTTCAAGTAACCCTATTTGCCTTAGCCTTTTCAATTATGTCTTTTTTGGTTAGTGGCGGGCCCCCGAAGGCCGCGAAATTGCATGTTGGCCTTCCAACGTGGAATATCGCGGGTTTCGGGTCTTTTGCCGCGATGGACATCGCGGGTTTGAGGCTGACAGTCGCGATGTTCATCGCGACTGTCAGGTTATAACCCGCGATGTTCATCGCAAGTTTGGGGAAGACAGTCGCGATGTTCATCGCGACTGTCTGGCCAATATCCGCGATGTTCATCACGGGTTCTTGCATGGAGGCCGCGATGAGCATCGCGGCTTTTGATGGAAAAGCCGCGATGCTATTTTTTTTTTTTTAAATTGCTGGTGCTAAAAATTTATTTGTTTTTTGGCAGGATGTTGAGGAGGCCATTGACATCGTGGCGAGAGCGAGAGATGGAGGAAGATTTGATGGTCTGGATTCGGACTGATCAGCAGGTCCGGTAGGTTCTGGCGAAGAGTGGACTCCTGAAGTTCGCTCAGATTCCACCAATGCGTTCAGTAGGACGGGTACTGAACAAATTGGTGAGTTGGTGGGTACCTGCAGAGGGTTCCTTTGTTGTTGGGGGTGAGAGGTTGGAGATCACCCTCACAGATGTTTATTTTCTTACTGGGTTACCTCGCTTAGGGGAGGTGGGGGATCTTCTGCCGAGGATCCCGACAGGTGTTGACATGGAGGATCTCCTGGAGACTTTCTGTGTCACTGGGGCGATTGTGCAGAACAGCGCGCTGAGTCTGAGATCACTATGAGAGTGGGACATGCGGGTTGTCGGGGCTTGTGTTCTGCGGGTGTTGGGTGCCGCGGCGCCACATTGTTTTTCGGGGGGACAAATGGTGATGGTGGATTCTATGTTGAGGGGGACCTATTATGCATGGGGTCAGATGTTTTTAGCTGGTGTCCGGAGAGATATGGACAAGGTCAGTCGGGAGGGGGGAGAGTTCTGCTATGCCTCCTTTCTGTGTTCTTTTTTCTTTGAGCGGGTACCGACTTTGCGACCATGGGTGCCCATTCGTGATGGTTTGGTGAGCGAGCCGCGGATGGTGCGGTGGGGGCAGATGATGCCTCGCGGTAGTGGTGGTATCCGCGGGTTCTTCTCACAGGAGATGTACGAGCAGTGGGAGCAGATCCCCCTGTTGATTGAGGACTATCTATATGTTGGTATGGATTACCGAGGAGATCCGGAGATGCCTCGAGCCCAGGGACAGGCCTGGGGTTTAGATGGTATGTTTTGTGTTTTGCTCTCTACTATATCATGTGTTTCTAGATTTATTGGTTATGATTATAGTTAGATATGTATATGATGGTCTATTTGCACTGTGCAGATGTTGGTCCTGTTCCACCGGCTGACTATGTGGCTCGCAAGGGACGGGCGATGGTGGTTGCTCCACCTCCTGCAGCGGGGCCACCTCCGCATGGATGAGGATTTGGGGCTCGCGGTCGAGGGGCTGGCCCTCGAGATGATGCTGTTGATGGTGTCCGAGAGACACTGGATATGATTCTAGCAGGATTCCCAGAGGATGGTTGGAGAGACTTGGATCGGGACATCGTTGAGCAATGTTTCGATGCGCCACATGAGTGGCGGTCGATCCTACTAAGGGCAGCGTTGCTGGCGGCCGAGTGGAGGGATGGTGTTCGGGATGATCCGGCAGGGCCAGCGGAGAGGAGGATTCGTCTACGAGATGATCCAGCAGGGCCGGCAGAGCGGAGAGTTTGGGCTCGGCATAATCCAGCAGGGCCGGCGGAGGAAGCGCCAAAGGAGCCCAGGGACCATGATGAGTAGATGATATGTATTTGCCCCCAAATGCTGATGAACATATGGGGAAGCTCTTTTTGTACGGCTGATGTATTTTTGTATATTGGATGCTGAGGGCACCTATGACATGTTTTGACTATACGATGATGTATATATATATATATATATGATGTTGGTATATAGTCGTGTATGCACATGGATGCATTTATTGTCTTTTTGTTTGCCCGTGGAGGCATGTTTGGTTTTCTGTATGCCCGTGGAGGCACATGTTATGCACATGGATGCAACATTTTTTATTTTTTATATATGCCCGTGGAGGCACGTGTTATGCATGTGGATGCTTTTTGTTTATGTTTATATATGCCCGTGGAGGCACATGTTATGCACGTGGATGCATTATTTGTTTATGATATGATGTGATTAGTGTGCCAGTCTAGAATGTTGTTGGCCATATGGTCTGCTACACTATTGAGGTTCCTTGGGATGTGTGTAAATGAAATTGATTCAAACTATCTAACCATTTGTTTAGTGCGCAGGAATTTTCTGAAAAGACAGGGATCGCGTACCTGGTAATCTTTGTTGAGCTGGGAAACAAGGAGTTGTGAGTCCAGGAAAACGTTGAGGTGACGTATGCTCAATTGGAGAGCTGCGGCCAAGAGACCGGTCAAAGCATCGTATTCAGCTTGGTTGTTGGTGGCAGCACCTAAACACACTCCGTCGATGTGGATCAACTCATGTGAAGGGGAGTATATTACCCAAGCTGCTGAGGCCAGATTGGGGGACCAACGGCTTGCACCATCAGCGAAACCGACGTAGCAGAGTGGAACAGGATCCATCTGTGGTCATGCAGAGAAAACAAATACTTAGGTTTTTTGAATTTTTTGTGGAAAAAAGAAAATATTACTGTACAATAATGGACGGTGGTGTCCATCAGGTTTACTATGGGTAAAAACGCTTGAGGTACAACCCGTTGCGTGGGTTGCGTAGGGGGTTGCCTTCTGAATCGGTCATAATGTATGCCCCCTGTCCGAGGCAAGTGTGTATAATGTATGGGCCTTGCCACATGGATGCAAACTTTCCTTTCCCGATTTTGTCATGAGCCTGATCGTAGGCGAGGACAAGGTCCCCTTCAATAAAAGTTCTTGAGTGGACATGTTTATCATAATTCAATTTGGATCGGTTCTTGGCTGCTTCCATGGTTCGAAGGGCTATGCGCCGATCTTCATCGGCCTACTCCAGGAGTAGTAAGCATTGCTCGATTGGGGAAATGTCCGGTAGGAGTTCAACGGCCATTTGTAGGGTTGGGATCTGGCACTCAATGGGGAGGATGGATTCAACACCGTGAACTAAGTGGAAAGGGGTAAAACCGATGGCGATTTTGGTTGACGTGCGGTATGCCCATAGTGTCGGGAACAGCATGTGGTGCCAATTTGACTTGTGTTTGTCTACAGTGCGCTGGAGGATGGTTTTCAAGATTTTGTTGATTGCCTCGACTTGGCCATTTCCTTGGGGGTAGTAAGCAGAGGAGAAATGGTGTTCAAATTTTAGTAAAGTTGATAGTTCTCTCCAGACGGCGTCTTCGAAGTGAGAGTCGTGGTCTGAGACGAGTTGCTTTGGCACTCCAAAATGAGCGATAACATGGTTGAGGAAAAATCGTGCTGCGGTTTCGGCCTTGCAATTGTAGGTTGGCATGGCCTCCGCCCACTTGGTGAAATAATCTACGGCCACAATGAAAACGAACCTGAAAATGGCAATTTCGGGCTATTAATGGCAATAAAAAGGGGCAAAATCTAGAACAACAATGGATCTGCTGTCTAGGATGGCAGATCTATGAATTAAACTGACTAATACTAACAAAAACTAAGATCTAAAGCAAAATTTGAGATCTAAGAATTCGAAGCCAGCGGAGTCGCCAAAAACTGTTGGCTTGGTTTTGCAACCAAGCTTAGTGCAATGGGCACCTGCTAACTAGTAGCAGCAGTTTCAATAGAAATAAACAACAAACTACTTTAAACTATATTAATCATGGATCTATGTGAGAAAGATAAGCAAAAAATGGAAATATTATGAAAAGCAAAAACGATTGACAATATGTAAAAAAGATTTTTGTATTAAGAATAGGGGCAAGCAAGTGCTTGCAATAGTAATACCTCCAAGTGGTGAAGATTGTTGAGCAACTTCCAAGGTGAGTAGCTCCAAGCTCCAAAGGTCTCTTCTCCAAGATGGCTACAATGGTCAAAAGCTCAAGGGAGATTTTGACAGCATGAGGACAGGAAGATGGATGGATGGAAAGTGAGAAGCCCCTACCACCTTTTTATAGTTTTTGGTGGGGGGAAATACCATTATGGTTTTGAGGAAACCAATGGTATTGACCAACATGGTTTAGGTACCTTTTCCCTCCTTTTTCCTTTTTTGAATATTTTTAATATTTTTATTCCCTTTTTAATATTTTGGGGAATTCTGGACCCTTTTTTAGGGTTTTTTATGCTTTTTGAGGAAAAATATCCATTTTGAGTGGAAAAAGGAGTGTATTAAGGTCTTTTGGTGACCTTTTGGTGGCTTTAGAGGCTCAAATGGTGAAAAAGTGGACAAATGGGTCATGTGAATAAGGAAATGAGCTAGTGAGCACTTTTTGGGTGTTAACATGGATGAAAAAATTCTCAGCCTCGATCTTCAGCCTTCAGCCATGAACAATAGACAACATCCAGAGTCTTTTGCAGACACTGGGTTCTCTTCTTCCAACACTTTTTGTGGGCCAAAGCTTGATTTTCCTCACTTCAATGGTTATGATCCGACTGGATGGATATACCGGAAGAACAATATTTCAGTCTGCATAATACTTTTGATGTCAACAAAGTTCCACTTACATCCTTTCATTTGGAACATGAAGCCCTTCAATGGTTTCGTTGGTACATCAAGGCTCATGCAGAGCCAAAATGGATATATTTTTTCCAACTCCTTTTGCAACGATTCGGCCATAATGTTTTTTATGACTTCACAGGAGCACTCACTAAACTTCGTCAAATTGGCACTGTGAGAGAGTGTCAAATAGAATTTGAGAAACTGGCCAATCACACAAAAGGATTGCCTGATGAATTCTACAGGAGTTGTTTTGTTAGTGGTCTGAAGGATGCACTCTAATCTTAGGTTAAAATGTCATGTCCCAGCACAATGATGGAAGTCCTAGGTTTGGTTAAGTTGGGAGAGGACAAGATCACAGCCCAACAACGTTCCAAATCCACTTTTGTTCCATTCAGAAATATGGTTTCCCAACGACCTCCCATCACGCCAGCTCCTAGATAAACTCCTATCAAGCATTTTTCTGAATCAGAGATGCGGGCACGTAGAGAAAAAGGGATTTGTTATAATTGTGATGAGAAATTCACTTGGGGACACAGATGTGTTGAGCAAAAGCTCTATCTCTTGGATGTGGATTCTTCGTCTGCAATTGAAATATGTGAAGAATCTCAGAATACAGTAGATGATCAGGTCAACATTCAGCAGTCACCTGTTGACCCTCCTTCTTAGGACGACCATCTAGATATATCTCTCCATGCTTTATCCGGAGTCACCACCCCACAACTTATGGTAGCACTCATAACTGCATTGACCCTCAGATCGCCAAACATGATGATTGTTTTGTCCATCCTTGCTCCCTCTTTGAAGTCATGATGTCCAATGGGGGCACCTTACCTTTCAAGGGGAAGTGTCACAATGTGTGTATCTCTATTGGAGATTATAACCTGCGCTCTGACATGTTTTCCTTGTTCTTAGGTGGATGTGATGTGGTTTTGGGCACTCAATGGTTACGCACACTTGGACCCATCTTATAGTATTTTGATGAAATTTGGATGCATTTTTCAGTCAATGGGAAAAAACACACATTGAAGGGCTTACAGCAAGGGTCTCTCAGCATCATCAATTCACATCGCATGGAAAATATCCTTAAGAATAATTCACATGGTGTCATCTCTCATTTCCATTCCATTCAGATGCAACCATCAGCGGTCTCCACTACTCCTTTGGATCTACAACAAATTTTGGATAGATATGCATGTGTCTTTGTTGAACCAGTGGGATTAACTGGCTACTACCGCAAGTTTTTCAAGGATTACGAGAATATTGCAGTTCCATTAACCGCTCTCTTAAAAAATGATGCTTTTACATGGACACATGCTACTAAGTGTGCATTTGACAAACTGAAAAAAGCTATGTGTACTACACTTGTTTTAGCTATGCTCGATTTTTCCAAACCCTTCACTATTGAGAGTGATGTTGGCAACAATGGAATTGGTATTGTTCTCCTTCAAGATGAACATCCCATTGCGTTCACCAGCAAATCCCTTTCCGGTAATAATTTAGTCGCCTCTACATATGAGAAGGAAATTATGGCTATTTTGCATGTAGTACAAAAGTGGAGGCCATACCTATTAGGTAATCATTTCTGCATCAAGACTGGTCACCGGAATCTAAAATATTTCATGGAACAACGGGTCTCCTCCTCAACACAACAAAAATGGGTTAGGAAACTCTTGGGTTATGACTATGAGACCACTTACAAGAAGGGTAAGGACAATCTTGTGGCGGATACTCTTTCTCGCACATTTGATGACCAAGTTTCTCTTTCAGCTATTTCTATGCCTGTTCCAAATTGGTTGCAATATGTTTAGCAAGACTATGAATCCTCATTATCTCAAATCATACAATGTTTGGCCAACAACCCTTCTGTTGTACTGCATTACTCTTGGGATGGTGCTTCCCTGAGATATAAGGCTCGTCTGGTGCTTCTCCAGAACACAGATCTTCAACAGGTTGTCTTCTATGAACTCCATGCTTCTCCATCGGCAGGGCACTCTGGGTTCCTCAAAACGTATGAGTGGGCACGGCGTAACTTCTTTTGGAAGGAAATGAAAAGGACAATTCAACAGATGGTGGTTGAATGTGATACCTGCCAGTACAACAAGGGTGAAACAACACTCCTTCCGGGATTTCTCAAACCCTTTCCCATCCCTACACGGATTTGGACAGATATTTCTATGGATTTCATTGAAGGGCTCCCTAAATCTAGAGGGAAGACAATGATTTTGGTTGTAACGTCCCCTCCTATCATACCAGCATGATAGAGAGGACGTGGTGCTAGAACTGGGCATCTAGCCCCATAAACTTTTAACCAAGCATTCACATAATATAAAAGACATATGGAGTGTGTAATTATAGGAAAACACAGCGGAAATAATATCAATAACACATCCATCATACATTCAAGATATTCATCAAATAATAATTGGGGAGTTAACACAAGAGAATACTGATCTTATAACAGTAGTCCCAAGCAATAGGTTATGCATCTGCAACGTTCCACCCAACCATAGGCCAGTTGTGCTTATCAACCTCTTGATGCAACTACCACCCCCGAGCTGGGCATGATCTCTACAAGGAATCAGGGAACAGCAGACTCACACATATCCAAGCATACACCAAGATGAGCCAAGCCAATCTACAATTGGGTTTATCAGGCTACTAGGAAATGGAAAGGAAGAATTGCTAAGCTAGTGAGCTCAACCACAGAGCTATGGATACCCCTCCCAGATCTATTCAGCTTGGCACTCACAATGCCAACACACCCAACACAAGGAAGTATTCTCTTCACTGCCACACAGTCCCTCAAGCCATACCTTCCTTTCTAGTGCTCTCAGGGTGTGCATAGAAAAGTAGCCAAAGCCCTCTTGATCTTCTTGAGAGGTTACTCCCTCCACTAGGTTTATCAAGCCAATTCTGTCCACTACCAGTCCAAGTTTCTTGCTCACAGGTTCAAATAAAAAACCGGGATGCACATAACAGCAGAACCACACTTATTGGGCATGAAGAAACGTTTTTACAGTGAGATGCCCAAAGATGGGGTTTTCATTAACTTCAGAAAAACGTGGGCAACTCAAAAACGAAACTGGAAGATGGGGAACAACCCTGGGAAGCCAAATCCGTTTTTAGAAAAACGTCCATGGACATTCTGGGGCAAAAACGGCCTCCATAACAGTCCCCAAATCATGGCCCTTCTCTCCCAGCTACTGTATATGCAAAAATGAACTCCCAGGCATGGATAATGCAGGAAAAATGGTGAAAAACGTGATGGGGAAAGACCCAGTAGTTCAGACTACATGAGAGAGGAAAGACTGACTGTTCATAATGGCTTTGGGAACCATTTCGTGGATGTTGTTTTGCCCAAGGAGACAAAATACGATTTCCCAGGTTGATGGCTTACCCATACACGAAATTGGCTGCCATACCTCTTCATTCCCAAGGCATTAACTGCCTCAACCAATTTCTGGAAGAATTAAATGATTGGGTCCATAACCCAAAATGGGTAGTTGAGGGTTTATGGGTTTTCTCATTGACACATGGATTAACACCATTGGCTCAAGGGTTTGAATAATTTCCCTCCCTATTCCTTGTAGAATCATGCCCCCATCTCTTTGTTGCATTGCATAGCTAGTTGTGGGTATTTTCATTAAAATTCGTATTTACATGATGTCTCATTTACATTGTGCCTATCTAGCACAAGAACCATAGGCATCTATTTCCTTAATTGCCGATACATAAAACGCTAAATCAATGGTGGGGCCTTGGCCTTGAGCTCCTCACCATGATTAAATAACAATATTTACATCATTTACGATTTAATACAAAGGGGGTCAAAATGGGGACATTACATTGGTTGTGGTTGATCGCTTCTTCAAATATAGTCATTTTTGTGCCATCATCCATCCCTATACCGCCTCCTCATTTGCATAGACTTTTATGAACCAGATCTTTCGTCTTCATGGAATCCCTTCTTCCATTGTCTTAGATCGCGATGCAACTTTCACCAGTCGTTTTTGGACAGAACTATTTCACCACACTGGCACCAAACTGAAGATGATTTCAGAGTATCACCCACAAACAGATGGTCAAACTAAAGTTATCAACAAATGTTTGGAAACTTATCTTTGTTGCTTCACCTCCAAACAACAGCATCAATGGGAAAACTGGCTCCCTCTCGTTGAATGGTATTGGTGGTACAATACCTCCTACCACACTACATCTAAAATGACTCCATATGAAGCAATCTATGGTCAAGCACCGCCAGTGCTTCTTCCATACACCCCCAGTAGTTCACCAGTTTAGGTAGTTGACACAGTTCTTCGAACCCTAGATCAGATTCTTTGCATTTTTCAGGGCAATATTCACATGGCAATAAATCGAATGAAACAACAAGCAAATCAACACCGTTCTGAGTGCACTTTTCAAGTAGGTGATACGGTTTTTCTTCGTCTACATCCTTACAATCAATCCTCCCTGAAACTCAAAGGGTGTCATAAGCTGGCTCCAAAGTTATATAGGCCATATAAGGTTCTTCAGAAGATTGGGTTCGTTGCTTATAAATTGGAACTTTCTCCTTCTTCCTGCATTCATCCATTATTTCATGTCTCTTTTCTAAAGAAAGTTCTTGGCACCAACATCAGAGCACAAACTGTTTTACCAGAATTAGATAATGAAGAATTCATCATTTTGGAGCCGGAGGCCATCATCACTAGGCGCACTCGTCAGCTTCACTCTCGATCCATCACAGAGGTATTAATTCAGTGGCACGAAATGCAACTAGAGGATGCTACATGCGAACCACTCCATTAGATTCAACAACAATTTCCACATCTAAAGCTTTGAGGACAAAGCTTTTTCTAAGGGGGAGGGGATGTTAGGAACCCGTTTCAACCCTTCTCTTTACTTTGTTAGTATATTATTGATTGGATGCATATGCTTTGTAAGTTGTCCTGTGAGTATATTGTATTATCCCACATTCATGGGGAGTAATAGTTGTTTAGCTTAGACTTAGTATATAAGTACGTGTTGAGGCCAATGAAGGCATCCACGAGTTATTTCTATTGAGCTTGCTCAAAGGAGGTTTCCCCCTCGAAGTGGCCCGCGATCAATAAATCCATTTTTTGTTCTGTTATTTCTGATATATCATGCATTTTCATCATTTAATTGCTGGAGGTTCCTCACATGGGTTAGTTAATAGGGGACCTTTCAACTTCAGTTATTTGGTGCCCCCATTGGCGGTCTTAGTGACAACCGATTGTGGTGTAGTTATGGATTTCATAGGTTGGGCTCTCGTAACTGAACATGTTACAAACCTTGCAGCCATACTAGCTGAAACATGGACAAACTCATAATAGGCGACTGGTTTGGAATCCATATCTGGGTAGGGTGGTGTGAGGTGACATACTAGTATTCCCAAAGTTAGCCCAAGTAGAGTTAACTGAGCCATAACTGACATACCCTGTACGCCCATGGGAGGATACAAGAATGGGATTTGAAAAATCGGTGGTACCGATGGAATCAGTGTTTGTTCAATTCCATGACTCAACAGTGGTGCTGATGATGGTGTTAAGGTGGAGGCGACTCCATTTTCAACGGTGAAAATTGTGCACATTAGGCCATCGGTCGATGTAGGGATCTTTGGTGGTAGTCCCGAATATACTCCTAACAAATTGGAGTCCTTGTACATACCAGAGACAATGTCAACATATGGTTGATCATCACCAAGTACAGTCGGTAGGAAATTGTCGGGGTTTCTTGTGGTATTAGGGTCATAGTATTTATGTTGGTCTAGGGCAACTACCTTCACATTTAAGGGAAACATCATGATACAGAAGATTGAGGAGGAAACCGCCTTCATGGCATACATATAAATACGCTCCAAGAGGATGTTGTAATCAAATTCTGCATTGACTACTTCAATATCGATCATAACCATCTTTCACCCAGCTCTATGGGGACATTTTGGTACAATCTTCTTGGTTGGGATGGTCTCCCATCATATGCGCGAAGAGCGATAGACAAGTGGACCAACTCAGGAGACCCTAATCGTTTTTATACTTTGGCAAACATAAAGCAAGTGGATGCACCTTCATAAATGATATAGCGATGAATCATGACGTTCTTTACCGTAACTGGAACTTGAGATGCGACTGATGACGGTATTTGTGGATCACATTTGTCAAGATCAAAGGT
Organism: Larix kaempferi; assembly: GCA_027924585.1. Classification (NCBI taxonomy): domain Eukaryota; kingdom Viridiplantae; phylum Streptophyta; class Pinopsida; order Pinales; family Pinaceae; genus Larix; species Larix kaempferi. Next base: position 10,744,083 of record BSBM01000136.1, read on the forward strand.
CATGAGGTGAGAGTCGGAAGGATCGACGGCACCAAGTGCATCAAGTAATTCCTTTCACTTTGTTGGGAAAGACTGTAACACTTCTAATGTGGACATAGCCACAGGGGATTGATCCAAGTCATCCACAATACTGTAATTGTGGGAGGATTTCATGTGGGGGTTATTAGGGGTACGCCTAAGAAGAACTTTCAGAATACGTGGGATTTGTTCAATATTCGGGCGTGGTATCTATAGAGGGCCCCCCAAGGGGATAGGAACTTCTTCCACTTGGGGGGTGGAAGGCCTGTCATAACCTCTGGCTCGCATCTGAAGGTTTACATCCAATGTATAGATATTTTGGAAAGAGCCATCGCGGGGTGGGAAAGGGTCTTATTTTTGTATTACTACCCCTTGATTGGAAAAGGGTTGTTGTAACATGGCGGTTTTTGGTTGGGGAGGATTTGTTTCCTAGAGAGGATTTGTCACCATCTTCTTTTTGGATTCCACTAACTATTGGCAGTCGAGGATAAGAGGGAAATGATGCATGTAGTGACCATAATCGCCGCAACTGGAGCAGCAATAATTGGTTATCAGGGTAGGATTCCTCCCTTGTTTGGGGGGGGTGTTAGTCCCTATATTTCGGTCACTTGTATTCTGGTTTTGATAGGGAGAGGGATTCCCCCCTTGCCCCGGCTGCGGATTCGGCTTGTTCTTACCTTTCTTATTCCCCTGAGTTTGTGGATTCTGGGGATTTACTTCGTTCAATTGCTCAAATTGTTGAGCTTGTTGAACATAAGTAGGTTGAAATAGGTTTACCCCCATGTCGGGGGGAGGTTTTTGACCAATTGGTCAATGGAAAGGATAATATGGTTTATACCCTAGCGGTGGGATAAATTTGGTTTGTGTTCCATAAGAGGTGGACGTAGGAGCGGCTTGTGCCATTGGTGGTGTAGGAACTGTCGTCACTTAGCTAACACTTGGATACGTATGATTCTACGGTCCATACTAGAATTGATTAACTAGTGGGGTTGGTACCAGTGTAGGGGGTACCGACGCAAGTGGCATGGATGGGTAGTACATAACCATGTTAAATGGAGCCGACGCGGTAGGAGTAACCTTTCCAATATGTGAAACGGACCCAATCATCCCATCTGACGATTGTAACGAGCCCGAAGGTGTAGGATCCAACGACCAATTCTGAGGGGCATCCAGGAGGATTGTATAAATGTAGTCGGATTGTGCATATATAAGATCGAAATGTTGCGATTTCAGAATGTCCTCTTCCTCGCTTTGTGGCATGGAGGTGGAGACATATTTAGCTATGGCAGGTTGGATAGATTTAATAAACCAATCCAAAAAAAGGGAGTTTGTATTTTGATATTGTATAATGTGCGGCATCTACACCACTCATGGATGTGGTCCGCGATGTGGGTGGAAGTATTTTGTCGAAACTCAATGAGAATTTTGAGGCCTAGATCATGATGGATTGGTAGTTGGAAGTACGTAATAAATGCATTAGACAATGTCGCAAATGTGGAATGGGTTCCACTTGCTAGGTTTACATACCATTTTGTAGCCATTCCAGTGAGGGTATGCTGGAAGAGGCGAAGCCTCACAGGGTCATCCAGTATGTTGTTAGATGAACACCATAAGTGGAAAGACATAATGTGGTTGGCAGGACCGTCTCCTTGGTTTCCTTCGAATTTGGGAATGTCAAAAGGAAGCTTGTCTAGCATAGTCGGCCATGTCACATCATGAGCAATGCGATCGTTAGTCAGTTTGGACAAATCAGGTAGATTTAAACTAGCCATAAATGGTAAGGTATGTACGACTAGTCTTTCCATTCTATGTGGGATGTGATTTCCATGAGGGGGAGACCCGGGTGGTGTTGTAAACAATGGTTGACCTCCTATAAGAGAGGATGGGTCAAAGGGAACCAGGGGATATTCAAGGGGAGAAGCCAACGGGGTACTTCCTCTAATGGGGGAAGAATTTGTAATTAATAGTTTCTCCGAGAGGATAAAATGCACCTAGAAAGGCTTGGCCTCGACTAGATGAACCTATCAATGTAGCCTGGGAACGAACCCAACTAGGTTACCTTCCTTGTGAACTACGGGAATAAGGTGTAATAACACCCCTCGAGAGAGGGGATAGACCTTGCAGTCTACAAGACTGTCTTAGGATGTTATTTTGTTCCTCAATGGTGAAGGCTTTGTGTCAATATGAGAGTGATAGTGGAATTAAACACAATTGAACAAATGCAAAAATATGCCAACCACAACAGATGCAAAACGGTGCAATAAGTGAGTGATATGTGCAATGTAGGTTTTATTGCATGGGTTCCGACATGTAGGTTCTTTTTATTACGAGTTTAGTGAACTTGTATTTAAAAAGAAAATAAATGTAAATTCCCTAACAAGACCTGACATTCTTCCTCTCAAATGTAACTGGGCCTCCCAAAATCACAATTGATGGTGATAATGGTATCCACTCACCAATCGACTAGTGGAGGTAACAAAGAGCTATTTCTATCGGCAATGCAGCCAATGTTCCAATTAAGAAGACTTGGAAACACCTCCCAAAGGAAATAGCTAACTTCAGGAGTCAATTGCACTCACAATTGCTCCTTGGTGATATCCTAATTTGGGCCACTAAGATACCTTGCGTCAATTGTGGATCAGTGGTTCGGCCTCCACGGTATAGTGTCCTCTCCCTACAACAGGTTGAGTGGCTTATAGGGGAGAGAAGGGTCTCTATACCTTAGCATGCACCTCCTTGGTCACATCGCACTTCTGATCTATGTTTTCTTTTAACACTTGCTTATAGCAGGATTTTGTAAGTACCCTATGAGACAACATTGCTATGTTTCAAAATATCACTAATGAAACTAGATTGGTGGGCATTAATGGATGCCTAGCCCAATCAATCCTACCTAACTAAAATATTGTTGTATGACCTCTTGTGGACGATTTTAATTGGTTAAGGCAATTTACAGTGTTGATTTTAAGTGGTTTCAGTTGTTCACTTATGGAGTGTAAGAGAGGTATTTCACAATACCAACCTTTCTGATTCACCAAGCTCACATGAAGTGCGAGGTAAAGAGCATACTTGGATTGGAAGATTCTTTAGGTCTCTTAGTGTGTGCTATTGGTGCAAACACATGTGATGAAAGCAAATTGATATTGGTAAATTAACTAGAAGAGCATATCAAGTAATGTGTACTTTTAACTCTAAAAGAAGCTAATGATGCTTTTCAAATCAAAGATGCTAACTAAGTGTGCAATGGAGGTATTACACACTTCTCACCCTTTTTCTGATTCAACAAGCTCACATCAAGTGCGAGGTGAAAAGCATACTTCGGGTTAGGTCCTTTCTTTTGTGCAAAATGTGGATTCTACACTAGCAATACTACTAAAAACATGTCGATCGGTGCATTAACAAGAAATGGTCTTGAATACTAGTGGAAACAATGAGGCCCATTGGAAGACTCAAAGTTGGTTATCTAGGTAAGTTTCAAGAGATATGAACTCTTTACTTCCTAATCTTGGTCTAGGTGTACTAATTACTAAAAAATTAAGTAATTATGTGAATTAGATTTAATTTAAGTTCACTGGTGAGCGGTATTTGGACTGCCAAACTAAGCTATGCAGATAAAAAGAAAATAAATAGCAATGCGACTAAACCACACTCTATCGCACAGACAACGTGGGTTAATTCAAAACAGATGCGCTAAGTAGCGCGGGCATTACATGAACCTTCCGCGCGGATGACCTTGGTGGGGTAACACGGGTCCAACACTATTAACCTACGTTGTGTGCGCGACTGTGCGAGTCATTTCCACGATGTCAACACAGCATAGACGTCGGGATCCACACTACTGTGTGAAAATAAATTGGGGCCAAATTCTGGAAGCAAGAGGTGGAATACCTGATCTCCTGCAAGTGACAAATACCCAAAATTAGATACTTAGCATAAAACAACCTAATTTAATGAGAAATGAACAAAAATAAGTATGGTCGCCATTAGAACTATTGTGGAAAAAATTGCACAAGTGCACTCTTCCACTTGGTAAGGAGCTAAGCCTTGTAGGTTGCAGCAAGGCCTCATTCCTTAGAGCCCCTTTTGTGTGCGGTTGGTATTCCTCCAAGTGATCTTGCAAGAAATTGTTAGTGTAGTTCACATTCAAACATAGAAATATTGATAAAAAAACAAAATGAAAGAGATGGGGGGAGAATTGAAACTCCAACAACAACCAAAGATATGCCAAACCACTCTTGTATTTCCCAATGGAATAGTTGTACAACACCTAGGAGGTGTGGGATTCAAGGGAAGCCACCAATATCCCTTAGGGAGGCATTCCTTGTCCAAACTAAATGCTAAGTAGAGGGTAGAACAATGGAGAGAAACACTTGCCCTTAGATGGAAGGTGGCAAGGGAGCTTGGGAATGCTCACAATGGTAGGAAATGGTGGGCTATGAGCAAGCTCCAACTCAAATACAGCAGCATAACGTTGCTCTAATTTTTCTCTACAAAATGCATGCCAATGACTTCCTTTTATAGGCCAAGAGGTGGCCAACAAAAAACTAGATCCAAATGTGAACTCTCCTCCTTAATGCACTAGTTCCAAGGTACACAAGGGGGGTTGATTAATGCACCAAGTGTGTGAGGAGCTAAATTTGGATCTTTGGGGAGGAATGAGTCTTCAATGCGCCGCTAGGAGTGAGTGGTCCCACCATTTTGACAGTAGCCTGGGTATCGAAGGAAAAGTCGCGTGGGTGTAGTGCGGGCTTTGTTCAGATAACCTGCACTATAGCGCGGGTCAAATGTGTATTACCTGTGCTACCCTTTGTTTTGACTGTACCTTGGCACTTATGGAATCATGTTGTGTTTTGGATCTGTTGAGGATGCATGTGGTTAAATGCATTCTTTATGTTGATGATGCCTTACTGGATGAATCGCCAAAATGTCACATGTGTGCGACTTTTAGGCGTTAACACACCCCCAAACTTATTTAAATCTCCTCTTTTGAAAAAGAGTTCCCTTTTTTGGACTTTTCCTCATCTAAAAGTTAGGATGGCACCTCTCTCTAACTTCTTAGAAAAGATGGCTATACTTTAGGAAGAGGATTCTTCCACTTCTCAAATCATGAAAGACTTTAAGTTTAATTGACACTTAGACTTCTACTATCCTAGGTTACCTTCCCCACTTGTGATATCATGGTTTATCTTGTAGTGGTCCTGTCTCGTCAGCCTTAAATACCTTTATTGATAAAAGATTATAAATATTTACAACCACACTATTACTACAATAATGTTCCATGGTGCATCAAAATCATTAAAAAATAAGAATTTATTTAAAAGGTGACATCGAGGAATATTATAGAGAGACAACTAAATCTATCATCCTCGTAAAACTTAGCATTATCCAACTCACTTAGAAATGAACTCTACCTCACAATGACCAATTACATTAAAAAACCTCATTATTCTCATGACTCGCACATTTAGACAAGTACGAGTTATTCATTCCAACGCTCCCCCATAATGAGTACTTGTCGCAATCTCTATCAAATCAAGTCTCCATCACCATCTAGTCATCTGCAACACATAATTTTTATATATTGAAGACACTCCTCATCAACAAAGTCTGTATCTAATCTAACCTGGAATTATCAATTGCACCTTGTCAAGAAGATATCACCAAATTATCAACATCCATATAAATGAACAATCATCCACCATAATACATGGGTACCTGACTGCTATAACTGTTGATCCAGTAGGATGTCCTTTACATGCATGGCTCATTCAACTTGTTGATGAGCTCCCCTTGAATGTGCAAGCAATTCCACTAGCAATTTCTAGGAGTTGACCATTACAACTAATGCAGCCATTCTTTGTTGACGCTTTTCCCTGAAGTCTTTCCTTGTTTTGACAAGCAAAACAATAGGTTTTTGGTCCCATAACATCACCCAAATTCCAAGACCAACATATGGTCCACTCAGAAAGCATCCAATCAACATATGGCTCACTCCTCTAGGTGTTAAAAAATCCATGTACGAGTGAACAACCTTTCCCTTCAGGGAAATAGAATAGGTTCTCACTTCAGGGATTCAACTCAACTATATCATATGGACATGCATCAATTTACCTCTTGCTCAAGAAAGATTGAATGGCCAGTTGAACTTATGCACCCAGGCATGATCATGCACCTCCAAATGTCACAATCAAGTTGACCTCACCTATTTATCATAGAAGCAAAAGCTACCATCTTTGACCCCCTTCAACTTGGGCCATTAGGCTCTCATCTTGGACACACAAAGACATCCTTCAATGGGCTCAAACACACCAAGCAAGCTATCCATCTTGTCTTAGACATGCAAATCCATCCAATACTAAGCTCAAACAAACCAACCAAGAAATCAACTCGAACACACCAAGTGATTCTCATACCACTAGTAATACAACTAGCAACTACCATTCATGGTGGCATACCACTACAATGGATCCACGCATCATAATCCATTTACCAATCCTTAAAAATCATAGGAGAAAAATAGACAACATTTCTATGTTGATGCAAACCTTGTGTGACACACACGAAAGCTCATCATCCAAAGTAGCACCATAGCTTTCATTGCTACATCTTTGACTCTTCCATTGAGCAACACCATATCCTCCATAACTCGCTATAAGAATTGTCACATGAACGTCACTCTCTTTCTTGTTGTAATCTCATAATTAAGTATGCCATCGACACTTGGTCTCCCTAATGAGAACAATACAACTTCACGGTATCTTTCACTGCCATGATAGCCAACAATAGTTATTCACCCAAGCAACTCACTTCCATCTTACCGAAGTGTTTATTCTCCTCTTTTCACTTGTAGAATTGTCACCTCGAACAACATACTAGCTGGGAATCATATGTACCTTTGGTTTGAACGTTGTTACCACAGTTTGACTCGGAACTTGTTGTATTGCAGGGCCTAACATCAACTTAACTGTAAATACAAAACAAGTATCCATCCTATGGACATATTTCCATCTACCAAGACACCTAAATACCCAACCATGATGCTCACCATTTTTCCAGGATAATAGTCTAGATACATGTCCGAGTCAATCTTACTGTAAAACTTTTCACATTTCCCAATCCCAGTTTCAAGTTTTCAACAGTGCATAATGTTTGATGCCCAACCCCATACATGTCTTTGTGTTGCAAATGAAGTTGTCTCTCATATACAAATTTGTACTTGAAACACTAGAGAAATTTTACAAATTATAATGAACAAAAATAAAAACACAGTCGCACCATAAACTTTTTAGAGTCAATAATTTTTTTCCAATGGCCCATGAAAAACCCCAATGGGGAAAACCTGTGAGAGAGAACCTTTTTATTATTCCTTCTTCAAAAAGGAAAACTACAACAGTAAATCACAATCGGTACAACTTATCTCAACCAATAGAAGACCACTTCCATTGCCATGAAATTTGTATTGTTAATGCCTTAATTTCTGTGCATTAAAAAAATTTTGAAATTCATGCCCTTCTCAAGCAAACTCAAACTACTTCTCATATCCTTCCAGCTCCTCAAGTTTTGTGCTGACTAATGTCTTCCCCCTCGATTTGTGTTGCCATAGGTACAACAACAAAGTACCTTGAATTTCGTGCCAATACATCCTTGAAATTCATGCCCATACTGTCCAAAAAACATTGTACGGTTTCTTGTAAGGGTTGCAATAAATGTGCAGTCAATCTCCTCAAAAATTGTGCCCAAGTTCCTCCTCAAACTCTGTGCCCCTTTCTCGATTTTCATGCCACTAAAACATTGTTGTAACAACCTTGATTTATGTGCCAGTTCTATGGAAAATCATGCCTTTATCTCATGTTGTATGGTCTTGGAATTCGTGCTTGCTATCTCAACCCGCTTCTCTCTCTCTCTCAAACTTCGACTCCTTCTCAAGAATTCGACTTGCTATCCAAATCTCTTGGTGAGTGAAGGAATACCTCTTCTTATGCCCTTTTTTCCTTTTTGTTTGCTCAATGGGGGTAAGTGAATGGTCACGAGATCCAAGGGCCCTAAATGAATCTAGAGATGAAAAAATTTATCTCCATAAAAATTTAATTTCAGTCACTCATTAAATATTTAAAAAGTCACTTTACATCTCATAAAGTGAAATTAATTCCAACTCACTTGAATGCAATGCAAGGGTCATGTCACTTTTCCCCTTTTAGTGACTTAGGCACAAAATCACTAGGGGAACACTTTCCTAGGTATAAAATCAACACTTGCATTCTTTGCTCTTGTCTATTTGAGGACTTATGGCACAACATTCATCAAAGAACAACTAGAGGAGGCAAAGCATCTTGCTTTCTATCAACTACAACACATCAGCAAGAGATAATAACATACATGACCAAAGTTTTATTCTCACTTTTCTCTTTAGAGTAATGCACTAATTGGTTGGTGTCTCCATCTGCATGTTTGACAGCCTAGCTCAACATTCATATTGGATATTCATACTTCACCTAGCAATCACTAGAGTAATTGCTAGAATAGACAATTCTAACAACAATGCACTCACACGTTGAGTTGACTAGACTCAACATTTTAATTTTATATTATCAATAAATTATAAGTACACAAATTACCTCACCCTCTCATCTTTGTTACTTTTAAACAAATATGTTTCTCAAGTCTCCTTATATATATTGCAACTAAGCAATATCACTCTCTCCTTCATAAGGGTTCTTAAAAAATTCCTTCTCACATGCAGAAATTTAAACCAACGCTTCAATATCCCCATCAAACCTTCATCGAGAGCATCTCAAGGACCCTATAAAAAGTCTCCTCCACTCCCTTGATTGCACACATTCCTCACGTTCTCTTCCAATGACAAATTTAGGAGGTCATTGTTCATTGGATTGGATCTATAATTTAGAGTAACATGAACTCAGTGTAGGATAACTGGCACTCAAATCGCCTGGCTTTTCAGGTGATTTGTCCCCTAGATCCAGTTATAAAAAACCGGCGGAATCGTAGTTCCACTTCATTTAATGCGGAACTATGCCATAGAACTATGCCCCTAGGAGTTTTGGCCCATTTTAAAACGACCTAGATTGTCGAAATTCCAAAAAAATAACCAAAAGAAATAGAACTATGCCTCGCCAGAAAATTTTCCGTCACCAATCACCGGAAAACCGGAGCAATTTAAGTACCAGTTATCACACGCCCATAAACTCTAGTTATCACACACCCATAAACTCTAGTTATCAATAGCTACAAGGTCACCACTTTGAAACTCGATTACATATCCCAAAAGACCCTTATAAGCTCCAACTTAGTAACAGCCCGGGGGCACCCCCTCATTCGCCCACGAGACCAGTGGGATCATACCCCAAGTGGGCACCACCTGCCAGGTCGGTTGAACGAGCCACCCTCTCTCCCCTGTGAAGTTGTGCACGAAGGCCACTAGGCCCCTCGGTGGTATGATATCCTCCGTCGGGTGTGAGGATTGTGTAAAGATCTTCATCCCGCAGCTAATTCCTTCATTCCTTCACTGTCATTAGAATCAATAAGCTCATCTGGAAACGTTGACGGTGCATCTTGTTCATCATCTCAAAGCATTATTTCAAGATCAAAAAACTTGAACCAAGGACAACAATCCAAAATCTCACACACAAACACAATTGTGTCGCGTGTAAGGAACCTTTCATTGGTATCCAAAATGTCAAAGACTTTCATGAATTGCTGAACTGAATTATTCCAAGTCTTTAAACATATGGATGACTCCTACACAGTTTTATCAGTTTTTTTTTAATTTTATTCACCAGTGCCATATGATATCTCAGCTAAAAATTCTTTGGAGAATCAATTCCACTATGACGACCTTCAAACATATCAGCGATTCAAAACCAAGTCAATAAACGTTTTCATCCTAGCCACATTGATCTCCATCATTCGTTCTACCATCATGTGTACAACGATCTAATAGTGAGATTGCACTCAGCTATCTACAGTACCAGCCTCGGCTCCTTACACAGATCCAGACATCTGCCTAAGAACCATACAACAATCTGTGGCATCCATGTTCCTCTCTGAAAAGAGCAATTATGCAGCTTCTCCAAGCAGTAGATCTCACACCATCGACAACTGGCAATATTAACAACATGGACCATCGGATCTTTCCATGCACTAGTAGTCTTACACAACTCCTTGATTAACACCAAGTAGTCGGATTCTAGAATTCTCACTCGGACTTCAAATTTGAAACTATTCCAGATCACCTACCTCAGGAGCATGGCCCGACCCTCAAGATGGACGAGTTATGACGAACAACGGACCTCTACACTTTGACAATCTGATGGACAAGTTCAATCATATCACAATGACAAATCATAGTCACAAACCTCTGATACAGATATATAACCAGCATAGATCCATCTAAAAGGGGATCTACCAAGCGCCGAGAGGGATCAAAACTATTAGAAGTGCAAACTTCTTTTTAGACTGGAAATGTTGATGAAGTGTGTAATGCAATGCTTATGGTTTTAATTTATCTCATTTATGTAGTTTTATATATATGTTGTTTCAAATATTTTAAATTTGATATGAGCCGACATGTTATTTTTTATAATATTTTATTATTTTTTATAAAATGCAAGTGTTATTTATAGGATGAGCACGGAAGGGGTTACACATCTCCTCCCTACTGGGCTGTAGAATGCGCCTCTCTGGCGCAATAACATTCACTCACAACTACACAATCTATTCTCACACCTACACTAATATACTCTTACAGTGGATGCATTATCAGAGGCTTCATTTTCTTGGGACTCCAGTGAGGGAGTCAAGCCCAATCCAACTTTGATACCATGTAGAGAAACAAGAGAGTAGACATTGTTTCCTTCAAACACCACATATGTTCTGAGTATTATATTAACTTCAACAAATGTTACATTTGTAATACATCAAGCTAAAATCCCTCAGGATAGAAACACTATCTTAACCATACTAACAAATTGTCGAGGAAATATCTCAATCACATAAAAAAATAGGAGAACTAGTTGGAGACAAACTCTACGTCACAATGCCCAATTACAATAACAAACCTCAATATTCTCATGAATTACACAATTACACAAATAGGAGCTATTTATTCCAACAAGTTTCCCTTTTAATAGTTAAACTTCAAATTGCATAATCTTCCATTTCTAGTATGCATGAACATCTCAACTCCATTACTTGTCAATTTCATAGAGTAGGTGATGTTGTCATGTACGCATTCCCCTTGGTAGCGTTATTAAGGAAGAGGGGGCACATTTTTGTCTTTCTACAGAGTACTTGGCCTTTCACAGATACTTAATTCCTCTCCCATTCAAGTTAATCCCCTTTTAGAACTCTTATCAAGCCAATCTGAATGATTTATCTTAACTCATTCAAATTCAATACATACTCATCAGATTGTATTCAAATAAATCCATCGGCCACTTTCATAACATGTACACATCCAAGCTACCGTCCCCTTTCAAAACACCCACTTCAAAAGACAAAAATGAGCAGATCAAGCCTCTTTCGATATCCCATTGGACCTATTCAAAAGATATCGTTGGGCCTTTCTCAAAGATGTGAGGCTATCAAGTTGTCGACCAAATTCAAAAGATCCCATCGGGCCCATCTTAAATATAGGCCAAATGCATGAGCAAAAGCTAGCAGCATTGGTCGAAATATTTGCGCCATCATCTGTAATGTACCTTCATTACACATACACACAATTTACAAAGAATAAAACTATACAAATAATTGTTTTCTTTCTTACGTCTTATATCAACTTCATAAGACTCGTTTACCTTGATATAGGCACATCTACGTTACACATATACATATCTACAATGTACCCCATGCAATTAAAACCATTTCTTTCACGCATTGCCCATAAACATGATTCAAAACACAGGCAGTCCGCACCCAGAAACATAACAGAGTATCTTTTCTTAATTCTCGATGAAGACTAACAATTCCCATAGCAACGTGAAGGATAATTTATAAGCAAACATTGGAAAGACACGGAGCTAAATAGACAATTATTTCAGCACAGAAATACCATTTCAGGCATTCAACACGAAATACAATTCTGATGTAAATAATATATCAAATTGAATTTCTTCAGGAATGCGCATCTAGGCATTCCACGGGAATTTACGAATTCAATGCAATTAATATATCAAAAGACATTTCAACAGAGAAATACCATTCCAGGCATTCAACGCGAAATACAATTCTAATGCAATGATATATCAATTGAATTTCTTCAGGAATACAAATCCAGACATTCCATAGGAAATTACGAATTCAATGCAAATAACATATCAAGCATAATTTAACACATGAATATCATAATTCATTCACAGATACTTATCTGAAATTCACATGAATGTGGCAACTAGCTACATGTGAGCCACGCTCCACCCAACCTTAGAACTTGTCCAGCATGTGCTATTTCAACTCTCAAGTTCACCCCCGAGTCGAGATCCAAACATTAACCAGAGGTATCTCACCAATTTTCCCCCAACTCACTCTCAGAGTCTCAGGTGGAAATACCAGAGGTAAAGATATTTACAGGGTTCAGCAAACAATAATTTGGTTAACCAATTCCTTGTCAATTCCGCAATTGACCCACCTGAGTTCCTTCCCAAAATGTACAGCGACACATTTCACTGCAAACGTTGGGAATCCCTCTAAGTCTCATGCTTCATTGTCAATTCACTGGTAAATTCGACCAAGGAATTCATAGTCAATTCGGGTTATCTCAATAAATCAATGTCCAGGTTATCTGCAATTCGAGTTCAGGTTCCTCTCAGGAAATCTCTCCCAGTTTTTCCTTCACGCGCAGACACTTCCCCGTGCTCTACGTGCATTCTCCAAACCAGACACCACACACCCCTCTCCGTGCATCCTATTGCGTCCTTCCCTTCGTGTTGGACTGGCGTCCCACCACCCAGGTTGTGGGTAGCATCAGCCTACCCCACGTCTGCCTGGACCACCGAGGCATCCTCATGTCACCTCTGGGTTCCCACGTGATTGTCCCAGAGGCACACGTTGCCTCTCCATCCTTAAGCACGATTAATCCCTAAGTCATTAGATTAATTACTAATTAATAATAATTAATCCTCCCCCGCTAAGGATAAGGCTTAGGGGCATGGGTTTTGGGTTTAACATAAGGTTTTAGAACAAGGGCTTAGGGAACAAGGTACCTAAGTCAACCTTACCCCCTCACAACCCTCGGTTAATATCTGGATCCCCTCTTCAACGTATCGCTCCACATGCAACCAGCTGGTATTTTTATTAAAATATAATATCCCGCTATGTACATACTTCATAGCAAATTGTTCAAAATACAATATCAACTCTAACCTGGGCCAAGGGGTGTTACGTCATCCCAACCCCCTCACCCTTTCAAAAGGTATCTTTGATGTAAAATCCAATGAACTCTTTTGAAACATGGTCGCTAGCCACTTTTGAAACATCTGCCTGATACAGCATTGAGCCTCTTCGAAAAAAATCTTTCAAATTCCCTAGATGGACCATTGGGCCAATTTGAAAGAACATCTTTAAATTGCCCCAAAGAGGCCATTGGGAAACTCAAAGAACATATTTTGAATGCCAACAATAGGTCATTAGGCCACTTCAAATGAACAACATTCAACAACCCTTGATAGACCATCAGACCACTTGAAAGGAACAACATTCAACATCCCTTGATAGAAACAACATTAAAGAAAATTTGAGGTCTAAAATGGGCCTCCTAAAGAAAATAATAAAATAATATTTACGAATTTTGGAGGAAAAGAGAAAAACTACATTTTCTTCGTATTTTCAACATATCTCCCTATCGTTTTACTTAGATTTTGAGCGAAAGCACTTGTTGGATGTGGAATTAAATTATGCATCCAACAAGTACCGAAGCAAGTGTTGATGTATTTTTTGTTTTTCGTGGGGTTGGGTACCTCAAAAGTATGCAATGTGGATACTTGTTGGATGCGGAATTTAATTCCACATCCAACTAATGCTCCCGATCAAAATTTGAGTAAAACGACAAGGAGATATGTTGAAAGTACAAATTACAAAAAAGTAGTTTTTTAATGTTAAATATGCCATGTCAACCATTATGGTTGACTCTTTTCTTGAAATTATATTGGTTCTTGAATTCAATGGCTCTTTTTCTTATGGGGTGGATCGTCACTATACAAAGAATAATGAAATGTTGTGACAGGAACAGGAGATCAAGATGAAGGATTAATGTAACACCTGTATCGGGAAAGCAATCAAAGATAATTATGAAAGCTGCAGGATATCAATACAGAATTTTAACAAAAGAAATGAAGCATGGAGATAGGGTGAGTTATCCTTGTAAGCTGAAGGGTTAATGCCTACACAAAACAAAAAAGAGAACCTAATAATGCACAAGTAATGGCACCTCTTTGCCATTGATGTCAAAGGGGGAGGAAAGCATGAAGCTAAAAAAACTTTTCATGGCGTTGAATGCAGTCGAAAAGAAGCAGCATAAAGAAGAAAAAGCATGAGGCTGAGAAGTAATGAAGCCAAGATGTAATGCAGCTGAAGCAAGAACATGAGAAAGCAAACGTGAAAGAGCGTGAAGCAAATTATTGGAGAAATGGAAACAAAGCGGTAAAGATGATCATGATGCATGAGATTTGCACAGAAGTAAAAAAAAACAGAAGAAGCAGAATGCGCAAATGTAAAAAGTAAAGGTTCAAACTAGAAAAGAATTCAGCGAAAGCATATACATAGGGGTAGTACTGCGACAAGCATAGATGAAGCATACAAGTTCGAGAAGGTGATTATGCACAGCTTCATAAGGTATTGACATCAATGCCAAAGGGGGAGATTGTTGAAATTTGGTTGTCATTGATGTCAACTAATGTCAAAGAGGATGTCAACTGATTCAGTTTGAGCCATTGATGTCAATCGAGGTCAAGTGGATTCAATATTCCCATGCCAGCTTGAAGAAGTTTTGAAAAGCCACATTGAAGAAGTATGTGCGCAAGTAAGAACGTGAAGTATATGGATGCAAGTGTAAAGAAGTATATCTATAAGCTGTATCCAGTATGAAGAAGTGTGTCCAGAGATATATCATGCATATCCAGTTTGAAGAAGTACATAAGGCACATGTACTTGAGCAGGTCACAAGTCCATCTAGTCATAGTTCTTCAAGGTACAAGCTAAAGGATTTGTTGGACAGAAGGCAAAAGAATGCGCAAGCAAGTCAAAGAATACATGGGACAAAGTCTAGTGTGCGCAAGTAAGCTAGAGGAGAATCTAGTGTGCGCAAGTAAGTCAAGTGGTGTGCGCAAGAAGCATGAAACAAGAGATGGTTGAGCGGTTATGCAAGTCCTAAAAACGCGCAAGTCATCACCAATCAGAAAACGCTTTCAGTTCTTAAAGCGTGCACAAGTTCCAAGAAGTGTGTAGCGGTTGAAGTTAGTATATGCGCAAATTCCACAGTCGACAACACAGCAAGTGCGCAAGTCCCACAAGTGATAGTATGACAAGGGTCAAAGTCCCACCAAGTCAAAGGTCACGCATGCACAAGCTCAACAAAGCATTGATACATCAAGTGCGCAAGACCCACAAGTTATAGTACCGCGAGGGTCACAGTCCCACTAAGTCGAGGACCATGTATGCATAGAACCCATAAAGAAATGACACATCAGCAGCACGGAATATGACATGTGGCAAAAGCATAATCCGTGAAGCAAGGAAGGAGGAATGCCACAACCGACTTGTGGACATACAATCCATGCAGGACATGTATAAATAGAGAAGCAAGTTGGAGATTTGAAGTAAGTTTGATGGCAAGGCTATAGAGCTTCTAAGTGGAAGATACAGATTTATATTTGCAGCATTACGAGCTCAAGATACAGAACAAAATGATCTAGCGAGGAGCCGAGTGCACACATACAGAAGAATGATATAGCTGATGGTGCGCAGAATGATGCTGTAGATTTGTGACGGTTGCGCAAAGATAGAAAGGAAGAATGTTGAGTATGCGCAAGTGCATGGGGACTGAATGAGAGTATCACAAACAACACACAGACAGTCACGGATGTTTTGGAAGTTAGAAGCGCAGAGACAGAACTGAAGTATATCAGAAGATGCACGGAAGTTTAGCTTATGCACAAAGGTTGAATTGAAGTGTGCGAAGCAAAGAAGTCCATCAGATGCGCGACGACAGAATAGCAACAGAATCTAGTATGCACATCATGGTGAGGATGATTTGAGGCAAGTACGTTAAACCGAAAGGATGATTCATGTGATGCACAGTATGTTGCAGATTGTCTAAAAGACTATGGCATTTAAACCAAATGGACACATCTCAGTAAGTGCGCAGTTCCAACTAATATTGATTTATAATTTCAGAACATCAAGCTATCAATTGAAGCACAGTATTAGTTGATGAAGTGCAGTTGCGCAACAACAGAGTAAATCTTGACTCGGATTGAAGGATCTGTTGAAGTATCACACAGTACATGAAGTGAGTCATCATCAGAAGTGAAGAATTGAGTGGAATGAGAAGTCAAGTGATGTATGTAGGGAAGTGATAGCTATATGATTGCATACAGAGAGTGCACACAGCATGCCAAACATAAGATCTGAAGTGTGCGCGTGCCAAAAGTATTGCAAAGCAATTTTATATATCTGGGTGGCAGGACGGGGCAAGGAGCAGGGGGTCGTATCCTCTTTCCAATTGGTGCTAGAGAACACTCCTTCAGGTCGGTGCCTGTAAAACCAGTGGGTCAATGCCTCCTTCCAGTTGGTGTTGGTAAACACAGGAGGTCGATGCTTCCTTGAATGTAATCTTTTCATTACAAAAGAGCATTTTGTGGTTTTCTCCTGTTTGGATTTCCACGTCAAAATCCTATGTGTTTTGTGTTCTTTGTCTTGGTGCATATGTGGATGAATGTTTTATTTATGTTGGATGCATAATTAAAGGCCAAGATTAAGTTAAAAACTAATATGTTAAAGAAGGTAAAAATTGCTCATAACTGCGCCAATACTGATTCACCCCCCCTCTCAATATTAAATCGTTTCCAACAAATTGCAGCAATAAATTTCAGATCTTGATAAAGTATTGAAAGATGTTTAAAAGTTAAAAATTCTTGTAAAAAATGTCAATTTTTAGCCCTAAAAGTGTCCTAAAGGAGGTGAAGTCATCCTAGGGTTAAGTGAGTTCATCCCTTAGGGTTAATTTTAGATATGTTGGAAGTGTTATTGCAAGCTCATTTGACAAAAAAAACAAACCCAAGGGGTTTGAGGGATATTTGCTCAAATCCTAGGTCACCCAAGAAGACCCTGGGGGGATTTTAGGTCAAGAATATTTATGATTCGTCTTGATTGCAAGAAAACCCAGACCTGTAGCAGAAATCAATCCCAAAAGCAACCTTAGAGTTGCCCAAATCAAGTGCGCCCTAGGGGGGAATTGAAGCTCCTCAGGGTAGGGTTCACCGAAAGGTAAATTTTGTGCAGTTTATGTGGTTAATTTGGGAAATATTTCACATTCTATCTTGATGGGTTTTACTGCAGAAAATAACATTAACGGATTACGTACTCATTATTGCTCCTAACCTTCCAAATTAAAAAAGGGTTTATTGTAGACTTATATCATTGACTCCATTAGGCACTGATCTACTAACATTGGGAAGGTCTTGTAGGGATAGAAGTATTTTCTATTGTGTTTCTTATGGGTCTATCCTTATTATCATTTCAAGGAGCTTCATGTGGCCTAAGGAACAGGGCCTAAAGAGGAAGGGAGTTACATTAAGGTGACAGTGGGTGTATCTCCTTGAAGAGTTGTCAATCATAGCACTAGGTCTACTGGATCCATACATCTTAATTAGGTCCACATATTTCAAATGGATCCAATTACCTCCAATCGAGAAAGAGTGCTAGTTTTGGGGGCAACGTTGTGCATTCAAAAAGAGAACTTTTCAAAATGTCCCAATAGCTTATCAGGGCTCATCGAAAAATGCCATTCCACTTGGAAACAATAAGGCAAAATCCATTGGCCTTATTCGAAGTTAATAGTTTAAATTTACACCCAAAAGAGCTTTCCATCCAATTCAAAAAATACTTCAAACATCCTCAAATGCCATCTACTCAAACAAAAGGACCACAATGTCCGAATGGCATTCAAACTTGGAGGCTTCGGCAATGCTTTCGAAAGCTCTATTCCATATTGATGTTTGGCTTGCAACCACACCAATGTGCACAAACAACTAGATATAGCCCATGTTATCTAACGTCAAATGCATTACACAATTCCAAAGACATAACATAAATTCGATAGCAATGTACCAAGGCAGTTTCAAATATAGACGCATATAATCTACAAATGCAATGAACATTCATTACCTAAAACTTGAATGCATCCCAACATTTCAAATGCATATGTAAATTCAAGCCAATAAACTCTATGGCAAATCGAATCTCGAAAAGGTATGCATCTAACTATTGCAACCTAGCTAAGCATGAAACACATAAAACATCCATGAAATCCATATATGAATTCCTTCATAAGCAAACCATAGCTTAACGATAAAATTATAATCAAGGATTCAGTACAGAGATGGAGCAATTATCTTCTGAATACATTGGTCCAATAAAACTTCTTGTTTGCGAGCAATTTTCAACCCAACCATAAGCAATCCTTTCTAGATGCCACCCCTTAACAGCCAGATTGTGAGACCACCAAGTTAAAGGAAACTAGTCAACGACACTCAACTCACTCACCCAACCCATATGCTCTCAAGCTCAGCCAAACAATTTATCCATCTCTAAGCAACACTCTAGCCAACCTAGCCATGGCACTCCCTTCATTGCCCCACACAATAGAAGGAAGATCTTTCCCTTCTCTGCTCAGTAGTCTCTCTAGAATATTTTTCCTTCTAGTACTCTCCAATGTGTGTAGAAGGGGTCCAACCTGTTATCTACCTTCAAGGTCAACTCAGCAAAGTCATATCTTGGCTCTAGAGCACATAGTGAGTAGTAATCTACAGGGAAATGGGTATGGCTTCCTATTAACCCAGCCTATATGCTCCTTTGCAACGTCTTGTCTCTCTTCACAAGCTCACAACCTTCTCGTCCTTAGCTTACTTTTCTCAAGCTCATTTACAGGTCCAATTACAGTGTTCAACATAGCATTGAAACACCATGAGTGAATTGCTAAAAGGGATGAACCAAGTGAGGTCAATAGAATTGGCCAATTTGAATTACATCAAGAGAGTGCACAGGAAAAGAGTTGATTTGAATATCCATGGGATGCTAAGTCCTGCAGAGATGGAGTTTCTTACACTCCCCCCGACTTGTACTCAATTCCCACGCTCCCATAACTATGGAAGGGGACATCCCACCAAACACCACTTGCACTCAATGATTGGTAGTTGAGCTTTTAATAAAATGGTAAAAGATGAAGATTTAGAGACTCGGGCAACTCATAATGATTTATCTACCCCATGAACTCCCTTTCCTCTTCCCCTCTAGTGGACACATAGCATCTCTTGTGATCTTCCACAGCAAGCCTTATACCTTTTATACTAAGATTCAAAATAATATTTACATGTATTGAGAATACCATGGCAAGTCTACCTCTTGGTACATCAAAGGCATATTTACTGAAATGCATGTCTAAACATTCAGCAATTGTGAATTGGCCTTGAGCTCCACACTAGGAAATCCACAGCATATGTACATCATTTATACATGAGGTCAGTTAGTCATATAGATTAACTCATTATATCCACTTATTACAATTACATAGGGGCAAGCCCAAGATACTAAATATGTTCCCACAAGAAATTAGTTATTGTCATGATTAATGATATCAAGATCATTTATATAGGAGTCTGTTAACTAGCAGTTGAGATTTTGCTAAGAAGCTTGGCTCTGCGTATTATATCCTTTACAGAAAATGTCTGAAAAGATTCCATTTTGGCAAAATCCAACAAAGCGTAGTTTCTCCTTAAACAAGGTGGAAATTATGAAGCTCGAATTGCCTTATAATCTTCCTCTTTTATGCCTTGTTTGAAGACCCAGTTTGTGGACAGATTGCAAAATTCATTCCAACAGCTATATATGCACATTACAAAGCTTGTTCATAGGCCATTGAAGGATAATTTTTTGACTGGTTAACAACATTAATTACATTGACTTTGTCAATTATGTTAATAATGACTTGTTACTATGCAGTGGCCTACTTTACATTTTGTAGAACTGTTGTTAATATGCCAGTGAAGGATATTGATGACTGGTCGACCTTATTCATTATGTTCATCATCTCAGACTTACGACTATGTAGTGACTTGTCTAATTTACATTTTGTAAAACTTTTGTAATTAAAATGCAAACACCTACCCACAGACTAGATGAGTAATTGTGAAGTCTTTGTGATCTTTTAATACTCCTTCCCTTCGTTTTTGAAGATAGGGAGAGACAATTAAAATGGTAGTTTAATAACCTGTTGTGTCTATCTGTGCAGCTCTGCCCTGGCATGTCCATCCTCGGGATTGTTGGGTGGTTAGTACCCCACATGCCAGCACAGAACATGTGCCTTCCTCCTACATTGGCTTTTTTCTTGTATTTTTCAACATTATGAATGAATATCTTAATATATTTCTTTCTGCATGTCCTTTTCATGATAAAATTTTCTAGTTGTTCTTTGTTTCAGTACATTTTGGTTTCAGATACCTTGGCATGAGCCCCCATCGGTTACTGGGTTGAACAGATCCCAACTCTAATGCAGGGCATTTGACTCCCAAGTAGTTCATATTGTGTTCAATTATTTCCACATCCTTTTTTCCATCACAGAATTTTAAATCTTAATTAATGTTCCTGTTGAAAAGGATTTCATGGCAGATGTCCAAGTCTGCTCCTTTTTATATTTGATGATTCATTTTTGCCTATTTAATGCAACAAGAGAAACAAGGTGCACTCGACAACTCAGGGTGGGGGTGATCTACATTTGCATGTCATGTGTAAATGCTAATAAACTAAAAGGAAAAAGGAAAAAACCTACATCAGATGTCAACCCTTCTATTTCTTTTAATTAATAACCATAATGCAAAAAGAAAAAAACAAGCATAGATAAATCTAACCCCGGATCTTTCAAGCAGCAAGTGATATGCACTTGGGTTTCTTTATCCCTCTCAATGCTTAGTAGATCCAGGGTTGAGATGGATCTATGTATTTTACCTCCTTAAAGGAGGTTTGTTAACAATTTCAAGGAAACAATTAGTTGCCTCTCCATATGCTCTATTGCAAACAACATAGAAAACATATAGTGCCTTACAATTACTACAAATACATTACTTTTGTAGTAAATATCCAATGCTGGGACATGAACTTGCAATTTAACAAGGTAAAAATTCATCTTAAGGTCCACCCTCTTGTCAACTCCACTTGAGGTAATCATTAAACTGTCCGTCATTTAGATCTTGTGCCTGGGGCGGATGTCAACTTCCAAACTGGCTAATGAATGGATTGTCTCCCTCTGCATCTAGCAGTGAGCCATTGAATATGTTTTACTAGCATCTAGCAGTAGAAATATCATCAAAATTCTAGGGCTTCTATAATGCAATAACAGAATTCTTTATAGGATTTTGTGCCCCGATTCCCTTACCAAGTCAAGATCATTTTGAATTATCTTCTTTCTTGAAAGGTTTGGGAAGCATGGTGCTTTATTTCTTGAGAGATTACATTTCCTTTCTTTTTGCTTTATATCTTCACCGAGTCTACCTCCAAATCGATGCTTGATAGGGATCTTGGTCTTCTCATGGGCATCTCCAAACAAATAACCATTTTGTTGATACAACTCTTTAATTCTTCTTTTTTATTTTGCGCCAGTGAAGCTCACTATATTCACACCATGACTGGGAAGTTCACACTAGCCACTTACAATGCATCTCCTTTCAGATGAATCAATTTAGGACATCTTTGACAAAGACCATGGTGTAATAAGTCGAGAAGCTACAACAAGAAAGGTGCTTGAATATTTTGACGTATACTGCAAAACACACCTAACATGTTTGTTGGTATATTAGACTAAATGTACAAAGGTCAAAACATCATCAGGGTTTCTTTGGTATAAGCGGAAAGATCTAAAGTCTAGTCCAAAAAATTGCTTTTAAGATGGCAATAGAAACCAAAATTTACAACTTCCTAGATGACAGGAAGCAACATAGTTCCAAGTAAATATGTCTGTCAAAAGCATTTTAGAAATAATATACAATCAAAGGGAGAAAATGCCTACAGCTCCTACAAAAAGAGTGCAACATATATGTTGCATACAAGTCACATTATAGTTGAAGATTCTGAAGTGCAACTAGACATAACTGATGGCAAAAAAAATTTAGTAGTTCAGCAGGAACTAAAGTCATACTATCCTTTCGTTTCTATTCCTGCTTCACATTCTTGTCATCACACTGTTTGTAGCCTTCAATGGAAGACAGCATACCCCCAACCTGTCCACCACGTACTACTATCTCCCATCCCGGTCCCTTGAGAGGAAGAGAATCTGTTCCAGCTCCAACTTTAACTGAATCGTTAATCATGTCACTACGGTCCAAGAGCTTTAACAAATTTGATTCACTAATCTCATCACTTTGAACAAGCTCTTCTTCTTCATCTCTCTCTTGCTGAAGTAAAGCTAAAAGCTCAGACTCCTGCATGAAATTGTTTGCTAAGAAATCAGATCCTATTACCCAATTATTCATTCAATGGTATTTTGTAAATCTCTCTATTGCCTATTCAGATAATAGTCATCTATTTGACCATCTTAAGATGATTTTAACATAGTTGCTCTGTTGTCTACGATATCTGCTGCTTTTTCTAATTTTATATTTGGACATGATGATCATGTATTTTATTGCAAGACAAAATAGTGAAATTAGTAAAGACAAACTGAACTAGCAAAGCTAAAAGACACAGCAGCTAAGTCAAAAGCAAATGTCTACACCTTCAGGGAACTGGGTTTGGTCCGCTCCTGGTGAAACTGTCCTTTCTCAATCACAACACGCTCCAACTTCAACTTGTCAAATGCAACTTTGAGCATCCGGCACTATTTTCACAAACAAGTAGCCATTAGAAGATGTTCATGCTATTAATCAAATACCCTTTAACTGCTTGTATGAAAGTTTCAAATCTCTACAAGGCAGACCAAGATATCTTACCTCAGATGAGTGAGCTGTGCAAAGCCTGTAAACATGTACAGGCTTGGTTTGCCCAATCCTATGGCATCGATCCATAGCTTGCAAATCCATTTGCGGATTCTGTAAAGATGCCAAAAATCAATATATCAAACATTTTGAAAAGCTTCACAGATTTTGTAATGGGACTACAAAATCCAGGAGATTTCAAAACTTAATTACTAAAAAATAGGTTCCATATCACGCAGAAAATTTATGCTGATGAAAACCAAATCAAGTCCAAGTATACAACCCTTTTTGGCACAAAGCCTGTGTTGATGCAAACTATTGCATAATAATAATAATTTCCTTACCCAGTCACTATCATAAATGATGCAAGTATCTGCGGCAGTAAGATTAATCCCAAGTCCACCAGCACGCGTGCTTAGCAAGAAAACGTGAAGGTTACAATTTGGATCATTGAAATCTTTGATCTGAATCAAGTGCCATGTAAAATTAGTTATGCAACCAAGACACAGTTTCATAAAGAGTCATCTCTAACTTTGTAAAACTAGACAGGCATTAAAAAAGTATTAAAACTCTCTACTGTCTCGGAAATTAAGCCTAGTTCTGCAACAACCAGAAGTCTGGTTCCAGAAAATGCCTCTTCAAGCAATTTAATTCATGACATCAATCGAACAAAAGATCATGCAACAAGGAGCAGAGAACAGGCTTGAGAGTAACCTGTCTCTGCCTATCATCCAATTTAACTGTCCCATCAATGCGGCACATTTCATGTCCTTTCTCACTCAAGCAGTAGTCCAGTAGGTCCAGCACTCTTGTCCATTGAGAAAATATCAGAACCTGTCATCATCCTCAAATCTTGCAAATCAGGATTGAATGCAGTTAAGGTTTCAGAATGAATATCAATCAAACAGAACCTGACCACATCAAGTATTGCCTTGCCCATATCAGCTGAGATACTTGGCTCACCTTATGATTCCGAGCTTTTAAATGTTTCAAAAGCCTGTCAAGAAGCTGAAATTTACCACATTGTTCCATCAATTCCTCTACTGGAGGATAGTGATCTGAAATAAAAAACAATTCCAATCAGATGATATCTCATAGGCACCAAGGCTTTTCATGTTGCATAATGAATTTGCAATTTCTAACCATCAAAGCAACCCATCAACTACGAAAAAGACGATAAATGCCTCAAAACCAAGTAGATGTGATAGAGACACACAGGATATCTCAAACTGTGACTGCAAAAGATCAGGATGGTTGAAATTCTTGCGCAATTGAATCATCAGATTGTCCAGACTGGTTTTCACTGCTTTACCTGTAGTCATGAAAATCCATCTGGTTGACTTTAGTACTTGCCAAAATAGTAGGTAAGCTTTATTCATTATGCACAAAAACACTACTATGTTGAAGACAAGGAAAATAAATACTTTGGAAGTCCAACGCATTCCATAAGAGCACAGTAAATCCATTTAGGTGCTCTAAACAAGCATAAGAACAATCTGCAGAACAAATATCCAAAAGTCAAGTGGAAATTACCATATCCTGACCTCGCATGTAGATATGGAATAAGAGTTTTGTTTAGTAAATGCTCTTGGATTTTTCTCTGATCTTCAGTCATGCGAGCATATAATATTATTTCCTTTTTTAAAGGAAGGTTCTTCTCAACATCTTCTTTCAACCTTCTGAGAAGAAAAGGTCTAAGGATTGCATGCAACTTCGATATTACCTAAGAAAAACAACAGCATGTTTAGACATTAAAGCATCATAACAATATGAAGCAAAGCAACAACATCAAATTGCATTATAGTTTGAGAATACAAGGAAAAATGTAAACAGACTTGAACTCTTTTTTTATCATCAGTTTCCTCACTGCCTGTCTCATTCATCTGCCTCCCAGAGAAATCAAACCTGAAAACATGCTTTCATGTCAGGTTTTCACATGCATATCACTCTAATGAACAAGCACAGCAATAGCAATATCAATCTTGAAACAAGACATGTATTTTCTATAGAATGGCTACCAAACATCCACCAAGTTACCAACAAAGAGCATGGTAAGGGTGGGCATAATTGATATGACACTGAAACAGGAGTTACCTGCTATATGGATCACATAGATAAACCCTGACCAATTTCTTTCAACTAAAGTTTAACTGAGGACACGTCTTGTCACGTCACTTACAAGTAATCTACCAAGTTGAAAGGAATAGAGACTAGTTTGATATGACTCGATTACTCCAAAATTCTCGTTTCCTGAGTGTTAAAAGGCCAATCTCTAACAATGGTAACCACACAGACCAACAAAGAACCACCACACCTGTTGCATTGGCATTACAATTGTGACTACTGAACAGTTGATCCATCCAAAGATGCAGTGGATCCATTGGTTACATAGTGTTTGGTCAATGCAGCTTTCCTATAGACTGCAAGTGTTTGCTTGGTTGGTGATCTATCAGAGGCTTCATCCAAGGCTCAGTTGGCTAAGTCTGTCCTCTCAGATGGTCTATGCCATGTGTGCTACAAACCGGAGACAATTAACACATTTTTTGGAACTGTAGATTTGCTAGAGACTGTTGGAGATTTGTAGAGGAATAACACCCCAAGATGTTCTTAAGCAAACTTTATTGGAGAGCAGCTCTACTTGGAGATGGTTATTCCTTGGTAGGGGATTCCCTCTCTAGTTGTGGCATTGAGAAACTCAAGTAGAATGTAATTTTGCTTCATCTTTTATTGTGCTTTGGAAAGATGAGGTAAACCATCAGTTACTAGACAAAGGCACCGGTTAATCAAGGATGCCAAAAAGTTGGATCCTCTTGTATATTCTGATTTTATTTATGCTCTTATAAGCTTCAGGAAGTGGTTAGGATACGCATTGTATATACCTTTACACTGCTAGCTTTTTTGAATGTAAATAAGTTTATGTGAATATACGAAGTATTTTGATAATCATATCATATATTTCCATTGCCATACTACATCCAAAATTCACCTAATTGTGATGGCATTTCCAAATATGGAATAGAAAATTCCAAGAACATTGAACAATGAACAACATATCTGATTTGGCTTCCTCAAGCCATGTCTGCTAGGCCAGCTACATCCATATCATCATTGTTATCAACATCAATCAAGAAGCTCTCTACGTAAGAATCACTCTCAAGTGGAGGATCCTCGTCATCCACAGCAACTAGAGGTATCTCGACAAGGTCCTCTGGTTCTATCTACTTGTCCACACGTACAGCATCATGTAATGGTCCCATCTCTTCAAAGAATCTTCCTTGTACCTGGGGTCTTTCCAAGGTATGAGACAAAGTGTGTTATGAATGTAGACCAAGTTCTCTACCTTCTTTGATCCCAACTGATTTTTTTCATTGAATGGATGAAAATACAAGTGCTCCAATTCCTCTCACAAAATGAGGAACTAGTTACCTGCCCAAGTAATCATATGGCAAATTGTTGCAACTCAAGAGCTTCAACACCATGAAACCACCACCAATCAATCAAATCCTTTTTCTTGCACCTATCAATCTTAGAAGCATGTGAACTAAAGACACCTCACCGACCTAAAGATTGGGCAAATTGAGATTGTATCTCATAGGCCTCTTCTGTAGAGCCATACATTTTTTAACAACAGTCATAAACCCTTTAACCACCTCTCTATATTGGGAAGGAGACCTCCTTCCTATCGAGGGATCATACCATTTTGGATTAACAACATAGGTTGCCATATGAAGTGGGGTGTGTTCAATTCATTCCACCATCCATGTATGAATGTTCTCAACTATGGCCATAAATTAGGATCTTTCCTCTCACACACAAAGTCCATTTTCTCATAATCTCACCTAAGGTCCTGTTATCACATATATAGTAGTCGGGCTACCATACATTATTTTTCTCATTCCAGTACACTATTCAGCCAGTTCCCTTACATTTGAGATGCTGAGATGAGCATCTATATTGGATCACTATCAGATTGTGGACAACAATTGTATTCCCCATGCCATGACTGAGTTTCAGGACACTCAGAGAGAGGACTGATATAGCCATTATACCATTAGTACAGAGCAGTCAGTAGTGCTCAGAGTTGCAGTAGCAGTTCCAGAGGACAGGGGATGGTACAGGTTGATGAGTTTTCAGGTATATGACTCAGCAGGTATATCAGGGTGTTGTGGTTAGATTGCTTTTATACTTATTCTTATAGCATGTCTTAGCACTTAGTGTCATGATCTGGCGATCATATAGATATTTGGACCTGGTTGATCTATTATATATATTATATTGTCCCTACTCAGACTTAGAAGTTCACTATTCATACTCATTGGTATATACCCTCCTTAGGGAGAGTAGAGGTGATCATTCAACCATACCTTGGCTTGCTAGTGTTGGCTCCATTATTCATTGTCTTCATCCATCCATGGCCTACCTTTTAGATTATCACCCTGACTTACTACTTGACTAGTGGCATGGAGGACTTTTCCCCACTATAGCCTCTGTATTGGATGAGCTTCCCTGTTTATTGTGTCTCGGCTCTGAGTTGGTAACAAAACTTACCTATGGTGAGTTGGAGTTCCTTGTGAATTCCCCCTAGTCACTAAAGTTGTGTTGGCTAAACCTGAAACTTTTAGTGCTGCCATGAATACAAAATCTGGAAAAATGAAATGCTATATCTTGTATGAAAAGCCCATTCATGCAATGTGTTTCTAAACACACATGAATGAGAGGCATGCCAAATGAACATGGCAATGAAAATAAAATGTTATATCTTTTGGAAAATAAATACCTAGGTAAACAAGCTGTCCATGACACACCTAGAAGTGCTCAGGTAAACAAGTGCCTTAAAAACACACCTGCAGCAGAAAGCCTAAAGAAAAAATGTAAATCTATGCAATGTGTTTATAAACACACATAGATCAAGGCTATGGAAACTTCAGGCCCAAAAAGCAATGGAACTTAAATGCTATATCTAAACAATCGCTGGCCTTATTTGTATTATGGATTGTGCGCATCTGTGAAGGTGAATAAACCCTCTTTAAACAACTCATCCATTTGTGAGACACCGCCATTCCCTGTGTTATTGCTCATTCAGTATATACTATGGTGTGTATTCCCTTTCCCTTGCCAAAGTGTCACAAAGTCAAGTCAGTCAAGTCATCCCTTAGCCTAGCCAGTTAATTTAGCCTTCACCCTTCACTAGCAAATTGATCACAACTATGAAGTGAGTATGATCTTGAAAGTCTAGTCTGAGTAATAATAATAATTAACGACACTATACATTTGGATTTAGATCGCCAGTTATGATTACTCTGTGTTATAATTGCTATTTGAATAAGTTGTAGAGCATGTATTAACCTTGACACTTTGCAGCAGCCTTGGATGATGGTCTGAGTTATATTTGGTCTTGGTTAGACCTAGTTTGACCATGGATGACCATGGGACATGAGATGTTAGACCTTATGATGATATGGATAGATGATATATGGTCTATGTACACATACAAGATGATTCTATGCAGCAGCTACAGGGTTATGATGATGATTCTTGGGTTACAGCAGTGTTTAATCATTTACAGATCATTATTATTGGCCTTGTTCCGGTATATTGGATATTTATTTTGATCATGCAGAGACTCATATGGTGTATGAGTACACATCTTGGATAGATTTGGACCTTCTGAGTCCAATGGGACAGTTTGTTTTCAGTTCCAGGCACTTACAGTGATGATTGAGCCTCAGTAGGCTGTCCCAGTGCAATTTTGGTCTGTCGGAGGCCCTGTCGGAGCAGATGTGATTTTTATCCGGTTGACCTAGGGCGCTGATGATGGAGGGGGTGGTCCAGCCACTTGTTTTTACCATATTACCCCCCTCCCGGACACACTGGTGCCCTCACCTTGACAGCGCAGGCACTCCAGGAGGCTGTTTGGGGCAGTTTCACGCTTCCCAAGGCATTTCAGGATTGGTAGAAATGGCTATTGAGGAAATCGATTTGGGCTACTGAGGCAAAGTTATGGCATGGGATGATCAGTGATGATAGGTCGGGGTCTTCCACACCTTCTCCAGCAGTTTCAGCTTCATCGGGGCCCGCATCCATCACTTATGGCACTTTCAGTGGATTTCTGAGGTCTTTTGAGGACCACGACTTGACTATGGAGGCACGATTTGGTACATTCATGATTATTTATTGGTTATTGTGCTATGGGGATTGACCAAGGAGGGATAAAATTACCCCTTGGACCCACCATAAGCCTCTTATGATATTTTATCATCATGATTTGGTGGGATTCCCCTCTTATAGGGCGATTTTGTCCACTTACATTATATTTTATTAGTGATCCATGTATTTTATTGTTGAGCTCATCTCAACCACTTATTAGACATTTGTATCTTTTAATCTTAGCCACTCATTCAAAAAGTGGTTAGGGTTTTGGTGCCTCTCCTTCCTATTTAAAGGAGAGAGCCTCTCATTGTAAAGGGGACTTTTGGCTCTGGATTATTGGAATAGAAAATTATTATTGCATCTATCTCCAGTGTTGTGGTGAATGTTTTTGGTGTTCGTTCGTTGGTTCTTCCTTTGCACTGAGTTATTGGAGATCTTGTTTGCCATATCTTTGTACCACGATTTTGCATCTACAGGTGGAGGCCGATTTGCTTGGAGGAGGAGGTATTGGTAGGGGAAGACTCTCCCTACTTCTTCTTTGGAGCTCTTCGTTGGTAACAGGGAGTATTACTGTCCCAGGACCTTCTATTTCATGTTACTATTGCATTTCTCTTGTATTTCCTCCATGCTTGATCTTACTGATTGAATCACTATTCCTTGGTTTGACAGGTAGAGGAGGTCGCACTTGTGGGCTAGGGCATCAAATTGGCAAGCAAATCAACAATCTCTCATTTGATCTCTGCGGGAATCTTCCTCAACATCAAGGCATCTCATCCACATCACTCAGGTATGATCTCAAGGTAAGTTCTATCTCCATGATCTATCCAATTGTCTAAAATATTTCAAAACCCTAAATATTTCAAAACGCCATTTTACATTTTCTTAGATCTACTTAGATCTAGTGGGTTGTTGGGCATAATATTGAAAACCCACCTCTATAGCATCCACGGCATCCCGGATCTATAGTTTGGTGAGGATTGGCTTCCGTTTGACCCCTCTCCCATGCCAACTTAGCTCCTCCCAAGCAAAGTGCACTTCTTAGCTTGAGCAAGTTGACCTAGATCTAGCTGGTGGGTGTTTGAGATTCCACTTGATTTGTCATCTACACATCCAATAACATACACCCAGGTTGTTACTTTTCTAAAATTCACCTTGTGGGCCCTATTCCACATTTTAAGGGATTTAATCCCCATTTTGGACCACTTGGAACACTTAAACTCAGATCTACTAAGATCTAGCCGTTGGATTGCCACGAAATTATAGATCCATACTCCCACTTGACTAACCTACCCGGATCTAAAGTTTGGATGCCATCCGACTTGTCTTGACCTACCTAACCCTCATTTTTAGCCTCCTTGGGCAAAGTCGCACCACCTTGGAGAAGTGAGTTGACTCACTTCTAGGACGTGGGTACTTGAGATTTTTGGAGATTTGAAACCGGAATAATTCAAAACCTAGGTCTAGACTATCACTTTGTCAAATCTTGCCTTGGGGATAGCATTCCTTGTTTTAAGGGATTGTGGTCCACTTGGGTCAAACCTAGATCTAGACACATCTATCCATCAAGACCTCTATTGCCCACTTGTCCCAAGTACTAGGAGTCCTAAACCACAAGTCAACCCTACTTTGACTCCACTTCCCAATTCCCAAGGCACTGGTTTCTCTCCAAGTTAATTCAACTTTCTTAGATTGTTGGATTGACTTGTGGTTTGACTTTTGCATGGTGAACTAAACCTTTGAAGCTATCATGTATCATGGTCAAGCTTGTCACTTGTACTAGTTAGCCCCAATTCAAGCCTTAAACTACCCTGCATTGGACACGGTTCCCAAGGCAGTGGATCTTCTGACATTGAACTAGTACATTAGCCCTAGATCTCACTTCAAACATTGTAAGTCACTCTCACATCAACTATTAACCAAAGCTATACTTATTGAACCCCTCACTTGGCTTGTGACTTCACCCTTAGGTCTAGGATAAACCATACACCTTACTTCACTTAGAAATACCTTGATTTTGTGTCTTGGTTTTGATCTCTCCTGTCGGGAGTAGATCGGGTCTCCCCCTTTGTTGTCTGGGCTAGATAACATAAAGCGAAGGTTGCCTCGACTGGCGTGACAACCATATATTGGAGGTCGAGGTGATCGTGGTTGCACCTTTTGAGTTGCCCTTCCCTATTGACATCCATGACTGGATACATCCATAGGGGTAACTACAGTTTAGGTGATAACAGGTCCTAAACATTGACCATCTATGTTTGCATAGCAAAGCATATCACATATTGGCCCTCAAAATTTCACAACAAATTTGACATCAACCCAAAAGTGATCATCCAAAACCAACTGCTTCACCTCCACAACAGCATCTCAGCTAGACTACTTCCATTGGTCCCACGTATCACTAATAGTTGTGGCGGTTAAAGCACCCTTCATCTCCACAAGCCGCCTAAGCAAAATGTAGTAAGTTGCAAATCTGGTATCAGTGGTTTTAAGAATCTCCATTTTGGCATGCCTACGATAAATGTTTGCATAGCAAAGCATATCACATATTGGCCCTACAAATTTCACAACAAATTTGACATCAACCCAAAAGTGATCATCCAAAATCAACTGCTTCACCTCCACAACAGCATCTAAGCTAGACTACTTCCATTGGTCCCACATATCACTAATAGTTGTGGCGGCTAAAGCACCCTTCATCTCCACAAGCCACCTAAGCAAAAGGTAGTAAGTTGCAAATCTGGTTTCAGTGGTTTTAAGAATCTCCATTTTGGCATGCCTATGATAAATGACTTGTGAATAGTGGTGGTTGCATGTGAATATTTGAAACCAGCATAAAAATTCATGCCGGCTTATAAAATAAAATAAAATTAAAACCAGAATAGATCCATCTTAAACCCAGATCTATCAAGCACCGAAAGGATCAAATTTCTTGACGTGTAAATTTTTTATATTGGATCCCTCTCGGTGCTTGTAGATCCGGGTTAAGATGGATCTATGCTGGTGTATTTGGAAATAATGAGTTGGAGAATGCTGATGAAGACTCTGTGGATACAACTTCAATTAAAATTTCAGGTAATGGCTGGCAATATTCTCAGAAATGCAGAGTCCATCTACTTCTAATTTGGTCTGTGGACCATCCTTGCTCAGTGTTAAAGAGGAAAATATTGGGAGGTTTCTTTACCTGGAACGAAAATTTATCTTACAACAACTTTTCAGGGGGAGTTCCAGCATTTCTTTTGTTGGGTCAGATTCTCAGAATTTAAATGTGAACCTGGTTGGGAACTTTTGGAAAGAAATGGAACAACCCAAAGAGAACTGACCCAAGGCACTTTCCAGATCCCACAAGAAGGAAGATCCATGAGTTATGTTCAGTCCAAGATGGGAATTCAAGTGAGGATATGTGCAACTAAGGAGGAGATATTGGAAGACGGTGATGATGCACTGTCCTTGTAACCTTGCTAACAGGAAATGTTATTAATCTCATTGTGAAAATGAATTTCATTGGATATATATATATATATATATATATATATATCATTGCTAAAGAAATAGTGAAGGAGCAAACTGCTGGACAAATCATCCATCTATATGGAGATCCTAGGGGTCTTTATTTTGGATCTTTAAGAATTGCCAGTCTCATCACAGTTTCATTTCTTATGACAAGTATGCAACCATGATCCACCTGATATTAGGTTCAAAAACTCTGGAGAACCTGGAGTTGATTCCAAGGATATAGCCTTACAGAAAGCACTCTGGAGTCTGCACAGCTCAGGATATTCTCCTTAATGACTTGCAGAATTGATGATCTGGATGAAACAGAACTGAAAAAAAAAACTGCTGGTCTAGCAGCTACCAATGGATGCTGCATCAACATTTTTCAAAAGAGAGGAAACAACGAATGTTCAAGTTGAAGGAGGATGCATCTGTAGCTGCACAGAAGACAGAAGCCATCGTTGTGAATGCATGGACAAGTTTTCTCGAAGATACATCGAGATTACAGTCACCTCAAATTAAACAAAGCAAACACGTTGTTTGAGGATGCATTGAAGGAAGTCAATCAATAGTTTCTATAGTTGTCATTTCAAACTTGTCTTGAACAAATAAAAGAATTTAGGATCAAGAGAAAATAGTCAGACAAACAGACTTCAGTACCATCAGAGGCAGTTCAATTCATGACTGTCTGTGCACGAGCCACCATTACCATTCACCGAATGAAATATTGATTTTTCTAAGCCAAGGGTTGCAGTTCATGTTGGCATAGCTTCATTTGGAGAAGTTTATTGTAAGGTATGGGGAGGAACAGTTGTAGCAATTAAGATCTTGCTTAAGGAAGATTTGACAATAGAAAAACCTCGGAGTGTGAAGACAGTATTTCACTGATACATGACATCAAATTCAGTACCACCTCTGCTGGTTTAAATCCCTACAGCATTTGCAAGGGGGGTTATTTCAGTCAGTGGTGCCATTGCAGGCATATTAGATGTTGTTTCGATGGTCTCTGGAATCTTTCATAGTTGTGACTTGTG
Organism: Larix kaempferi; assembly: GCA_027924585.1. NCBI lineage: Eukaryota > Viridiplantae > Streptophyta > Pinopsida > Pinales > Pinaceae > Larix > Larix kaempferi. Next base: position 10,777,969 of record BSBM01000136.1, read on the forward strand.
ATCGAATGCACCATTTGAGATCAGAGATGCCACAACCACCATTTTGGGAGGCCACTAATGGTCGTTACTATAGTACTTTTCAGTATCCCAATTCACAAGTCAACCATCTTGAGATAATGCCTGTCAAGCAGAACTGGGCTGCAGCTGGAAATCCACATATTTGTTTATTTGCAGTCAAGTACAACAATTCTCAACCTGTAGTTATGACTCCCACTCAGAGAATGTTACTGCAGTGGGATTCCAGTGTGATGAAAAATGGATGTATTAAGATGATATGGCTTCTCGAGAGAGTAAAAAAGTCAGGCTGCTGTTAATATTGTTGTATTGCAAAATTGATATCAGGGGATCTCAATGCAAATTCTTGCAGTTGTGAATGGTTCCTGTTAATCATGCTTTGAGGACAAAGCATCTCTAAGAGGAAGGCAATGTTATATAAAAACATATTACATAAAACAATATATGTAAATATAAATAATAATAATAACAACAATAATTAATTATTAAAGAAGTTTTATGATCTTTTCGAAAAGACATGACCATTAGTAAAGGGCGGTATATATATCAAACCCTAAAGTTGTAATATCTCATCAATTCATATTCAATATTATTTTTTCTTTCAAAATGGAGTTATTTTCTATTGGTTGATTATTCACTTGAGTAATCCTTGAGAATATCCAGATACGGATATTACAGTTCCAGAGTATACAGCTGAAAGATCATGAGATGGGAACTTGTTGCTGCAATTAATCCTAGGGCCTACTATATTTGGACACTGATATCAAGCACATAATTCATATATATTTTGAAATTATTTCTTTCACCCGAGTCCTATGAAAATCATCGATATTTGCCTAAATCAAAAGTCGGAGATTCATTTCCAGTCAAAAGAATCTTTTACATGCTGTGGGGTTCAGTAAGACTGCAGATGCAAAATTGGAGTTTCCTATTGTAGTATATGGTCATGTAGTAATTGGATTGACGGCAAGGCTTTCCTTGGAGGATGTCTCTTCTACAATTATGATGATATTGTCCACCTTGGAGCTGTTACATTGCCTTATGATGAAGTTTGTTGGTTATGTCCACTTCCCTTGGGTTCTGTGTGGACACACTTTCTTCAGCGCTGCCTATTGGACAGTTTGGGAGGGGCTATATTTGGAGTCTGGACCATCACTTGGTATTCATCCCTCATTTGGAGGAGGCACCCCTCCTGTTGGGCCTTGTGTCTCTTGGATCATGTATTTGTGGTTTTTGACCATCTTTTAATGGATATTGTTAGAGTTTGTTAGGGTTAGAGGAGTATTTTTTAATTTGTTTACTCCTCCCTAGGATAGATCTAGGGTTTTGTTAGATTTATGATTATTTTATTGTAAAAAAAGTCGATCTCCTCTCCTATATAAGAGAGCCTCTTCCTTGTTCATTTCTCATGTTTGGATTGGGGAAGAAATCCCACCAAAACTTGATGGAATATCTTTTGGCTCTTATGGATGGTTGATGCTAATGCTATGATGTGCATGTCTTGCTAGTGCTTTGGTTTATTCTTGGATCAACAATAACTGCTATTATGGGATGATTTGCAAGTAAGCCCTTTACTTTGTAAGGTTAAGATGTTTAACCTTTGATGAATTGGTGGTGTGTTCTCAACTCATGATTGCATGCCCCAGGATTCCATTGTTGAAGAAAATTATGTCCAAAGTAGTATTGAAGATACCACTCTTGTTATTCCTTTGTAGATCCTTGGGTGAATTCTAGCCCTCCTTGGATTTGGTTGAGATTGGCACTCAAACCCCAACTATTCTTTGATGCTAGCAAGCTCCCCTTCACTAGCCTTGATCCATTTGCCCATTTGATAAGACACTATTCTTCAATTCCTTCATCACTTTTACATTTTTCTTTACATCATTTTGCTAGGGTTACTCTTCAAATTCACCTTGTGCTTCATTGCCAAACCCTAGTGAAGAGCTAGCCTAAAGAGCAAAAGAGGGTTGGTCGAGTGACAGAGGCCCCCTCTTAGTTATCCATGAGCCATCGTTGGTTTTAGGGCATTAATATCATGATGCTGGTTTTTGTGGTAACAGTGCCATTGCCTTCTCAAGACGTGCTTTCTCCTTATCCACCAACACAATTCGAAGCTTCTCATAACTAGGTTCCTTATACTTTGCAGGTCCATCATTAATGGCACGGACCAATTGCTCAAAATAGGGTGAGCAAGCTACATTGAAAGGGATTCCACATGCAAGAAAAAATCTTGCTATTGCAAGATCAATACTTCCCCTTCACATAAAACATGTCATAAATGCCACCAATTTGAGAGGCCTCTTGTGTGATGAAGTTGTATTTCTTTTGATACTTTTGATGGCACATTCTCATCACCAAAGCAAACTTCACCATCTGATGGCATTTCTTCCTCATTGGACTCATCATTGTCGCCAACATCACGACATGGCCATAAGATTGACTTGCCTGCCTTACCATCAACCCTTTACTGCTCCCTTTGTGCAGTAGAGAGTCTAGTGGTATCCTTGAAGTCTCTGATACAAATTTCAACGCCCTTCTTTGGAACATTCCTATGATGCCTTTCCATTTAGCATGACATACGTTGCATTTTATTAATGTTGTCCCCCCTCCACCTTTTATTGCTTTTGTCCTCTCCACATATTTCCATGGTAGTTTTGAGGATTCGAGAAATAACGAGAATGAAGAATGATAAATCTAAAAATTGAAACAAAGAATATATGCCAAGACCTAATCTAGAAATTCAAAGAAAAATAACTCTGCTTCAATGTTGAATTGTTTCTCACTTACTACTCAAAATTGAAACAAAAAATCTACCAAGGTCCAATCTAGAAATTCAAAGACAAATACCTCACTACTTCAATGTTGGATTGTTTCTCCCTTCTCTCCCTTCATCGTTGGACTGTTAAGAGTCAATCAACTATCAGACCCTTCACTATTGTTCTAGAAATTGTTGGACTATCTCCATTCACTACTTGTTGGATTGCTCTCCTCCTTCACTGTTGGAATAGAATGAAGCAAATGGGGGTGTTTTTGTGTTTAAAATTATATTAGGGATTTTAGAAGGGGGCACACCTCTTCCTCCCCTCTTCTTCTTGGTTTCTGGTAAATTTAGGCAAAAATGGACTTGCAAGCTCTGCGAACGTCCCCCCTAATATCCCCATTACGAGGTACAACATTCCCAATGCATGCCACATCTCCTATTTTAAGGGTGCAACGTCCCTAATGCATGCCATGTCACCGGTTCTTCAAGGGACATCCCAGATACCCGACCTCGTTTTGGGTATGCAAGTACATGTACCTAGTGTGAGTATGCACACCCTACGCCCGAGTTTGAGTACCCATGCAACATAGGAATTTAGTAGTGAGGCACCAAATAACTAATCAATTAGATAGTTTGAGATCATAATAATAGAAAAAGAATTAAAGGCAAAATGTCACATGAGATCATGTGAGCTCCATATCACAAGTTGATAGAATTGGAACCACGAAGCAAAAGGTCACAAGATTCCAACATCTCCAACTACAAAGGCCAAATGGTGAGAATTTTAACCAAGGCATATAATTGCCACTTCTCCAGCTTCTGTTAGGCATGGGTGCTTGTGAATCCTCAACAAAAGGTCATATGAACTCAAAATTCCAAGTTGATCAACTAAAAACCCAAAGGTTGGGGTCATCTCCTAGAATCCCAAGTAGACCCACAAGTGCTAGAGTTCTCATCGGTTGACCTTTCCTCGATCTATATAAGTATTCTTTATGCTGGCCACCTTCTATTAATTTCATGAGTGGGGTTCTTCCTAAGGCTTCCTTAAGTCACAAGGATTGACATTGGAGAAAAAAACTATCAATATTGGAAAGAAAGAGAGTAAAGGTATGGCTTGTATTGCAATATCACAAATTTAAGGTTTGAATGGTCTTCTATTCCAATTTTCAACCTCCTTTCTTATATGATTGATATGAGGAAGAAGGGAAAGGTAGCAAGCATGGTTGGAAGAAACATTGAAAAGACAAATTGAGATTGATTCCTATGTAATCTATCTATTATTTATTATATGCACCGTATTACTTTCTTAATATTCACCTTATTCCTCGAGTAACTTTTGAAGTGACCTTAATAGTACTCCCTAGGTTACAGATGATATTAGGAAATTACATATACATATACACAATGATGATCAACTAAAGTTTTGATGTCGTTACCCACCACTAGACCAACCTAGATCCATCTTAACTCTAGATCTATCAAGCACCAATTAGGATCAAATTCATCAAAACATGTACATATACATAATGATGATCAGCTAAAGTTTGATGCAACTACTAGCAACTAGAACCACCTAGATCCATCTTAACTCTAGATCTATCAAGTGCTGAAAGGGATCAAATCACTCGAGGTGCAAACCTTTCCTCGAGTGTTGCACTCTAGAAAAGGTTGGCACCTCAACAGATTTGATCCCTCTCGAAGATTAATAGATTCCAAGTTAAAATGGATCTAGGATGGTTTCAGACATTGTCAAAGGGTTGAGATAACCATAGGTCCATTTTATGTCATGTTAGGAAACATAGAAATAGAAATACATTATAATATAAACAATAGCTTTTCGAGGCAACTATGAGGTCCTCATCAACATGGATGCTAGCAAATGCCTTATTGATTCCAATGACAGATTTCTTGTCCAAACTACAAAGAAATCTTGTTGCAACCAATGGAAAAACAGCCAAGAACATCATTCTCCCAACCCTAGGTGATGGATAATACATAGACCCTCACCCATTTTGGAAAACTAAGTGTATGTATGAAGTTTTAAATTTTTTCAGCATATATCAGTCATAAACATACTCATACATAAGTAAGGATCACTGAAGGTAAGACAATCACAGAGAGAACACAAGATTACAGTGGGAAATCCTCCTAGGGTAGAAAACCCAGCCAAAACTTCTCTTTAGATTCCGCAACAAAGTATAATATCAATACAAGACTTTGAACTAACTAAGCAGTGCTGAAACAATACCTCTATTTCAGCACTTATAAACTTCACTAACAGGATAACACACTTACAGTAACAGACTGATAACGACCCCAAAATTGACTGTGATGACCTCTTGCTGTAGCAGACTTATGGTAGACACTGTAGCAGCCTTATCTCCCTCCTTGTAGCAGTTAGTAACAGCAGTAACAACCTTGACTATTGGCAGCCTAACAGCAGAAGTCTTTTTCCAAAAATTGTGTGTCCAAGTGATAGGGCTTAGCCCCTTTTTATACTTGGGCTTGGCTGCCCTAAGCAGCCCCCTAGGACTGCCCTAAGCAGCCCCCCTAGGGACCGCCCTAAGCTGGCCTCTAAGCAGCCCTTGACACTTGGAATTAGCCTTTTGACACTTGGTATGAACCTTTTGACACTTGGTATGAACCTTTTGACACTTGGCATGTGCTAATGACACTTGGTCATAAAGCTAACACTTGGCTTGAGCCTTTTGACACTTGGCATGTGCTAATGACACTTGGTCATAAAGTTAACACTTGGCTTGAGCCTTTTGACACTTGGCTTGAAATACTTTTTATGTACATAAAAAAATAGCTTCCAAAGCTATATATTTCAACAACCCATACCTAGTGATTTTAATTTTTCATAAGATCTGTAATACTTGTAATTTTTTATTCAATTAGAATATTATCACTCTTAGTAAGATTCTTTCTGATTCACCTTCAATTTTCTTTCTGTTGGGGATGATGGAACGCAATGCCTTGGTGGTACTTGATCCATATGTGAGCAATCATCCTGTTAATCAAATTTTAATCATTTGAAAATACAAAGTGATTTATGAACTAGTCCATGCTTGGACTTCTATTATTGATTGTTAAGTGAAACAGTTTCTATGTGCCTTCATGCGAGTCTACTGTACATACATTTACAACATTATTTCCACAAAAAGTCCTAAATGTGGAAAATGAACAATGGGTAACAGTCTTTAAAAAAGATAGCTAAATGGATGGAAATCAACATATGAAATGTTGCCAATTATAGGGCCATTGCTAAAAAACTTGTTCTTAGATTGTAATGCAAGCAAATTTACTAGTAACTACCAATCATACATCTCAGCTTGAACCACATAAAAATGAATTATCATTTCTCACATGGTTCTTTGTATACTATTAATAAATAGAACACATTTTATTTCATATCATACAAGATACAATTATGTTCTCAAAGTTTAATCATATTTCCATGTATAACCAGCAAGGCCTCAAGTCCAATTCTACAGTAGGTGTTAACGAGCAAGAAAGCTTAAAAACACCTTGGCATCAGTCCCATGTCAAGATGCCTAACATATATGTATGAGTTATTTTGCATTTTGCAATACTGCTGTGCTTCCTCTGCGGCACAAGGCAGCAAACCACAGATCAAACCACATTTACTTGTCATGGCAATGAGTTACAGATATATGAATACAGTACACATACAAAAAATCTGCTATTATAAGCCACATATCTAAAAAAATTAACAGAATGAGTGATTGCATTACTACAAGTTATGTCAGATTTAGGATATCCGCACTCATTAACAGAGGACGTAAGACAATCAAATCCGACCTACAAGGAAAGCATTAGAGCCAATCAAACAATAAAAGAAAAACATATAACTCTCATAGAAATCAGAAATAGTTCAACTAAATGAAAAGATGACGTAATTTCAACACCCTCATCAAATATATACATATGCAAGTTTGCAACTAAATAAAATTGATCATATATGAGAAGCACCATACCATGATTCAAATTCACGAAGGGATGTGAAAATTTGAGGAAGGATGAAATTTAGCAAGGACCAAAGCTCTGCCAGGTTATTATGTAATGGAGTACCAGTCAATAGTAATGTATTGTCAACAGGCAACAACTTTAGGTTTCTTAGCAACTTGCAATTAAAATTCTTCAACCGATGTCCCTGACACACAAATGAACCTCCATGTCAGATACCCAGCCAAATGAATGCAAAAACCCAATAAAACATATATGAACTGATCAGAATCTAGTTTCCAGTTTACCTCATCAACAACAAGATACTTCCACTTGTATCGAGCCAAAACCTTATAGTCATTCAACGCCACATCATAAGATGTGATAATAACAGGGAATGTTGGGCCCATTGTTACGGGCATATACTTGGTCCTTAACTCGGCTCGTTCTTTCTTTGATCCATGATAAAGGAGCACATTTATGCTTGGAACAAATCTACACAAGAATGCAGCTAGTTAATAAAAATGGTCTCAACTTAAACACAACCTCATACAGGAACTATAAAGCAGATAACTTTAAGAAGTAGTTGATAACAACCTGTTAAATTCATTTACCCAATTTGAAAGGGTAGAAAGAGGAGCAACTATCAAAAAAGGTCCAGATATTCCCATTCCCTTCAGATGTGCAAGGAACCCAATTGTCTGAATAGTCTTTCCCAGACCCATTTGATCAGCAAGAATTCCATTGAGACCATTTTGCCACAATGAAATCATCCACTTCACACCCTTGATTTGATAAGATCTAAGCCTTCCTCCAATCAATAAGGGTACAAGTTCCATCTGTTCTTTCCAGAGCCTCTCTTCCTCTGTTAAATTATCAGAACCTTCCTCCGTTTTCTCCTCCTTGCAACTAACAAGCATTGCCTCAACTGCCATTCTTGCCTGCTTGCGAGCCTGATTCTCATAAATAAGAATCGGAGAGTTAAGACTAGTTTGCTAAATCATATTATGCATAGAAGAAAACATAGTTTCCATAGCATTTACTTCTATATTATTTATATGTTCTTTTTAAGCTTGCAAATATTATAAGATTTCCCTTTTCTGCTCTATCGATGATTTAGGTGCAAACATTCCACCTCCAAGACCAACTTCCAACTACAGTCTCTCATCCCCCACCTTGCAAATTTCATAAGAAACCAGATGCCTTCCACAAAAATGATCATACAAACATTCTTTCAGAGATGTGAATAGGAGAAAAAATGGAAGGAAGGTAGAACATGAATTCAATTAGAAGCCTTTTGGTGGAGCATATAAAGATATTAGGCATGAAATAAATCTTGTAACTGGAAAAGGAGAAGACGTTCAGTAAACTACAACCATTAATTATATGGTAGCCACACAATGCCACGAGAAATTGAACATCTAAGTCAATGTAGCACTTAAGACATTTTAATGAGGGCGAAGGTAAGGCAGTGCTTGAGAGGAGTTAAAATTACCGCATTGCGAGCAGCAGCTGCTTTTCTTTTGCTAGATCTCTTCACATTAGTCCCTTGAGTTGCTTGTGCATTGTCTTCTGCACCTGCATTCTGTGCACAGGGATAAAAACACTCTGAAAAAGGCCATGATATTAAAATTAAGAAACAGCAAATAAAAGGAGCCTTGGTAGAACTTACAAAAGTCATATCATCCATCTTCTCCAGTAGGAACTTTGTATACATCTCAGTCTGATTCAGAAGTTCATCCAATTTGCTAATCATGGAATCACTCAGTTCTATATTTTCACTTTTGATTGATACTTCCATTTCTGCACCCTCGTGTTTCAAACGTGCTTCTTCAAGTCTTTTCTCCTCTTCAACCATTTCCTTTGTAATTACTGGGATTTGACCATTTTCTAAGTTGAGTGGTATCTCATTTCCCTCTCCTCTGAGACATGCTTCAACCCCAGTAGACCTTTGCTGTTTATTAGAGTAATAATATCAAAACCTCAGTAGACAAGAAGAGAAAATGAACCCAAATGTATGGGAGGAGATACTACCTTGCATGGGATTTGAGGAACCACAAAAAGATATCTAGTCTCATCAAACAGTGAGGTTGGATTTACCTCTTCTAAAACAGATATCAATGACTCTGCATCTCCTCCATTTACAGTCTTTTCTGCTTCAAGTGTTTTCTCCTCTTCAGCCATTTCCTTTGAAATTTGGCCATTCACTAAGTTGAGTGGTACCTCAATATCCTTTCTTCGGAGACGCACTTCAACTCCAGTAGATGTTTTCTGTTTATCAGAATATTAATGTCAAAACCCAATGTTGTTTGCATGCACAAAAATTACGAACCAGCAAATAACTTGACATGAATGTTCAAATACAGCATAGATAAAAATTTAAAAAGAGACCTGAAAAAACCCTATTGTAGAGATAAATGGGTGAATAGTTTTTGCAAAAGGGAAAAACAAACCCAAATGATTGCAAAGAGATACAACTTTGCATGTCGCTTAAGGAACCACAAAAAGATATCTAACCTCATTAAACAATAAGATTGGATTACCTCCTCTTCCAAAACAGAAATCAGTGATTCCGTGTCTCCTCCATTCATAGGCATCGCCACCTTATCCTCCATTTCTTACTTCTGCTCAATATTCAGAGAAATTAGAGCAGAATAATGACGTTCTTAATCATTATCACACAAGATTTATCAAAGCATGCATTACTCCAGAACAAGATATCAACTACTTTTAAGAATAAAACTCTGTACCATCTAGCAAATGGGAAAAATGTTCTAGATATTCTGCTAGACTTGAGACATATAAGCATAGGCAAATGTCATGGGTGATAGGACCAAGGAGCTTCAAAATCAAGAGTAAAAAGCATGAAATCTCAAAATCATCTATTCTCGTAATCAATATATATGGTCCCAACTTGAGAACTAAGAACCTAAGGAGTTCGGGAAGGGACAAGCATAAGATGATGTAACATGGATCATATTGAAATTTGGCAAAGCTTGGGTAGAAGGGGCAATATGTTCACTCCTTGACATATGATATCCTGAAGATTTGGCAAATCTCAGAGGGAAAGGCATAAGATACTGTGAAGTGCATCATATTGGTTATTCATCACAGCTTGGATAGGTGTAGCAAAGAGGGCCACACCTTGAGATATAAAGTTTTGAAGGTTGGCCAATCTTTGAGGGAAAAAGATTGGCCAAGCATGAGATACTGCAATAAGCGTCATATTAATAATCTCACAGTTTGGGTAGGAAGGTCTAGAAGCTAGGGTAGAAGGAGAAAATATGGTCACACCTTGAAAAATAAGTTCCTAAAGATTGGTCCATCTCACAGGGAAAAACATGGGATACTGTGATATGAGCCATATTTATTAATGCCACAGTTTGGGTAGGAAGGTTCTGAAGATTCTTGCCTTGCAGGAGCCATATAATGTATGCTATTTCCAAATAGAAGGAAAGCCAATCTAACCTTATCAGGGCAAGATTCTGTGGGTATTGATTAGTTCCTACTTTTTGTGTAGGTTTCCCCTTTGAATGATCTTATATGCAAATCCACATATAATAGGTACAGCTATAACAATCTGACCAATCACTGGCCCAATAAATGCATCATTCTGGGACCAAAACTGTTTTATTTGTGCAGTCATATTAAATATTCAATCTATATAATAAAATACAACTTCAGTACAACAATGGTCTCAAATAGTCCCAGGGAGTCGGGAACAAACAATATAAGTAAAGACAGCATCAAAGAAGCAGAGCAGAAGGAATTCATGGAAATAACCCTTCCAAGATATACCCTAATTTTCAATTTATATTTTTAACAGAACCAATAAAAATAGCAGTGCAAAAAATAAGTGTTAATTCTTGAGCAAGATTTCAAAAGACTAATATGTAAGAAAGGAAAAAAATACCCCTCAAAGAAAGAACCATTTGGCAATGGGACATGCTATCCTCTCAATGCTAATTAGGAATTGAGCTGAGCAACGGTTTCTTGTGGTTCAAGATTGCAAATCATATGAAGCTGTTCCTCGTGCATACTGCATACCATATTCCTCCTTAATGCCAAAAGGGAATGCACCCAAAAACAGAGAACCTGGGCCTCTGGGAACTGGGGGAACTTAAGCAGACTACTACTGTTTTCCTACGCTCCAAGGAGATAGTGCAATGTGTGCACTCTACTTGAACCGAAGCTTCCACAGGTGCAAAATTTCACTGTTTTGTACAGAGTAAGGCTAACCTCCATTACTGCTGATTGAGTTTATGAAAATAAACAGTGATACACCTTCATCCTAGAATATTCAACCAAATGTAAAAAGAATAAAAAAGGATATCCACCCAATAAATAAATAAACAAATAAAAACTGAAATGCTTCCGATTAACTTGGCAGCAAGTGTGTCCTTCCCCTGTTACTGGAATGTCGCCAGCTTACAACCCTCAACTTAGCTGAGAAGCTGCAGCTATGGGGAATCTACTCAGCCAAATACAAGCAGAATTTGCGCCTGGCTTTGTATGCAAGGATAGGCTGCTTTCCTCGGGCAAGGAAGCCCACTTGCACTGGCAAGACGACCTACAGGGGGCAAACATACTCTGGGTAATTTAAACTTTGGTGGGGGTATGAAACACCGCCGCTTTACCATCAAACCAAGACAACATTGACAAAAAAAATTAAAATTAAAATTGAAAACAAAATGCAAAGTATCTGCACTTAGGATATTCATCGTGAGTGTGTTCCTCCCTAATTTCAAAAGTCAATGCACCCTAAAAACAGAGAACATGGGCTTATGTGAACCTGCATAAATTTGATATTGTTCCACAATGCTCCAAGGAGATTGCCCAACGTGTACACTCAACAAGAACCGAAACTTCAACAGATAAATGTAAAAATTCAATATTCAAATTTCAAGAACTTCACTCATAAATTTCAAGAAGTAGCAATGTAGCAACGGCGCACTTAGAGATAGGGGTTGAACTTATGGCACGCCAGAGGAACCTGCATGCACATATTACAAATCCAAGCCCACGCCATGTTCTCCTTAAGGCCACATGAAGGTGGGTGTGGGGGTGGCGGTGCGGAAGTACAAAGTGGTCGGGGTGAAATCGTGCAACTTTCCACAACTTCACCCCTCTACCTCCATCCTCGTGAATACAACTAGTGAATGTAGAGGTGAGGTGTGAAGCAGTACAACAAAGTTGAGGGTTGCGAGTGAAGTTGTGTTCGTGAGGATGGGGACTGGCCTAGCAGCGAATCAGAGCAATGGTTGTAAGGACGACCAAAGTTAAAATCCCAGCAGGTAGGCTCCAGTAAAAACCACAATCGAAATTGGGCGAAAGCCCCAGTGACCTAGGCGGACTGCGGGTTGGCTCTGTTTGCAGGCTACACCGAAACGTTCCCAAGTATTCAACCATATGTAAAACGAATAACAGAGGGTATTCGCCCCAAATAAATGGTATTGAAAACAGTATACAAAGCAAATGAACCTAGGAGATTCCAGTTTAAGATGGTATAGAAGCAAAACTGCAAGAAACTATGGCAGTTGGCTTCGTAATTCCTAGCCATGACTTTTGAAACCCATCGGAGATAATCATGCAACTGGAAATAACCACTCTTGGCACAAAGTTCGAGTCGATTTCACCTTCGGGCGAGCCATTGCTTGTGATACTCAAAAACTCAAGACCGACAAGATGCGGATATAGGTGATTCCAGTTTAAGATGATACAGTACGTAAAACTGCAAGAACTGGTCAACCTATGAGAGTTGGCTTCGTAATCCCTAGCCAAGACTTTCGGAACCCATCAGAGATAATCATGCAGCTGGAAATAACCTCCATTGGCAGGAAGCGTGGGCCAATTTCATCTTTTGGTAAGCCAATGCTTTTGATACTCAAAAACTCAAGACCGACAAGCTGTGGATATGGGTTTTTAACTATAATACCAGACCGGAGCATTCCAACACTCTTGAATTCCCAGTTGTCATATCGGCCTCGGCTACTTCAAGCCAAGGCCAAGTTAAACCACAAGTAAGCCCACCCACAATTAGTTCGAAGCCCGACCAGTCAAACCCAACAAAAGAAAAGCTTGTTACCTGAAGGCTAATACAGAAAAAAAAAATCAGCTAAGCCATTCGTTCTGAAATTCAAACTTACAGAGAGCTCTGTTGAACTAGACTCCAACAACGGAACCCAAAAACTTTCAAAATTTCAAAAAAGGGCAAATTCAAACCTATGAATACAAATACTTCCCTATATGAACATGCATAAAAAGCTAATAGGCTAGAATGCTTGTTTTTTACAGTAAAACGCTCATAGAACGAACCAGTAGGATAGTTTCTGCACTGTTTTTAACTGGAAAAATGCCGGCCCAACACCCGGGAACCTCAGCAGAATTGAAACCGGGAATGCTTCGAGTTCGAAGAACCCGGAGCCAAACTGTACGAGAACGAAAGCGTGATAGTAGGCGGCGAGAACGAAAGCGTGATAGTAGGCGGCGACTGACGGCAATGGCGGGAATAAACATGAGAGTCACTGTCACAACAATCTGATATAACGGTCAGTTATTTAGTGCGAAATGTACTTTTTTATATTTTTTTAAATTTTTTGATATAATTAAGGGTGTTTTGAAATAAATTGTTTTGTTTATTTGATTCATATATATACTAGTGGGTGTTTTTGAACGTATGGGCGTTCTTTGTTTGAGCATCTCTAGTAGAATGTTTGGACGTTGTTCACGTATGTCGCCTAACTTTGATTCACCCATGATTGTTTTATTGTTTTATGTGGAGTAATTTTATGTATGGATAATAATAAATAATTAGCATTGGTTTTAGGAGGCGTAAAAGTGACAGGTGGTTGGTAAAAGAGTGAATTTTGTAACAATGTTAGAGAATATTTTACAACGAATCAATAAACACAAAAACATTATATATTTAATGATAAGGAAATTGTAATTTAAGTGGGTGTAATTATTAAAAACCTATGTTTTTTCCTTTGGAAATTATATATTCAATTAAAAAAAGAATTGTATAAATATAAAATTGACTCTAGACTCCATTAAAAGAGTCGACCATATTACTATCCGCCGAAGAGACTGACCATTTTGAAGTTTTAACCACTCTTTAGAAAACAAATACCTCCTTCGACCTCCTGCGACCTCCGACCTGTCCGACCTGTTCCCACCTCTCGTGCCTCCTCCAACCTCCTCGACCTCTCCGGTGTCGTCTGACCTAATTTTCGTTAAACAATTTTATTTTTTTTACTTCTCCGAAAACGTTATAAAGTTGATGCACTTTTGCAAATGTGTCAGTTTTTAATATTTCCGACGTGGTGAGTTTGAAAACGAATAAGGATGAATGAACGCTTAATGTTTATGGATTTGCACCATGATATGGATTTGCCACCGTTGATCTTCAACAAGACCTATCTCTGTTGCCGATAGTAAAGAAAGTCTTCACGATCGTTTATGGCTCCGACAACTTGCAAACTCAACAGGTTCACCTTCGACAAGTCTCGATTCAACTTCAACAATTATCAACTGCCACGTGAAAGTTTCCATATGACTTTGAACGTGTGTCGTTCCATATGAATTTCAACGTGTGTCGTTCAATAATTGCAACCATGGATGAAAGATATCATTTTGTTGATCTCGACTGCCACTTTGTCAAAGCTCTGTTCGAGTTTGTTGGATTGTCGAAGTTGAATTGAGACTTGTCGAAGGTGAACCTGACGAGTTTGCAAGTTTTGTTCAATAATTTTTGTTCAACATAAGTTGACGACTATGTTGTCGACCATATCTACATATCTACATTGATGAATCTTAAGTTGACGATTATGCTGTCGACCAAGAGAAAATTGAGTCTGGTCATCACTTCAAAAGTTTGTGAGTCGACAATCGATCAGAAAAGATCAGCCGACAGGGTGCAGTTGACCAACACCTATCTTGACCAGGAAAGATCAGTCAAAACCTTGCAACGACAATGCAAGGAAAGAATTGGGTCGTGGGCATTTGGTCGATTGGCGGTGCAATGGTCCACTAGGTCTTTGCAGTCGATGACGACATGGGGGAAGTCGATCGGTGCAGTCGGTGGTCGATGATACTTAGTCGAATGTTAACGGCCGGTGCAAGTGGTTGTCATATGGTTGAACCTCTCATTGTCGGTGCAATTATGTTCGATGCCCCTCTGATATTGAATGGTCAACTATCACCCAATAGTTGATGAAGTCGTCGACGGTGGCAACCAGTGACAGCAGTTAATGTGAAGAGAGTTGAGAAGTTGTCATCCTAAAGCTCGTTCATTGACTTTACTTGGTTATCGCCGAATGCAGTCGACTTGGTCGGGGTGGTCGATTCCCTCTTAATGCTGTCAGGAGAAAGAATACCTACAAGAAATCAATATATGTTGTTCCAGACAAGAGGTCGTTGTGGCACTATTAAAGATTTTACCTCCCTTAGTTGCTTATACGTATAGAAGAAAAAGCAGTTGTGTATCGACTACAGTTAATACTTGTGAAGGTTATACAAATGGAGTAGATGTTAATATGCTTTACAAATGGATTCATAATAATAATATAATCCTCTAATGTAGGCATAATAATCTAATCCTCTTACAAATGGAGTCATAATAATAATCTAATCCTCTAATGTAGTCATAATAATCTAAGTCGAAGTTGAATCGAGACTTGTCGAAGGTGAACCTGTCAAGTTTGCAAGTTGTTGGAGCAAGAAACGATCGTGAAGACTGTCCTTACGATCAGGAACCGACATAGATGTTGTCCAAGATCGACAGTGGAAAAACCATATTATATCAATATATACCTACTTGACATTTGATAATAGGAAAACGAATGTTAGAGTAGTAAAAACTAAGCTACCAAATAAGCGAGCACTAAGCGACCAATGGATCCCCTTTTTAAGTGTTGGTGAAAATTCTTGGTCGACGTATGTTTAAAAGTATCTTTTAGAGTCCACATATGTCAAACTTACGACTCTCGAGCACGCCCATGGATTGGTCGATCAATGTTTGTGCAAACACATGTGTTTTCAAAAAGTATGGTCGATATTATATTTGTTTTAGATCGACATATTTTATTGTTTTGGTCGGTTGTAAATGGTCGATGTTGAAATATGGTCGGAATTTCCCTTTTGGTTGAGGTAGACATCTTATTAAAGTTGTCTTGTATTTTGGTCGATATGCAAAAAGATGGTATGCTTCTCCCAACAACATTTGTCGCGTGCTCGAAGCCACGTATGCTCTTCAGCTTCACACACCCGTCTGCCCACAACTCCTCCAAAGATGTCAATGGCTCCATACTTGGCTAATGAACATGGACGATTGACTCTCTAAGTCTCCACCATAATATTAATTTAAGTTTCACGAGTTATAGTAGAATCGTTGAGGCCAAGCACCTCTAAAAATTCCCATGACTCAAACATAGACAAGTAATAGAATAAACCTAGAAAATGCCTAGTATTGTTGTGTTCTAACCATCCACACAATTATGCTCTATTGGATTGTTCAACTACACCTAAATTCTACAGTACTAAATCTTGAAGCATCTGCACCCTTGGCCTCTTTCCAAGTGACAAATGGCACCTTAACTTTGTCTTAGATTCAAACTTGGTTATCCAAACTTCATTCCCTGATCTCAAAATGATAAAGGCTTGATGAATACTCAATCAATAGTTGGGATCACATAGATTGATCGAACAAGATGACCACACGTATCTCATGTGGCTCATAAGGTCAACCCAAGTTTTTGCACGACTCATCAATGTAACCATCTTCCACCAAGCCAATATGACCAACTTCATTAAATGACGCAAGGTGAATCAATTAACAAATTCCTCCCACACATGGAACCTTATTTTGCACCAACTCATTCATATGGGACCACCATTGATGCTAATGTGTCCACAATACACCACTAAATTTGATGTAGAAATCCATCCAAGATCGCTCCCTTGAATGTTTTTGTCCAATTCATGTATCGCCCTTCGGCTCATCTAACTCAAATGATTGTTCCTAAGCCTCCATCCATAAAATGGCCTCACCTTAGTCACCATGCATCCATATTCAATTTACTTAATTACTCAACTTCAGTAGATCAACAACTCAAACTTCATCCCAAATTCTATAATTTTTGTTGTCACAACCATGCCCACATGTTTGTGGTTGTTGTAGCTGACAAGTGTTTATAGAGTCATATCTATCGGTGCCATTTTATAATAATTTCTCCACCAAAATCATCTCATAAAACAACCTACCTTAGATGATCCTATTCCTATGAGACAAATTCAATCTCCATTCAAGAAAACCCAAAGTTTTTGCAAGTATTACACAAATGTAGCACCCAATTACTTTGGGATTACCTCATGAATGGAAAATTTAGAATGGGATGGGATGAGCCAACAATGACCCTTGCACTTTGTGATTGTATATGTTCCATATATAATTGGACATAATTTATTGTGGAAACCCTTGTTCCATTCTTTACAAATGTGCAAAATACATAGCTGTCACTCACTTAGTAGTTGTTCATGACATGGTATTTATTATGTCACTATTTATACTTGGTGGTTGTTTGCTCAAGTATGCTAAGTACTTCGTGCTAACTGTCCTAAATTCAATTTATGAACTTTGTTTCTTTTTGCAAATATTTTTAAATAGAAGAAAAATTGCATATAATGATTGACATTGGATAGAAAACATCATTTGGCACTGTAGAGATGTGCTTAGACTTGTTGTAGTTGCATGAATGAAAATATATTTTCATCCCATATGTATAGAGTTGTATGATGATATATACATACAAAATGTGATATCTTGACTAACTACCAATGTTTGATTAATGTACTCAATTTTTGTTTATAATGATATATTGATATAAAATATGATAGCTTGATTAACTACCATTGTTTGATTAATAGTTTTCCATGGAGAAAAATAATTTTTGATCTTATTTGTTCAAATAAAAAACCGCACCAATGGTGCTTACATCATTTTCCAATGGACTTCACTGGTCGATGGTCGATGGGAGACGGGATGTCTAATCGAAGGCAATACTCATGTCATGGTAGTCAACAACCAATCCTTAGTACTCAGGACTCCGGCCGAATAGTTGATGGTCATTTTGATCGACATCTTTTCGTTTTGATGATGATTCCCATGTCGTCTAGAGTCTGACATAACTCCAAAAATTGTCTCCCAATGTGGGAAATCGCAAAGCTCTTTCATTCCACGACAATCTGCCAGATCAATAGCTTATTCTTCCAAGTATTTCCAGTGTTATTGCAAAGTATTTCTTGTTATAATTTTCCTGTTCCTTTACGTCGACATTCCTTTTTCACTTTCTGAACTCGACAGGTTCGACTTCTTTACGGACGTTAATAAAAAATGGAATTTGTTTCCTGGCGTCCAAGGTTTTGTAAATTTTATAATAATTCGTAATGCATGCACGTTCAGTACAGAAGACTGCTGAAATTTTGAAATCTCTAAGCTTGCTGCGGGCGCAGCAGGCTTCAAGTTCGGGGATGTTGGCATCGCAGGAAGGAAAGAATTTACTGACCTCCTCTGACCTCAGACCTTCTCCAACCTTGTATTGTTTGGTAATCAGAGCTCTGAGGAGTCGATCATCCGGTCGAAGCCGAGAGGTCAGTCGATCTGCTTCACGTTGTCCATATGCCGAGAATTTACATAATCACATCGTGGTAATGAAGCATTTTCAGGAATTGTGTCGTGAGGTGATGAAGATCATGTCTTAAGATATTCAACGTTCTCAATATACTGTACAACCTATCTCGCTTATGTCCCTGCATACAATCAATTTAGAACTACATGGGATGTTTAGCTAAAGTTCATTCCAGCTGGGATTTGCTATCAAATTCCTAGAATAATTCCTCGTCGACCAGAAAAGTCCCCTTGACCGTCGAGCATTAGAACATAATTCCTCGTCGACCAGTAAAGTCCTCTCGACCGTTGAGCATTAAAACATAATTCATACTTTGAAAATTCCTCGCTCTTTGTTTACCATTTTGAGATTCAGCCGACTATTTGTCTATGCACTTAATCAACAAGATCATTTTGTTTTGTGGGTTGATCGTCTCACTATATTTTATGCCGACATCGTTTCATAGGTTGGCTACTATGCACTCCTTTTGTAGTATATTTTTACAGATCTGAAGTGGCCGACCATCTCTGTCTATATTAAATTATTTCATCAATAAGATGCAGCCCAGTAAAGTCGAGTGTTGCTTAATATACTCTCCTCGTCACACCTACAGTATAGTCCAATGCATGTATAGATTTTGTTGTAGTAATTTAAAGTCTCATTTTTCATACTTATTATATAATACTATGTAATTGTAATGATCAACAGGAGGGCGTATGTCTGTTATGTAACAGCAATATTCCTAATAAATATTGTTCCACTATTATGTCCGCATTTCTAATTCAATAATTTATCGGTTAGTTAGGCTGACTGGGGAGTACATGCCTAGGATTCCAAGGTGAACATATAGTTTTCCCTTCATTACTCTAGTTCTACTAAGTTCGACAGGTAAGTAAAGAAGACCAGAGGCTAGTTTTAAACTTAGTATAGGATAACACTTTCCTCTACATCTGCATAGATCGTAATCATTGATTCCATTTAAAGTTTCAACTCTGTGTCTGCTCTTTCCATTATACCTTGTATAAAATAATGCAGCCGATATTGGAATCAATATGTAACACGGATACAGATAGAAGCCCCGTCTATTAGTCCAATTCTATTTTAACTTTTATCTTTCTCATTATAGTAGCCACAGAAACACATAATGATTTTCACTTGTAGCCACACTTAGGAGTAATATATCCAACATTGTATCCTTTTCGTACAACTTTCACTCCCATATCTATGGATGGACAGAAATTGATGTTTCGTTAAAAAGCCAGTAATAGGCTCGGTCGTCTCTATCTCAATATATTTTAATCACTAAAGCAAAAGGCTGTGCAACAAGCAATTGCAGATCAATAAGCATTTGACATTTTTGGATTAATAGCATTCATCTTATAAAAACTAAGTTCATTTACAATTCAAAAGCTATCATGACTGCTAGGGATCTGGCATTTTATTGAGAACACATTTCCAAAAATGAATGTGAATTCATAGAAATGATACATCAACAGCAATGAAAATAACCTGTAGTAACCTTTGTAGCAATCAGAAGAATTTCTGTAACCCCAATCCATGTGAGAAACAAGATTGTTAAGAACCCTTCCTGATGATGACTTTTGTTGCAATTTCCCATAAATCGAGATAAGATCTATGCTATGAATATTCCACTTTGCCTTCTGCTGGAAGTATACTGATCAAGGTTTGATGGCAGCTGACTCAATAAGCAAAATTCGAGCAAATAAATTCCCTTTTATTTTCCACTTTGTAAACAAACCTTTTGAGATATCGACATGTCGAGATGACCCTGTTGATTTTTATTTTCATCCAGTTGATTTTTAAAAAAGTTATCTCTTGAAGCAATGATTGTAAAAAGATCTTATGAAAAGCCCTCTTTTCCATAAGTCAGTCAATTACTGCCGATCCTAATGCAACACGCATCCCTTCAATGGCTTCCATGACAACATTTATGACATGAGGTGATGTCTCAAATATATTAGGCCATACATAATTCATCAAATGGACCAAAGCATCCTCACATGCAAGTCCTGCGACATCTAAAGCCATGTGTTTCACTGTTGAAGTTGTTGTTTGCCTATGCATGAGATCTCGATCCATGAGTGCATCTTCAGGTAATGGTGTCACTGCGTATATGTAGTCCTTGCCCATCTCACCTATATATTCAAAAAGAAATGAGAGGGACTTGAGAACACCATTTTGTACATTCACCTCCGGCACTCGATATTCATTCATAAGAGTTGGCAGCACAGTGAAGGGAGAAAAAGTCTCTGCAACAATAGTAATAGCTACAGTTGTATAGACGCGGTTCTGGCGTTCTTGAACCTTCAAGTTGTTTAGTAAAGTAGCAAGTACATCCTATGGCCCAATTACCTTTGCAATGTATCCAAATGTGTTCACAGTTGCCCTTCTAATTCCCTTCTTATGAGCTTTCAACATCTCTAGAAGCTCAAAGCAGATTCTCATCCATTCTTTGACCGACAGCTTCTGGCAATACTTGTGACCTGGCTGGAAATACATAGTCGACGTGTCTAGCTGAATCTAATCTTAGTTTTCTGTCGGCAACGCTTTTCAGACAGATTTTGTCTATTAACTATTCCTAGGTAGGCTTCTTCAGCGTAAATTGAAGTATATTCATCCTGTAGGTCACGAGCTATTTTACAATGGGTTAATAGACACATTGAATTGGCCAATGTAACTTCCAGGTCGACGGTGACCTGGTCGATATAAATTTTTAGGGTTGGTTTAATATGGATACATCCCCAAATCTATTCAACAAATTTTGTCGAGGAATTCTCATTGAATGGAATTTCAATGCTCCATTGTCCACTTCATTCAAACCAACTTTGTAGCCGCAATCTCGGATTTCAACTCCTGGGAGAGGTTTGTGTGAATCCAAGTCTCTTATTGGTACAATGAAAGCATGGACTCCCATATCAAGAGTCTCATCGGCTTCATTTCGAATAGGCTTAAATAAGGTCCCAAGTCGACGCTGTGGGAAATCGCAAAGCTCCTTCATTTCACGACAATCTGCCAGATCAATAACTTCTTCTTCCAAGTATTTAGCAGCTTGAAATTATGCTGTTAAATCGATGACGAATTTACTCATCACAAAATTGAGATTTCAAAAAAACATCACCCAATATCTGTCGGCGGCGGTCTGAGTCGGGAGAGAGAGCAGGGAGGAGGTCAGCGGAGTTTGGAGGTCGGAGGAGGTCGGATAGGTCGAGGAGGTCGGATTGAAAGTTGTCGAACCGGTCCGAGATCTTCTATAGTTGAATGTGGGGGAGATGTTATAACTGATGTAACTATATGTCAACTTGGATTTTTTTAATAATATTTATAGTATCACTACATAATAGCAAATATTAGATTACTATGGAAGCCTGCAAAATCCTTGCAGAAAATTGACTATTTTGAAAGAAAGCAGTCTATTAGATTGACATATCAGTGTGTGCTATCCTGGAAGTAGAGAGTCAGCTATTTCATGAGAAGAGAGAGTGGATATCTCTGTTTCATTAGGAAGGATCTCTTTGTTTCCGAAATAGAAAGTGGATATCTTTGTTTCATTACGAAGGATCTAAAGTTGCGCTAGGGTTTCACCTTTTTCTATTATCCTCGTAAGATTATCCTTTGATGGCGTTCATCGTCCAAATCCAAATCACGATAACGAAGAAAAAGAGGACATATCTTGTTTTCATTTCCGTAACGTGGCATACACCAAACTGTGAAACAACTGGTTTTTATTTGACATAATAACTGGATTTCTAATTAAAATGGAACTATATTAGCTACAAATCGGAGAAAATATGGTTAATTCAATTCGAATTGACTGATACGCAGCTTCAAGACTAATACTCAGCTTCATGATTTTAAAATTAGGGATTTGGTAACTGTCATGGATTATATGGGCGAAGTGAGTTCAATTTACATCATATTCTGAAACTTTCAAAAACTACGAGAACCGAATTCTTGGTCTTAACTTTTAGAAGGATTTCTATGAGTGTTCTAATCTTATCATTTGTATTACCGGTGGCTTCAGCACCAACCCTAAACTTTGAAGTCGCAGCCAAGCAAGCCTGGCGCAGATGACTAAAACCGAATTCTTCTTCTTAACTTTTAGAAGGATTTCTATGAGTCTTCTAATGTTATCATTTGTATTACAGGTGGCTTCAGCACTAACCCTAAACTTTGAAGTCGCTCCCAAGCAAGCCTGGCGCAAATGGATAGCACGAGATGCCAAAAACCTCGCAGCTTCTGTTTAGTATAACTGATCTGTCATGGCGACAATTTACAGAATCACTTCCTCAAACTTTTCCCAGTGGAGGAGGTCAGGGAGGTCGAGGAGGTCGGAAGAGGTCGAGGAGGTCGGAGAGATCGGAGGAGGTCGAGGAGTTCGGAGAGGTCGAAGGTCAAGTAGGTCGGGGAGGTCGACGAAGTCCTGGCGCAGATTAACTAGACAAGTTTCACCACTCGTCGGACTTCTACTTAGTCCGACATCTTGAATTTGGCGTGGAGACAAAGACTTCCAGGCATCCTTCCAGTTATTAATGAAATGTTATTATTATGAGAGATTTCAGTGACTAGTTAAGAATTTCTTTACTGTGTTGTATGATCTAATTATTCTTTCCCTTATCCTTATCAAGAATATAGTCATGTATGGAATGGTTTGTTAATGAAGCAAACAATTATTATTTTTCGGTGATTTTTTTAAAGATTTTTCATAATTTTAGTAGTAATTTTTTTATTGAAGAGAATCGCCACATTTGCAATCAGAGTTGAAGAGAATCAACCTACGAATCGGTATAAATTTCAAAAGATTATTTCTTTCGAGTTCTATTTGCGGTATTAAAATGCATTTAGATCATTACAGTATTAAAATTCTTTTTAAATACAGGAATCCGATAATTATTGATCAGTATTATTGCGATTCGACATCGTCATGTAAAATTCAGGTAAAGTGGAAAAACACGGAAAAACGGGTCAAAGCGGAAATAAGATCGGCGTGATCTGGTTGGCGTGCACGAAAGCGACAAAACACACGGCAGGATTCCATAGACGAGGAATCTTTTTTCGAGGTGGAAGGTCACGCTTCTCCATGGTGAAATGCCTTCGGCGTAATTATATTAATAATTTATTTTGAGGTCATAGCTTAGTCACATATCAAATTTGATGAATGACAACCTTTTTTTATTATTAAAGGAGAATCTTTTTTATTGGACAATGGTCTTCCTTGTGGCGCAAGATGAATGAGAACCTCTTGTTTATTGGACAATGGTCTTCCTTGTGGCATGATTTGATTGCTAAAGTTTATGGAGGTGTACATACCCTACACCCTTCAAATTTAAATCTATAAACTTGTTACACATAATTTTCGTCGTCACCATGATGATGGATAATGTGTCTTTTCCTTTGCCACAATCCCTAAAGAAAATGCAATAGCCTGCTTGGAAGATGAAACCTATGGTCTAATGTCCCTTGAAAAACCCTAATTTAAGAGAGTGTCACAGGTTGTTTTCTGACAACTAGCGACAATCCTTGATGTCGCAGGTTGCATCACTGCAAACTGCGACACTGTCTCATGTTGCATTCATGCAGAGTGCGACACTGTATTTTTGAAGGGAAAAAATAAAAGGTTCAAGGAGCTTCTAGAATCAAGCCCTCGTGGACACTCATCTCTTCCTATTTGGGTGGATCTCAGTCGAATTCCTTGACCTTTGGGATCTTTCCCTATCCTTCTCCCTCATTCTCTCATCTCCCAACCATCCCTTTGAGCTTATAAATACAAGCCCAAGCTCATGGAGGAGGCATGTGGAATCTTTGATGCGATAGCCAAATGTTGGAGAAATCCTTATAGTTCCATAGTGTTGTGGCCATTCCTTGATAGTCATATTTTGGAGCAGGGCGAGCTAGTTGAGGCAAAGGCACCTTTGGGAAGAAACATACAATGCCAAGGCTATTGGTTGTATCTCTCTCTCTTTGTTATTCGTTAATACAGTTAATACATTTTCTTTCCCACAAATAATTTGTTCATGGTTTTTTGTTGCACTCTTCCTTGGCCGTATGCATAGGTTCCATGTAATTGCACTTGTGTTTTCTGTTCTCTTATCTTGAGCAGGTGTTCTACTGAAATTGCATTGGAGTGGAAGATAGAAGACTAAGGGGAGGACAACCTTCAGATCTCACAGGTCGGATTTATATCCAATTACATTTGTGTTTAAGAACTTAGGGAAAAAGTTTGTGTTATGTTTTCTTTGTTCTAGTTTAAACCATTTAAACTAGGGAGATCAGTTTGTGTCCACAGTTACAGATTAATCCATAAACAAACATCTTGAGAGGAAACACATGTTCTTAATATATATGTATACATATATTATAACATAGGAACGCATGATCGAATATGAAATGGAGTGAGTAGAGGGGAGAGAACATTGTAGTTATTAGAATGGTACAGAGGAGAGGAAATTATATTCTTTATATTGTAGAATACTACTTATATTTACTAGAACAAATGTATTGCCACACCCACAGAGAGTTTTGAACTTAGGTCTCCGCATTAATACAAGCCCAATCAATTCGTTGCTTGAAGCTTGATAAAAAAATATTTTAAAATGTTAAATATATTATATTTGGTTATTTATTGTTTATACATATTTATGTTAAACTTTATGTGTGTGAGATGATGATGGTGGTGGTGGTTATTAATGTTTGTCGAGAGCAAATTTGGTATATCGGAACTTAAGAAATGTAAGGAATAACTTGGTTTACTATAGAACTTTATTTCATTATTTCTAAAGCTTTAAGATAAACATTTCTAAATCACCATAGTTTTGATGAGTTGAAAAAGTTAGGAAGGCTAGTATTGTAATGAATATTTTGAAATTGTGATGTAATGTGGGTGTAGGATGGACATTTTAGGAGAAAGTGTTTTTCATCTTCAACCCTCTTAATGTCACAAAGATAACAAGTTATTTCAACCCATGACATTTTAGGAATTGTCCAATGCATGGTTCACTATGGAGCTCATGAGAGTTTGTTCTTGTTTTAGCAATATTGATTTTCTTCTTCATGTTAGTTCAAACAAAAAGATACTTTAGATCTTCTAGATTTAGGTTGATCACCTCCTTATAGTATCTTCATTGTCTTTTATCGTCTAATTCTTTATCACACCACAATTTCTCCTTAAATTATGTAATAATATTTTTATATTAACATTATTCTGTAAAGTGGCCTCTTCATTTATTCCCCATTGATTTAGCTAAGACTTGGCATCTTTATGCCAACCTTGCTTGAGCCATGAGTGGTTTTGACTAAAGTTTCAAGTAATCTTAGGAATCCTCTTGTCTTCCATTTTGATTATATCGTTCTTATACATTAGGTACCTACTCATAGCCATGCTCTCAACGGGGTAAAAACTTTCTCCTATGAGGAGGATAGGATAGGATGTATTGCCTTTAATTTTTGAGATTATAAGTAATAAAATGTGTTTGGATTTGCTCTATATTTCTCCATGATTCTCGATAGATGTTGCGGCCCCAAACTTAACAATTGTTGCCGCTTGATACGCACCTCAGGGTTAACGTGGCAGAAATCTCCAAGCCACTAAGTGCATCCTTGGGGGGCAGTCTTGAGTCAAGTGCTTTCACCTGATACTTGACTCCTCCATCTAGGCCAACTCCTAGCAAAGCTAAGGGGGTGGGTCCCTAAGAAAATAAACCATGGCTTTTATGCTATGTTATGAAAATGAAAGTTAATCTAGGAGTTTAAATAAATTACTGAAACAAGAGCATCACATATGAATTAAACCAGCGGAAAGTAAATGATAAATCAATCATGAAACATTGAATTCACTTAAGTAAATGATTGCAGTAGACGAATGCCGAAGAGGGTAAATGGATTATGCTAAAAGAAAATGTTTTGTAATGCTTCTTGGTTGGTTTTAATTATTATGGATGAGTGAATTACAGGAAGGGGATTCCAATATACCGTGAGGTATGCGAAACAAGTCCAGAATTGCCAAGTGTGGTTCCACACGAGACGAGGGCTAGATCAGAGTCGTAGGGGTATGCCTAACACTGAAACCAAACGAGGGTGTAGCCTAACGGGTCCCCATGGTCACTACCTAGTTGTTCCCTCTTCTCTATAGAATTTGCCCACAAGAAGCAAATCGTAAGATGCCTGATTTTGGTCTAACGGGAAGTTAATTTTAATTAGATTGTGAAATTTAAGTGTTGCAGGTCCCATTTATGATTGTTCCAAAGCCCAGGCAAGCCTGCGATGGACAAGAGAATACATGGAGATTGAACGAAATGGGTTCGTTACTCTTTGTTGCGAAATGAAATAACTTGAAAGGAAACTAGCTTAAATGTGCAATGTGTGTGTGTGTGTAAATGATTTAATCTACTTTACAAACGAAGAAAATGATCCAAGTTAGCCAACCCAAACAAAATAAAAGTAGGAAAGCGAAAACAGTCACGCCATGAAAATGACGCTAGACCCCTAGGGGGGAAACGATGTGGGCGTTGGGTAGCCCGCTTGATTTATTATTTATTTACAATTATGAGTTGGATGCCTATGGTCCTTATAGATTTGGATCCAACATGCTTACAAGTTTCATAAAATAGAATAGGATCGAGGTATGTTGCTTCGGGAGGTCTAAATGACTTAGATCTTTGGTTTTCCAACAACACTTCCACTTACCTGTTCGTCAAATGTGTAAAACCAACCACCTATTATGCACCAAATGTGCAAAATAGAACAATAAAAGCATAACAAATTTAAGTATTGAAAAATGGACAATAAGCACAAGTACCTAAACAAAACTAGATCTACTTAAGATAAGTCTTGAGCAACTAGATCTATTTAATAGAAAAACATGCTTAAACAAATCATCCTTTAGATATTCTTGAGAATAAAACAACTTGACTAAGTATGCAAGAAATGTAACCAAAAAATAAATTTGATTGAAGGTGAAGGAGAGAATAAAGAAACAACTCAAAGCTTGGGAACTTTAGGCGATGAGGTCTGATGGTGGAGAGCAGAGGGACTATGTCTCTTCGGAAGTGCTTGAAGATGAGGAGGATGCAACCAATCTCAATCCCTTCTCCAATCTAGGAAACCTGCAACTTAGCGATGATTGCACACAAATGGTTAAAATGAGCATTGGTGATGCCTATAGCATAAACTTAGAAAGCATGCAATCAACTTAGATTAAACATGCATCTCCAAGAAATATACTACAACCAAACAATAAGAGCATAAATCAAACTAGAATTTATCTTACCTATTGGGAGGTAACTCCCTTTCAAAGGCCAACACTCAACCAAAGAGATACACAAATGAGTCAATATAGATTACCTCATAACGAGACAATGATCATCCACACACATTGATCCATACACCACAGGTTAGCCTCCAAATCCTTCTTTATTCCAACAAATAATGTGTACACAATACAAATCCTAAGCAACCTTTTAGTCCTTTGACCATGAGAAAAAAAAATGCTAAATACTTTCTTAAATAGCAAAACTAGAGAGGGGGCACATTTAGCTCATGAGGGTGCGTTGACAAGTGTTGAGAAAGGTTTGCCACATGTGAGGGCGCACTGGGGTTGAGTTTGAGTGGTTTCAAGGATGAGGGTGCCACCTCTCAAGAGGTTGGAAACCCTCCCTTCATGAAATGACACATCTCCAAGAGAAATGCACCCATATCTTAATGAAGTGCACCCTTCCTCTTAGAATGCGCCACTTTCCCTTGAAATACTCAATCGAATCCAATCCCAAAGCTTGGCTCTTACTTAACTCATATTTGATTTCCACCACTACACTTAACTGAGATCACATCCCAGACAAACTTCCTCAATCAATGGGATTTGATTTTGCCTTTATATTGTCTTTTTTGGCCATTTTCGAGTGAAAATCAATATAAGTGATTACTAATCACAATTTATCTGTCAAAAGTGGGTTTAGGGGTTAAGTGGATGCTCTGGGTTAGAAAACGAGCACCCCCATGGCAAATTCCACCTACTAACCACACTTTTATTACTTTTTATTTTTTACAATTAAAACAATAAAAAATTGACTCATTTTACGGGAAATTTTTGTATTTATGAAAAAATAAAATAACCTAGGGGGGACCTAGTGCATGTTCATAAGACTCAAAATTGATGACTATCATGGTAATACACATTGACACTTAGACTTTAATAACCTCCTAAGTCCTAACCACGAAGACGAATACTCCAACTTTGGAGATTTGAGTGAAAAACTCGAAAATTATAAGTCGCTGAAAAGCAACAAATAATTACCAAGGAAAAAACACTATGGAGTAACGCATTGACGTCTAAGTCCTAGGAAATCCAAGTGTGTTACTTAAATCCATGCTACATCAACTTATTACAACTTCCTCGAAGGGTATGAATGTGCAAAAATTTAGAAAAAGGGGCCAAAATTGGCATGTTGAACTTCTGAACACTAATGATGAACAAGGGACTTGTTCAAACTTTGGCGACTCACTAGGAAATCCAACTAAGTACAACTTAGGTGGTAACAACAACCATATAAGATAACAAGTGTGATGAGAGTCTCAAAGAAAAGTTTATTCTTATCCCATAACCAAAGGTCTACTAATTTATAATTATTTACAAGTCCATACTAAGCTTCCCACTCTCCTCTTATAATTTTTCAATGTTATAGTTTGAATTAAGTGGTGAAGATCAACTCTGAGATATTTGTATGGAGTCTGTTAGCTCTCCAAGAGTCTTCTAGGTTGCAATCGAAAGAGATTGGTAACTTAATCTTACTTTAAATGATGGGGTATGTTTGGATCAAGTTGGATGACTGAATCGAAGCTCATACACTCAAAACATGCATAGACACACTTAGGTAGACAAGGCTTTTAACCACTGCTGTTCAGGGAGTTTATAAAAGGTAGATGAGAGTAGAGTTCTTATCGTGCTAGCAGACTCATACACAAAACATATATATAAATGGCTAATCACAATAAATAAATGATCTTGATGTCCAATTCTCAATACAAAGATAGGATTACAGCTATCTGGCATAGACAAATGGAACAAACATGAAATAAACATTTCACTGCAAGTACAGAAAGGTAGAAAAGGAAATCTGAACACAAATGGAAAAAGAGGCTTATATAATTGAGATGCAACGAGAAGTCTGACAATACAAGTATAGAAAAGTATCTCCAAAATCGAACCTCTGTTCTACATCAGTCATGGGCTTTATAGCCTTTACAAAACTTTTAAGATCCTGAAAAGATGGATCGAATCTGCTAAAAATAGTTAATTAAAAACAGCTTTCTGAAAAATATGACAATGTCCTACATTCAAAAGTAACTGACATCTTGCTAAGGCACCTATATTCGACAGTTGTAATGAGCCTCCAGAGGCTAAAGAGTGAGGTTGAAACCGTTGCCTGGAGAACCTGCAGGTTGTCTTTTTCCCAAAATAGACAGGAATATTCCTCCTTTCACCTCGTTGGCGCCCTTCAGTTTGGAACCAAAAATTGATCATGATGCCTTTAAGCGTTTATCTATCATTGAGAAAACGCCCTTGAGGCGCTTGGATCAGCAAAAGTCGGGTTTGGTGCCCAAAGACAACCTTCTGCATATTCTGCATTTTCGGTAGCTAGAAAGCTAGGCTCAAAATTTATAAGCTACTGAAAACCCTGCTTTCGGTGGTTAATGAATCGATTTAACGTTTTGCCTAAACCACCGAGTCGCCTTTAGATGTTTGAATCCTTTCTCTCCTTTCGGTAACTAGGAGATTCCCGTCCTCATGTTGTAAACCGCCGAAACTAGATTTTGGCAGCTAATGAACAATTTCTATGTTCGCCTAAACCGCTGAAAAACTATGTCTAGTCCAGCCTGCAAAACTTTGGACAAAATTGTGTTTTCTGACCTCTGCTACTTATCTTCTTGCTGCTTGGATTTCTCTTCATCCTGGGCCAAAGCAGGAGTGTCAGCAAAGCTGACTGCTGCTGCTGCTAAGGTGTCAAGATCTGAGTGCACCTTGGGTTGGGGTTTTTGAGTTGTTTCCTCACCTCCCAGAAGCTTGACCTTCCTACTCAGCCTGATATTTTCTCTTATCAACCTTATATTTCTTCCTCTCAACTTACTATGTTTTTTGGTCAACCCTTGAAAGAAAAATACAATTCATTATGCCTTTCAGTCAGCCTTTCATTTTTCTCCGTGATCACCCTTTGGAGTATTTCGAGTTCATACACCTGCCTGAGAAGTTGATTAATTTTCTATGATGAAGAAATTTTCATCTTATTGGTTAATACCTCAACCACCTGTTGATCTTGTTCTTCCACGGGTGTAGGGGAAGGAAAATCTACATATGGAACCTTTTATTCTTCAGGTAGAGCTGCTTCCTGAAGCTCTTGTTTTGTTGCAACTTCCTTATGATCTGCTCCAGTTTCCTGCAGTTCGTCATCTTCAGAATCTGTGTAAGGGAGGTTTAAAAGGTTCGCATTCTTTGAAGAAGTCTCTCCTTCCTTTCTGAAAACTAGCTTTTTCCCAATCCTCTCAGGCTGAGAAGAAGGGGGAATTTGGACTGCTGGAAATGAAGAGACAGCTCGCCTTTTTCTCTTTTCACTTCTGGGGGTGGATGGCTTTTTAGAGGAAGGGTTGTCCTTGTCTTCGGGTCACAATTCTGTGTCAAATTTGTTCTAGAAAAGGAAATAAACCCACTCCTTATTCTTTCTTTGCAGATGATCTGATACCAAGATTTTAATTAGGCCATGGTGGGATAACCTGCTCTAAACCTTGCTTGGCTTTGCCTGGACCTGGTGAGCCATCTTTGTTAGGTTTTTATGAAGATAGAAGGGTAGATTTAGAGGGCTTCTGCCAGTGAAATGGTCCAACAATTTGAAATGATAGACCAACACTCTGGAATATCTGCCCTCGCATGTAAAATAGACCAAGATGGCCTTTAATAAGTGCTGCCAATTTTCCTCCAAGAAAGACATAGGGACGTCTTTGTTCCAGGTGATTGTCTGGTGTGCAGGTTTTAGATATGATCTGAACTCAACCTTCTGGGTGGTGGTGGTTTTGAACCATCTTTCTCTTGTCCTTGGAATCTTTGTGGCCGCTGCTATGAAGGTTTCATCCACCTGGATTTCTTCTGTCCCAATTTGCGTTTTCCTTCCGTCAAATGATAATGCGAAGGCCTCTGCAATTTTCTGATGGGATCCTTGGAGCTTTAGACATTAGTTATAGCATCCCACGTTTTTAAAGAATTGACAGACTTCAGGGTGCGACTCGAGGTAGCCGAGATCATTTAGCTCCTTCCTAAGGACAGCTCCTCCCTTCTTCATCTGTAAGACCCTTGTCGACACCTGCGGTTTAGAAAAGCCGAGCCTTGGGGGAAAAACGATGCGGAATCGGGAAAGAAGCAGCTCGTTGACAGGTAAGAACGAAGGATGAGGTATGACTTGGTTCAGGGCCTTGACTTCGAGAGATGGAACTGAAAGCCAATCATGAGGATTTACATGACCTGTGAATCTTGCCCGTATACCCAGGAGCGATCATCATTTGTAGCTGGTTTTAAAACGAAAGGATTGTGTCTTCGCTAGTGGTGCCCCTTTTCAGCGGTTAAGCAATGATGAACTCCCTTTACTTCACGACTAAACCCCTTGATTAGACGTTTCCAACATTTGGCACCGACTCAATTTCGATAGCCGATGATTTCGCTTTTAACACCATAAGCTGCCGAAAAAATGTTCACAAACGCCTCTGCTTTTGGTGGCTGTGGACGATTCTGCCTTTAGACTGTAAGCTGCGAAAAGTATCTGCCTTTCGGTGGCTAATGAACACCGTCGTATCCGCCCAAGCCACCGAAAACTGTCCCATGAATCACGAAGATGCCTCTGCTTTCGACAGTTGTAGAAGGTTTTATTCTTGAACTGCAAACTGCAAAAAGTGTCTGCCTTTCAGTGGCTAATGAACACCATCGTATTCGCCCAAGCCACCAAAAAATGCCCCATGAACCACGATATATGTCTTCCTTTTCGGTAGTTGGAGAGTTTCGTCTTTCATCTAGTAAGCTGCCGAAAGTGGGGTTTTCGGTAGCTAATGAACCATCATCAAGTCCGCCTAAGCTACTGAAACCTGAAAATTCTTTTCGGAGAAGAGCAACCTCAAATGTTATTTCAAGCTTCATTACGTACTCCAAACTTATGACACTGAACCTCAAATGCATAAAAAAAAATAAAAAGACAAAACTCCTATCACCTAAACAAGCAACTAGTCTATTTTTATTTGGGGAGATAACATCTGGCTCCTACTCGGGGATGGAAACCTCCCTGTGAGGTTCCAAGAACCACAGGTCTAATGCCTTTCCCATAAAACAAAAATCAAAACCTATCTTCTAGTGTTCCATTGGGCATGGAGTTATTTTGCAAACAAAAACTAAAACTGAAAACAGAAACGATAATTACAAAGACCAGGCTTTGAAGCCTCAGATGAAATAGAGTTTCAGAAAACGCCCATTGACTGGGCCACCAAACATATCTTCACCTTCTAAACTTTGCAATTTGAAAGTGTTGTTTTGCTGTACTTGAGTTATCACAAAAGGACCCGTCCAGAGAGAATAAAATTTACCATGCTTGCCCTTATCCTGCCTGGGGGCATCCCATTTCAACACCCAGCCTCCAACCTGAAAACTCTCCATCTTTGCCTTCTTGTCAAAAGTGCTTTTTATTCTTCCCTGATGAACTTTTGATTTTTCCACCAAGTGTTCTCTAGTCTGCTGCAATTCAACCAAATCGAGCATTCTTCTCACCATGTCATTTGGTTCATCCTGTTCCTCCTGAATAAATTTAGTTACTGGCAGGATTAGTTGAACTAGGAAAATGGCATCAGTACCATAAACCAATCTAAAGGGGGAAGTCCCTATGGATTTCTTATTCGTCACCCTGTCAGCCCAAAGAGCAAACTTTAGCTTTGAATCCCAACTCTTTTGATTTTCTTCCAATAGTTTTCTAATGATTCTAACTAGACTTTTATTGGAGGACTCAGCGAGGCCATTGCCTTGAGGGTAGTAGGGAGTAGAGTGAACCAATTGAATGCCCATTGACTCGCACATGTGGACTAATGCTTTATCTTTGAAAGCTGGTGCATTATCAATTACCAGCCTTTTTGGGCAACCAAATCTGATAAGGATGTTTTCATAGAGAAATTTCATGATAACCTGATGATTAGCGTTCCTGGTGGGAATTAACTCTATCCACTTGGTGAAATAATCAGTGGCTACTAGGATCCACCTGTGTTGACCACTGAATGAAGGATTGATCTCCCATATGAAGTCAAGGCCCCATTGCTGGAAGGGACCATTAACCACAATAGGTTTCAAGGGCAGGAATTTTAGCTGTTATTTTCCCGTGAATCTTTGGCATTTGTCGCAAGATTTCACAAAAGTGTATACATCAGAGAATAGATAAGGCCAATAGTACCCAACCCTTAGAATCTCGTGAGCTGTAGTTTTCCAGTAATGATGGCCCCCACATATGCTTGAATGGAAGTGATGAATGACTTGAACTGATTCTTCTTTATCTAGACATCTTAACAGAACACCAACAAGATCTTTCCAATACAGTAGATTATTACTTATGCAAACTTTTACATACTTAAGCTTGAGAGATCGTGCCTGGGTTGTGCTAAGTCCAAGGGGAACTTCTAAATTTTGCAGGAAATGAATGATACTTGAATACCACTTGCATGAGAGCAAATTTTCAGCCACCTGTTGACTGTTATGTCGTTCTGCTGCAACTACCTCTGTTGGCAAACTGACAGAATTTATTCCGATGAAATTTATGTCTAATAGTTTGCAATTTTCTTCAGCCATAAGCTTGGCTAGACCTTGACCTTTTACTAACCTGGTGGGCTTCACCTCTATATCGAACTCAATCAGCTTAGCGATCCATTTGGCTCTCTTGCCATCAATGTCAGGTTGAGTTAACACATCTTTCACGGAAGCTGAGGGGACATAGGCTATGACCTTTGCATGTAGGATATAAATTATGAATGCTTTCAATGACTTGATCAGAGCATAGGCCTGTTTTTCTATGGGATTGTATTTCAGTTCAACGTCCCTCAATGTTTTGTTGAAGAAGGCAATTGGATGATCAAGCCCTTCGTCATCTTTCTGCAGCAAGACTGCTGCCACTATATCATAGGAAGCAAAAGAGAAAATACAGAACACCTTGGTGTAATCTAGACTAATCAGAGTAAGAGCTTCCATGATAACCTGCTTGATGGCTTTGAAAGAGTGTCTTGCATTTTCTGTCCATTTGGTTTCGGCTCCCTTTTTTAGCATGGAGGTTATGTGTTTTACTAACTCAGAAAAATTTGGAATAAACCTCCTGACGAAATTTATCTTACCGAGGAAAGATTGGATATCCTTTTTTGACCTTGGTATAGATACCTTCTGAATTGCTTCAACTCGAACTGAATCAATCTTTACACCCTGCGCTGAAACTATGTAGCCTAGGAGCTTTCCCTCCCCGAGAGCAAACTGAGACTTCTTAGGATTCAGAGAAATTCCAAATTGTCTGCATTTCAGAAAAACCTCCTTTAGGTGCTGCAAATGTTCTTCGTAACTGTGATATCATCGAGGTATATGAGGACAAACTTATCTTTTATCCCCACAAAGGCTATGTCCATGGCCCTCTGAAAGGTGGCCCTGGCATTCATCAGCCCAAACGGCATCTTGGCGTACATGAAGGTACCCCAGGGAGTGGTAAAAGCTGTCTTCTCCTGATCATCAGGGTGTACAGAAATTTGATTATAGCCTGAGAAGCCATCTAGGAATGACATGACACTAGCTCCTGACACTCTCTACAGTAAATGCTCCATCTTAGGCAGAGGATAGTTATCTTTTTGGGAGCCTTTGTTTAGGTTTCTGAAATCGACACATAACTTGACCTCACCATTTTTCTTCCTTACTATTACCAAATTTGCGACCCATGTAGAATATCTTAGTGGGATTATGATCTTAGCATCAAGGAGCTTTTTTATTTCTCTTTCGATCACAGGTAACAGGAGAGGGTTGATAGGCCTTAGCTTCTACTTAAAAGGGGTGGTGCCTTTTTCCAGTGGAATTCTACGTTGAATGGTATCTTTGTCATAAGTTTTCAGATCACTGTATTCCCAAGCCAAAACGTCTGCAAAATCCTTTACAAGGATGAAATAGTCTGACCTCTGATCAACTGTCAACTCAGTAGACAGATTTATGAATTTAGGATGATTCTGGCTACCTATATTATGTTCATGGACAACAGGGTCTTTTTCCTTGTTGAAGGTTTGAAGGGGATGTCATTATTGTCAAACAGCCTTTCAAGAGGTACTAAGCCCCGAGGTATATGATTTCCTGGCAACTGAACAATGTCATGTTGGCCTATTTTCCCTTTCAACTTAGACCTTTGGGATTCCTCTACATTTAGGTTTTCTTGGTCAATATGCATATCAGAAAATTCATCAACAACTTGGAGAAATCTACTAAGCTCATCATCATCCTCAAAGACTTTCCAAAATTTGACATTATATGGTAGGGATGGCCTGTACTTGACTTGGATATCATAGTTCAATTTAGGAGGCATGGGAGGAATGAACGTGCTGACAGAGACAGCAAGGGAATCAGCCAGGTGGTTCATAACTCTTGGTATATAAGAAATGTCAAAAAACATGAAGGAATCTCTAAGTTTCCATACCTCATCTCTGTATGACTTTAGTTTGACATTCTTTGCCTGATAATTGCCATTCACTTGTTGTATGATAAGCTCTGCATCTCCAAATATTTTTAGGCATATGATTCCCATCTCTTTGGCGGCCTTGACTCCCAACATCAAAGCCTCATACTCTGCTATATTATTAGTAGTTTTGAAATCCAGCTTATAAGACAAATGGGTAACGTCCTTCGAAGGAGAGATCAAAACCACACCTGCACCTGCTGAAGCTTGGGTACTGGAACCATAAAAAAACATGCTCCAAACAGCAGTGGTTACTTCCTCAGATTGCTGACAAGTAGGCTTTATGAGCTGTAAAGGGGCTGGTTGATCGTCATCTATTTGCAGGATACATGCTCCAAAGTCTGTATCCAATGTGTAAATGGGATGATTTACATAATTATTTTCATTACTGGTGATATAGGCAAGCTGGTTCTCTCTATAGAGTCTTTTAGTTTCACCTCCAAACATAGGGATTGTAGCATAAGTCAGATCCATCTGGAGGGTACCCCCTAGTCGTTTACTCCATGATTGAGACAAGAGAATGCCAAACTTACGTGGGATGCCAGAGACTACTACATCCATTACCATGCTTTTTGAAGGCATTTGAGATAGGTTTATGAAAAGATCCTTTATGAGGCCCAGGCATCTGACTTTTCTGGAGTCAAAAGAGAAGAGATCATGGTAGGGTTTTGTGATGCTAAGCCCAAGTTCATCCATCACCACCTTAGGCATGAGATTGTGGGAGGCTCCTGAGTCAAGTAAGCAATTGTGAAGAATTTTGTCATGGATGTTTAAGGATATATAGAATGGTGGACAGGATCCATCCAGTTCTTCAACCATGGGACCTAGGGTTACCGAGGGCTTATCGTCTTGTAAATTCACAAAGTCAGCATCTATGGGTGTTTTTGGCTGAAGGGATTTCAGTATAGATGACTTGAAGGAATCATTTTTCATAAGCTCAATCAGTGGAAAAGGGATTTTTAGTTTCTGAATCTCTGTTTCAAGATTGAAGGAGTAGGACAACTTGTCAGAAATTCTTGCCTCTTGAGTTGGAGCTTTAAGTTGGATCGGATAAGGGACAGTTGGTTGTGATGGCCTTTGCTGCTGTTTTGAAAGAGTAACAACCTGTTTTGCAGGAGCAGTAGGTTGCTTTGTGAGGACAGGATTCTTCTTCCCAGGAGCAAGGGTCACAGGTTTTCTAGGAACAGTATTGGACCTCAAATCATAACTTCTTTGATCATCCGCCTGATACAATGATTCTTCAGTGATTTGTTCATTCATGAGGGCTTCCTCATAATCAGATTGTGTCGGGAAGGAGGGTTCAACCTTATCTTCCATGCAGTTGATATTGTCTTCTTCCTCTTCTCCTCCCTGAGTAGGCTCTTGTTCTTCTAATACAGCGTGTTGGAAAGGAGCTTTGATTCTTTGTTCTTCATCAGGATTCCTATCTCTTTGGAGGATTTGATCCTGTGGGTTGTTTCTTCTGTAAGGGGGAGTATTAGTGTTTATGGGAACAAACTCATTTGGACCTTTACTTCTTGCAGGTTGTTGGCCTTGAACTTTCAGCTTAGACATTTCAGAGGTTAAGCTGTCCAGCATCTTAGCCATTTTTTCCAAGTTGGTTTCTGATGAAGAGGAGGAATCTGGAGTCTGCCTCTTTTTGTCAATTTTCCCTTTGAGGATCTTGGATGCGACAATATTAGAATCAACTTCGAGAGCAGCATCTTGCACGAGCAATAAAGATGCAGATCTTCTTTCTCTGAGATGAAGACAAAACTCAGGGTCAAAAGCATTTGCATAAGTGATCCTGTCTGAGGTGTCTGTAGGTTTGATCTCAGCAGGCATTTTCCCAAACAATTAATAAAATTTCTTTGTGAAAGTTGACATAGACTCGCCATTTTATCTCTTCAAATTATCAAATTCTATGAGGTAATAAAGGTGGTCTCTTCTTTCCCCCCAATGCTTCAAAAACAAGTCATCTAGGGCTTCGATGTCATCTATTGATCCAGTAGGTAATTCTTTGAACCACTTTATGGCCTGACCATCTAGACTTTGCACAAAAACCCTAGTCCAAACATCTTCGTGCTCAATATTTATGTTCTTAGCATAACTGTAGAATGCTTCTAAATGTTCTTCAGCTGTGAAGTCCCCCTCTCCAGTGAACTTAGGCATGTATTTTTGGTAATCTCCGGTAGGCATAGCAACAAGGGGATTAGGCAAATTTAGAGGGGCATACCTAGCAATGAGGATCTTTTCGATTTTAGTCAGAGGGACAACCATAGTGGATGTGGGTACAAAAGGGGTAGCAGAAGATATCTTTGGTGTGGGTGGTAGCTGAGGAGGTATAGGTGGGGATGAAGGTGGGGGGTTTGACCCAGTGGAGTCCCCAAGAGTTGGGGTAAAACAATTTGTTGGTTGATTTGGAAAATAGGCACCCTTGCAGGACTGTGCAAGTAACGAGGACAACCTTTCTTCACGCTAATCTAAAAGGTCCTGCAAAATGTTTTCAATGGAAAGTACATTGGTATGAACAAAAGGATAGTTCTCTTCAGGTTCAGTCAGTAAGGGCTGCAGGTAGGAGGAACAACCCTCTTCTTTGATGGATTCTAGGATTTCTTTTCCTAGATCAGCTTGGGTAGTAGATTCAAAACTAGGGTCTTCAATAGCAGAATCGGGTGAAAACACTCGAACCCTCAAGTCTTCTGATCTACTTATAATCTCTTGTGAACTAGCTGCTTCGGTGGATGGAGATTCAAAAGGAATTTCATTTGATAAGACAGAAGAAATACCTCTAGAGGTGCCTGATGTGGTTCCCCTTGTAGATTTGGAAATCTGTCTCTATGTAGTCCTTCCTCTCCTTATAATCTGTCCGGGGTCTGAAACAGGTGTCACTGGTGGCCTTTAAGGATTTGCTCTGGTACTTTGTCTTCTCGAAGCCACTTCGTTCTAATGGAGTCGCCGGATAGATGATTACAACCGAAAAAATGTCAAGGCTTCTTCTATTATCAAAGTTGGAACTATGTCGTCTCCCAGGGAAGCTGCTGCTTCAATCTTTTTCCTCGGCAACGACGCCAATTTGTTAGCTCTCCAAGAGTCTTTCTAGGTTGCAATCGAAAGAGCTTGGTAACTTAATCTTACTTGAAATGATGGGGTATGTTTGGATCAAGTTGGATGACTGAATCGAAGCTCACACACTCAAAACATGCATAGACACACTCATATAGACAAGGCTTTTAACCACTGCTGTTCAGGGAGTTTATAAAAGGTAGATGAGAGTAGAGTTATTATCATGCTAGCAGACTCATACACAAAACATATATATAAATGGCTAATCACAATAAATAAATGATACTTGATGTCCAGTTCTCAATACAAAGATAGGATTACGGCTATCTGGCATAGACAAATCGAATAAACATGAAATAAACATTTCACTACAAGTACAGAAAGGTAGAAAAGGAAATCTGAACACAAATGGAAAAAGAGGCTTATATAATTGAGATGCAACGAGAAGTCTGAGAATACAAGTATAGAAAAGTCTCTCCAAAATCGAACCTCTGTTCTACATCATTCGTGGGCTTTATAGCCTTTACAAAACTTTTAAGATCCTGAAAAGATGGATCAAATCTGCTAAAAATAGTTAATTAAAAACAGCTTTCTGAAAAATATGACAATGTCCTACATTCAAAAGTAACTGACATCTTGCTAAGGCACCTATATTCGACAGTTGTAATGAGCCTCCGGAGGCTGAAGAGCGAGGTTGAAACCGCTGCCTGGAAAACCTGCAGGTTGTCTTTTTCCCAAAATAGACAGGAATATTCCTCCTTTCACCTCGCTGGCGCCCTTCAGTCTGGAACCAAAAATTGATCATGATGCCTTTAAGCATTTATCTATCATTGAGAAAACGCCCTTGAGGTGCTTGGATCAACAAAAGTCGAGTTTGGTTCCCAAAGACAACCTTCTGCATATTCTGCATTTTCGGTAGCTAGAAAGCTAGGCTCAAAATTGATAAGCTACTGAAAACCCTACTTTCGGTGGTTAATGAATCGATTTAACGTTTTGCCTAAACCACCGAGTCACCTTTAGATGTTTGAAGCCTTTCTCTCCTTTCGGTAATTAGGAGAGTCCTGTCCTCATGTTGTAAACCACCGAAACTGGATTTTGGCAGCTAATGAACAATTTCTATGTTCGCTTAAACCGCCGGAAAACTATGTCTGGTCCAGCCTGCAAAACTTTGGACAAAATTGTGTTTTCTGACCTCTGCTACTTATCTTCTTACTGCTTGGATTTCTCTTCATCCTGGTCCAAAGCTGGAGTGTCAGCAAAGTTGACTGCTGCTGCTACTAAGGTGTCAAGATATGAGTGCACCTTGGGCTAGGGTTTCTGAGTTGTTTCCTCACCTCCCAGAAGCTCGACCTTCCTACTCAACCTGATATTTTCTCTTATCAGCCTTATATTTCTTCCTCTCAACTTACTATGTTTTTTGGTCAACCCTTGAAAAGAAACATACAATTCATTATGCTTTTCAGTCAGCCTTTCATTTTTCTCCTTGATCACCCTTTGGAGTATTTCGAGTTCATACACCTGCCTGAGAAGTTGATTAATTTTTTGCGATGAAGAACTTTTCGTCTTATTGGTTAATACCTCAGCCACCTGTTGATCTTGTTCTTTCATAGGTGTAGGGGAAGGCAAATCTACATATGGAACCTTTTGTTCTTCAGGTAGAGCTGCTTCCTGAAGCTCTTGTTTTGTTGCAACTTCCTTATGATCTGCTCCCGTTTCCTGTAGTTCGTCGTCTTCAGAATCTGTGTAAGGGAGGTTTAAAAGTTTCGCATTCTTTGAAGAAGTCTCTCATTCCTTTCTGAAAACTAGCTTTTTCCTAATCCTCTCAGGCTGAGAAGAAGGAGGAATTTGGACTGCTGGCAATGAAGAGACAGCTCGCCTTTTTCTCTTTTCACTTCTGGTGGTGGATGGATTTTTAGAGGAAGGGTTGTCCTTGTCTTTGGGTCGCAATTTTGTGTCAAATTTGTTCCAGAAAAGGAAATAAAACCACTCCTTATTCTTTCTTTGCAGATGACCTAATACCAAGATTTTAATTAGGCCATGGTGGGATAACCTGCTCAGAACCTTGCTTGGCTTTGCCTGGACCCGGTGAGCCATCTTTGTTAGGTTTTTATGAAGATAGAAGGGTAGATTTAGAGGGCTTCTGCCAGTGAAATGGTCCAACAGTTTGAAATGATAGACCAACACTCTGGAATATCTGCCCTCGCATGTAAAATAGACCAAGATGGCCTTTAATAAGTGCTGCCAATTTTCTTCCAAGAAAGACATAGGGACGTCTTTGTTCCAGGTGATTGTCTGGTGTGCAGGTTCTAGATATGATCTAAACTCGACCTTTTGGGTGGTGGTGGTTTTGAACCATCTTTCTCCTGTCCCTGGAATATCTGTGGCCGCTGTTATGAAAGTTTCATCCACCTGGATTTCTTTTGTCCCAATTTGTGTTTTCCTTCCATCAAATGATAATGCGAAGGCCTCTACAATTTGCTGATGGGAGCCTTGGAGCTTTAGACAGTAGTTATAGCATCCCATGTTCTTGAAGAATTGACAGACTTCAGGGTGCGACTTGAGGTAGACGACGTCATTTAGCTCCTTCCTAAGCACAGCTCCTCCCTTCTTCATCTGTAAGACCCTTGTCGACACATGCAGTTCATAAAAGCCGAGCCTTAGGGGAAAAGCGACGCGGAATCGGGAAAGAAGCAGCTCGTTGACAGGTAAGAATGAAGGATGAGGTATGACCTTGTTTAGGGCCCTGACTTCGAGAGATGGAACTGAAAGCCAATCATGAGGATTTACATGACCTGTGAATCTTGCCCGGTTACCCAGAAGCGATCATCATTTGTAGCTGGTTTTAAAACGAAAGGATCGTGTCTTCGCTGGCGGTGCCCCTTTTCGGCGGTTAAGCAATGATGAAATCCATTTAATTCACGACTAAACCCTTGATTAGATGTTTCCACCGTTTGGCACCAACTCAATTTCGGTAGCCGATGATTTCGCTTTTAACACCGTAAGCTACCGGAAAAATGTTCACAAACACCTCTGCTTTCAGTGGTTGTGGACGATCCTGCCTTTTGACTGTAAGCTGTGAAAAGTATATGCCTTTCGGTGGCTAATGAACACCGTCGTATCCTCCAAAGCCACCGAAAACTGTCCCATGAATCACGAAGATGCCTCTACTTTCGGCAGCTGTAGAAGGTTTTATTCTTGAACTGCAAACTGCGAAAAGTATCTGCCTTTCCGTGGCTAATGAACACCATCGTATTCGCCCAAGCCACCGAAAACTGCCCCATGAACCATGATATATGTCAGCCTTTTCGGTAGTTGGAGAGTTTCGTCTTTCATGTAGTAAGCTGCTGAAAGTGGGGTTTTCGGTAGCTAATGAACCATCGTCAGGTCCGCTTAAGCTACCGAAACCTGAAAATTCTTTTCGGAGAAGAGCAACCTCAAATTTTATTTCAAGCTTCATTACGTACTCCAAACTTATGACACTGAACCTCAAATGCATAAAAAAAATAAAAAGACAAAACTCCTATCACCTAAACAAGCAACTAGTCTATTTTTATTTGGGGAGATAACAAAGTTACTTGCTCCAAGTTGTTGTTGTCATGCATGAGATTAGCATAAGTGATATTTTGGGATTTGATTATCATAATCTTTAGTTTGTTAGTGTTAGTAGTCATACACATACTAGATAAAAAATCCATGAGAATTTTTAGTCACTTGTCGAGATAATAGAGTCTCCTCGCCATAAGAACAATATCATCAACATAAACAAGAAGGCCAATGACTATCCTAGCTAGAGTTATGCTAACACAACGTACTTCTTCCAAACAACCTTCTAACTTGCCAATGCTTATT
The DNA here is from genome assembly GCA_027924585.1 of Larix kaempferi. Lineage (NCBI taxonomy): Eukaryota > Viridiplantae > Streptophyta > Pinopsida > Pinales > Pinaceae > Larix > Larix kaempferi. Next base: position 10,821,042 of record BSBM01000136.1, read on the forward strand.
GCAAAAAAGGTAAGGGACATGGGACAACCTTGCTTAACTCCAATACTACAATTAATTTATTTTAACTAGCCCTCAGTGTTCCTAAACTTGGAAATAATGTTCTCCTACAACCTTACTGCAATAGTTGTCGTTTTGAAAGGAAATTTTAGTTGTTATTATCTATTCCAAAGGTTAGTTTAGGGCATTTTGTCAAATGTTTTCTCTAAACACAATAACACACACACACACACATTATTATTTACACGTATTTATATTAAAAAAATTATATATAATATTTTTAAAATGGGTTTTCCATATTTAAAAAAAGATAAACGCAAATTAAAATTGAGTTTTTTAGAGATTTAAATAAATTAAAGTTAAATAAATTAAAATTTTAAAATTTGTATGTCGAAATAATAGAATTGCCATAAATATTATACCATTTTAATTTCAGTTTGTAAATATGTTTTTTTTTTTTACCGAAACATAAGGGAAGATTATATTGGGGCCTGCAAATCAGCTGCAGAGTACTTTAACAAAATTTCTGACCCGCTTTGTTGAATGGGAAGTTTTGTCCCTCGGGTAGAAAGCATCCTATGATGCCCAACGGCTTGATTACTGTAGAACAAGCATAAAGCTAGACAGAAGACAAGAGATAATAGAAGACGCAGCTTCACAGAGGCAGAATAGCAAGAGTGGTAGGAGACAGGGCTTGAGGAGATGCAAAGTCCAGTACTTTGAGTGTCACTTTTCCAATTTTTCAATGATCTTGGAGACAGCTCATTCCAGCGCAGTAATACGGTTTCCGAAGTCCCCATGCACATTGGAAACATCTTTGAAACTGACATGTACATCCTCTTTGATTTCCTCCAACGCGACCGAGTGATCTGCTCTAATCTTTTTGAGGTCTTCGCTAAGCACTTTCCAGTTCTTTTCTCCAGCCACCGTGGTCTCCTGAAGACGCTGGCCTTGATTGTTTGCTTGTGTTTTGAATCTGTCCACATCGCTTTCCAATGTGGCCAACCTTTCCTCAATAGAAGGTCCAGATAATGATGAAGAGCCTGTCGAAGCCATTGCTTAGTAAGCCTGGTAACTAAAATCTTTAAAACAGAGCTGAAACGGTGGACAGAGTGATCGGGCCTCTGGATACTCCCCAGAATGCGACTCACCTTCAAGAACTCCAAAGCAATACATTTGTAAACTAAAGGCTCATGAGTTAAATAGAATATCCATCGCGTCTGAAGGTCACGAGAATCATGGTGTTCAAGAGATTTGTTCAGAGATATTTTCCCAGACTTGTCAGTTGGGGATTCTCCAAGGTACAAATGTACACTGCAATTTGATATTGCTTGCCCAGAGCAGATCGGGAGGCCGCATCCATTAGGGGATGTCACATCTGGATGTAATTCCATTTATTTGTAATGAACCTCTGCTCAGGAGGCAGGCCTTGTTGGCTTCACCATCTGCTAATGCGTTCAATCCACGCAGAACATGGAAGAATTTAATGGACTCAAACCTTTGTGTGAGCAGTTGCATTTTGTGGTACATCAAAGCCAATTTGAGTTGAGATGGAAGCTTCTTCTTTATCAACGCATGAATTAGCAGTCTAGAGTCACCGAAAACCACCATCTTAGTAATTCCTTTGGAATGGGCGATTCTGAGTCCTTGCCATAGCCCACAGAATTCGGCTGTATTGTTGGATTCAATGCCAATTCCCCAGGCATAATTACTTACAACAGTTCCTGCTTGAGAGACAAATACTCCTCCACCTCCAGCCAAACCCGGATTGCCCTTGGATGCCCCATCGAAGAAGAGGCAGATTTCTTTCAGAGATGCTTTCCAGTTGATGAAGGTGATCTCGTCCAACCTAATTTCCCATTCTTCAATCTTAGAGTGATTCGTCCAGCTTCGAAGTTTATGGTTTGGCGCAAGTTGGTCTAACCACTGTGACTCTACAGGAATGAGTTGTGCTTTATTTTCCAGGGAGGGGCTGTGTTCAATTGCTTCCATTAAGATTGCTTTGGCTTTCATTGCAATTTTAGCAGGGAGGAGTTCTTTTTCCTTGAATATTCGGTTGTTCCTCTCTATCCAAATTTTCCAACAGATGGCTTTGGGCATCCACCTCCAAACAGTTTGAAGCAAGGCTTTCTTGGATAATCTGAAAGGGGAAATCTGCATCCAATCAGTGAAGAGGTCCTGGGTAGTGCACGACAAATTGAAATCAGGGATTGCTAAAGCTTCGCTCCAGACTTCTCTGGCGTATGGACATCCTATTATTAAATGATCAGTGGTTTCATTGTTATTTTTGCAGAGTGGACAGCGGGATGGACCTTCCATGCCTCTTTTCTTGAGATTTTCTCCGGAGAGGATGCTTTTATGGGCTAAAAGCCAACAGAACATGTCAATTTTGGGAATGAAAGCTTTAGTCCACAGGAATTTCCAGATTGCTGGATTGGGCATAGCAGTGGGGATAGCTTTTAAGAGCTTATTTCCTTCTGATACAGTATACTTTCCTGAAATATGCCCCCATCCTCTTTTATCTCTGGAGTATTATTTTAGGGGTGATTTGCCTTGAAGGAGGGTGGTTAAGACATCTGCTTCGGATTCTAGTTCTGGAGGGAGGTTGCCAAAGTCCCAGCCGACCCAATTGTTGTCATTCCACGATGAGAGATCCCATAAGGAGGTGACTCCTTTGTCTATCAGCCATCTCTTAGTATTATCCACATCCCTGAGCTGCCCCAATGGGGTCCCTCCCAGTATGGAATCCTCCCAGACTCTGATTTTTTTCCCACTTCCGGGAATCCAGAAGAGGTTCCTTCTGAAGAGGTCAAGTGCCTTGAAGCACACTTCAAAGATCGGAGAGCCAGCTCTGTTCGGCGGATGGGTGTCCAGACATCTCTTTCTTGCTCCTGGAAAATATTTTTTTCGAAGAAATTTTTTGCTCCAACTTTCTTTTCCAGTTATCAGCTGCCATAGTAATTTAGCTCCCAGGGCTAGATTTTGGGTAGAAAGACTCCTTACCTGTAGCCCTCCTTCATTCCTTGGTTTTTGGACTTTTTCCCAGCTTATGAGATGCAGCTTCTTTTCATTCCCTTTTCCACCTTCCTAGATGAATTTTTTAAGCAGGCTTTCGATCTTCCGAATTACCACTCCAGGGGCTAGCAGGATAGAAGATTGGTAAATAGGCATGCTGTTTAAGACAGATTTGAGAAGAGTCGTTTTCCCAGCGAGGTTGAGCCATTTGGCACTCCAATTTTGGATTTTTCCTTTGATTTTTTCTAGGATGGTACCCCATTTTGCTGTTTTGATTTTAGATTTGGATATGGGTATTCCCAGATAAGTGAAATCATCCCAATCCAATGCTCCTTCCATTCCCAATTTTCTGGCTATCTCCCCTAGCTCTCTGGCCGAACAATTCCAGCTGAAGATTCTGCTCTTTTGGAAATTGATTTTGCTTCCGTAAACCTCCTTATAAAGTTCCAGCTCTTGTCTGAAATAATCTGCTGAGTAGATACTTGCTCCTCCCAACAGCAAGGTGTCGTCTGCAAATTGTGCATGGTTTATGTCCCTAACAGTATTCGCCATCCTCAGGCCAGGGAGGGTGTGTATTTCTTGACAAAAATTGAGCTGAAAGCTAAGCACTGAAGCTTGTATTGCATAGAGAAGCGGGGACAGTGGGCAACCTTGTCTTAGTCCTCTAGAGGCTTTGAAGAAGTTTGTTGGGCGGCCATTGACCAAAGGCGCTATCCATGGCGCACACACACAACCTTTGACCCAGCTTATAAAGGAGTTGGAGAAGCCAAACTTTCCCATTACTTCAAACAGAAAATCATGCCTAACTCGGTTAAAAGCATTAGCTAAATCGAGTTTAATGACCATACCTTTCTCTTTGCGACGGCAGCTGGAGTGGATTGCTTCTTGGACAAGAATGATGTTATCCAGGATTCTTCTTCCTTTGATGAATCCGCCTTGATTTTCCAGGATTATCCTAGGCAGCATTCTTTTAATTCTGGAGGCTATAATTTTGGTTATCAGCTTGTACCCAGTGTTGCACAAGGAGATCGGCCTGAATCGATTGAAAGTTGAGGCTCCTTTTTCTTTAGGGATTAGGGCAAGGAACGAGGAGTTAGTGCTTCCTCCTAAAATGTTGGTCTCTTGGGAGTACCGAATCATTTTTAGAAGATCTCTCTTGATGATTAACCAGCAGCAGGTGAAGAAGCGAGCAGTAAAACCATCCGGCCTAGGGGTACTATCAGGTTTCATTAGCTCTAGAGTAGATTTTAGCTCGGTCATTGTTACAGGGGCAGCAAGGAGACGGTTTTCTTCGGGTGTGATGAGTGACGGAATGAGGTCCAAAGGGTGAGAGGTGGGATCAAGCTGGGATTCTACAGGGGCAGTGAAAAGATCTTTGAAAGTAGATACAACAGCCTGTTTAATATCTTCAAAATCATTCAGAAGAGCTCCTTGAAAGTTTATTTCGGTGACCGCTTTAAAGTTTTTCCGAGACTCAGCTTGCTTGTGAAAATACTTGGTGTTTTTGTCCCCGCTTAGGAGCCAAAGGCTACGGGACTTTTGTCTCCAGTACTCCTCCTCTAATCTGCAGGCAGAGAAGAATTCTTTCTGTCGAACCCCTTCCTTATTGAGAAGGCTTTCAGAGATTGGGCTGGATTCCATAAGGATTTGGTGGGCCTCCAGGTCAGATTGAGCTTTTTCCCTACTTGTAATGGGGGAGGTGATTAGCTTCGCCCAGCTTTTAAGAACATGCTTCAGCCTTTTAATTTTTCCTTCCCAGATGAAGGAGGGCGACCCTCTTATTGGAATACCCCAGGAGTTGGAAACAACTTGCATAAAATCCTCTTGATGGATCCAAAGAGGGCTGAACCGGAATGGAATGGGACCCAGGTCATTGCCAAGGGACAGCTCCAACAAAATGGGATTGTGATCTGAGGTACAATGGGGTAGGATTTTGGAGGAGGCAAGTAGTCCAAGGGAGAGGAAAGACGAGTGGACTAGAAACCTGTCAAGCCGAGCTGCGATATGACCAGGCCCAATCCTCTTATTGGACCATGTAAATTTACCTTTGGCCGGTTTGATATCAATTAGATCCCAATCAAGGATAATATCCTCCACCCATTCCCTCGAAGGGTCTTTGACAGGGGAGCCGCCTTTTTTCTCATTGGGGGCTAAGGTGACATTCAAATCCCCTGCTACAATGATGTTCTCTAGCTGCTGTAAATTGAGGTAACTTTCAAGCATATTCCAACAATCTTTTTTTTCAGAAATTGAAACAGGAACATATAAGTTAAAGAGTCTTACAATGCGGCCTGTGAGTTTATGGACGAGTTTTGTGAAGACCCAGTGCATGGTGCGTTTTCCAGCTTCAAGATCATAGATCGTGGAATCCCAAAAGGTGGCAACGCCTCCAGAAGCTCCTCTGGAATTGATGGCGATCCCTTGGCCTTTTTTCCAAAAAAATTTCCCTGCCTGGAGGAGATTGACTTCCTCCATCTTTGTCTCCTGGACTAGTAGAATCTCAGGTTTATAGATTCTGACCATGTCTTTCAGTGCATCTTCTTTTAACGCAGATCCTAATCCTCTACAGTTCCAGGAGATGTATCACATTAATTACTGTGGGAGGTGGGGTTGGCCCCTTTAGAGGCCGAGGGGCGTTCCATTCTTGGATCTGGTCTTCATCATTCCCTTCAGGGTTTTTGGGGAGCCTTCAAGAACAGCTAGATAAGTGGCTTCATCTCTTTTCTTCTTTTTCGATTTTCTACCTCTTGGGTTTTTGAATGGGGCTGCATGCAAACTACTCGAAGAGGCACCTTCATCTGAATCTTCCCCAGGATCCGTTTCTAAAAATGAAGGTCCCTCGTTAGCTTCTTTGGAATCTGTACCTGCTGCCAAAGGTTCCATTGGATCTGCACTGGGGATCTCCCCTGGTTCCAATGGATCTACAGCATGAGTTTCTACCTCTTTACTATTTGGCGGATGTTCGATCTGGATCTCTTCAATACTCATTGAGACTGGGTTTTTTCCAGTTTGTTTGCTAGCTTTCTTAGGGTCTTCAACGGCCTGTATGACAGTTGGGTTAGCTTTAGTGGATTCCTGGGGCGTCTTGGTTGAAGTTGACTGCTGGTTTTTCTGCATGTCCCCTGACATCTTTTTTCCCTGGGGTTTCCCTATCTTTACCTTCTGCCATCCTTCTCCTTCTTCTAGAGTCTGGTTTTTGGGGCAATTCCTCTGGAAGTGGCCATGCTCATGGCATAGACGGCACTTGAATGGAAGTTGTTCATAATCCAGCTTTTGGTAATGGTGCCACGATCCTACTTTTAGCTTTACTGCCTCCGGTAATCCTGCTTCTAGGTCTACTTCTACACATATTCTAGCGCATGTGTACTGTCCTTTGTTCTCAGCTTTGTCTATGTATCTCCCCAGCGCATTACCAACTTTTTCCAGAGTTTGTATGTTCCAGCAATGAACAGGGAGATTTGGAAGCCTCACCCAAACTGGAACTTCCTTTGGGACGTCAACTTCAGGATTGAAGTCCGGATTCCAGCGGTTCAGGTAGAGACCTTGGCTTCCCATGTAGTACGGTCCACTTCTGAATATGAGATCTCGGTCCTCCTTGGCAATGAATTCGAAGATGAAGAATCCCCGGCCAACTGGATAGCAGGTGACACTGTTCTTTATCTGAGGCCTCCAATTCCTTTGGATCCAGTCATCTGTGGTCTTTGTAGAGGGCCAGAGTCCCATGAACTGGCCTACCAATCCTCGCTCAGCCAAAGCCAGGGCGATTTTGATGGGTTGATCAATCGGAAGGTCGATCTCAGGCACGGCTTCAAGCTTTTTAATGAACTTCGGGATAGCGGGTGCCAGATGCTTCTTCCCAGATGGCGTTAACAGCTTCCTGAAGGCCTCTTCGGCAGTGATCGAGGCAAAGGGAGGGGGAAGCCCTCCCCCAGGCGTGGCCATGAGGGCGACGGCCTGGTGAGGGACGAGCGGAGAACCCTAGGGAGAGAGGGGCGGCAACTAAATCAGAGAGCAGCGCGACAGCGAGCTCCAGTTCCAGTCCCCATTGATGATCTTGTAAATATGTTATCCATCTATATATACTAGTAATAAGAAAAGTGTGCGTGTGTGTGCGTTATGTAGCCCATTTTAAGCATGGTGGGATAAATCAAATGGTTGAGCGCTTTAAGTTTGATGTAAGAGGTCTCAAGGTAGATTCATCGGTTTGGTTGCATTTGTTTTCCACCTCACTTTATGTCTATGTTAGGACAAATGTTGTAATCATTGTTGGCAGGTTTGCATTGGGTACCATTCACAGATGCAAGAAGTTCTCAGAAGTTTCTCCAGGAGGCCTTTACTGGAAAGAAAAAGACAATACAATATGTTTTGGCTTGATCTCATACTAGGGTGAACACTAGTGTTTAACAAAAGGGGTATGCTATAGTCTAAGCACTAGCATATTCAATCTCTAAAACGGGGAAGGTCTCACCCAAAGCATTGTGCCAAGGCTAATAGTCATATGGGTTTCCTACAATGTAATGTACCTTAGATATGAAAATCTTACCACATATAAAAAATTAACCACACTTTATTAATATCAAAACCCTTAAGGTAGAGCAACAACTTACAATTGATCGTTTTATGGAAGGAATCTACTCATGTTCACTTGCCTCTTTGAGGGGGCAACCTCCTATGAGCTAAGCTCCAAATACAATGTGCTATACACATGACTCATAAGGAGGACTCCACCATTATTTATAGATCACAATACAAGTCTAACTATAACAACCTCCTGACTACCTAGTGGACCTTCTTTAATGAGGCCCCATTACATTTATTCACTAATAACTATCTAGTGGACCTTCTTTAATGAGGCCCCATTACATGTATTCACTAATAAATACCATATTGGGTCTTATTTAATAATAACAAACATAGTGGACCTTGTCCACTTGACATCAATGACATCCTCTATTACTCTAATGGGGCCTTCAACCCCCCATTACACCCCTAGGGAGGGTCATAACACTCCACCCCCTCTAGAAAAGTGTTGTCCTTGACACTTGATGAGAGGAGGTATAACCATAAACCAAAGTCCCACGGATGATTACTAACCACAAGAATAAAGTAATCCAAGGAACCAGGATCCCACAGATGAGTGCTAACCACAAGGATGAAGTACACTAAGGAATCGGGGTCCCATGTACAAATTCTAGCCATCGAGCTAAAGTAGTCCAAGAAGCTCCACTGTAAACCCGTGTCCAATGTCCATGTGTTCAAGCTTCAACACCCCATCGATAACACCTATGCCCATTGTGGTCATGTGGATCCAAACACGCATAACCATCCAAAGCAAACAAATCATCCATATAACAGTAAAATGATTGATCTAAAAGGAGCTCTACCGCTATAGAAACATACTATAAATAGGTAGGCACGTGGATGTTATGCTTCAAATGACCACTGTGATCATGTGGATCCAAATAATCATAACCATCCAAAGCAAACAAATTCTCCATATAACAGTAAAATGATTGATCTAAAAGGAGCTCTATCACTATAGAAACATACTAGAAATAGGCAGGCACCAACTGTTGTTGTCTTTCCTCCACAAAGTTCACTTATATGGTGGAGAAAAATCATCAAAAAGAAGATTTAAGTAGTTATCTTCCCCAAAATTACAATTGTACATATAGTAGTCCTCATAAGCATCTTCCAAATCATACCACGTATATGTTTCTTGGTTATACCCTTCAATGATGAAAGAATAGGTGCTATTGAGAATATGTGTCTCCTCAAATTGATAACTTAATTGATTTAGAGATTCCAAAGTTGCATATATCCTTTAAAATTTTGGCCACCCAAATTCATTCCTACTATGGAATGGTCCACTTCATTTCCATTCCTCAATTATGTGAGGGGTTGAGGGTGAAATTTTGCAAGGGCTATAGCGTATTAGATATTGGTTGGAAACATATCCTATAATATGTCATATCAAAGCCCTAAAAATTCTATTTCCAATAGTGTTGATGGTTGCAATATCATTCTCCTATCAAAAGTTATTTCTTTACAAGACCCATGATCATCACTAAAAGCCCTAAAAATAACGAAATTCAAATTGTAATGTCTCTCCTTCATCCAAACTCCGATTTGAGCAATTATTTTTCGAAATTGCGTATTTTCTAAGAGGGACTCAAATATAGATTGTGTTTCTAACAATTCTTCCAAAAAATAATAATAAACGTATTTGAGTGTCTTAGCCCTCTTTTTTCCTTTGAAAACCTGTAAAATAAAAGGAAAAAAAGATTGTTTATTTTTTGCACTAGAAAGTGCTCTAATACCACTTGTAATGTACCTTAGATTTCAAAATGTTACGTCATACAAGATATTAGAAATTCTCCACATTTCATTAATATCAAAACCCTTAAGGTAGGGTAACACCATCAATTACTCCTCGAGGCAGGAATAACTCCACAAGTCATGCTTGCTACAATACAATCCGTACCAGATATCTCATACACTTATACTCACGTATATTTATACTTTTTCATAGTATTCCTAAGGGACCTATGCCAACTACCTCTTATTATTATATTATTTCATCTAACAACATAGTGGGGTTATTTATTACACACCAACTACCAAGTGGGTGTATTCCATGATTATGGCCACACCACATACATTACCCCCTCGAGTCCCTCCCTGGGTACCCCATATTAATCTTCATAGGTACATTACATTGAATAATATAAATATATAGGATAATATAATCTAAATCTAGGGAGGATAATATGGGGTACCTAGGGAGGTACCCAAGGGGATATGTTTGTGATGTGGCGATAACCATGGAATAGGCCCATTACGTAGTTTATGGGTAATAAATAACCCCACTACGTGTCAAGGAATTGGGGGCCTAGTGGTGGGATATAATGATTTTCATTCTCCTCACCAAGGTTCAAATCCCCCAATGATACATTGGCCCATTGTGGTAAGGCCAGAGGGGTAGGCATCCCGATTTGAGTTTGGGACATGGACAAAGTCTGTGGTATCCATAAATCTCGTCCCTTGCTAACTCATAAGTTATTGGTATATATGGATTGCGGGTTGTTGGGAATACTCTTGGGGTTATAGTGGCAATTGTTGGATTTGAACCTGGGCCTAGCCCAGGTGATCTCGATGAAGTTATTGATTCCCCATGGTAAATAGATAAATAAATAGCCCCACTACGCAGTTAGAGGAAATGGTATATTATTAAGGGGTAGTTGGCATAGGCCCCTTAGGAATAGTCATGAAAAAGTATAAATATATGTGAGTATCATTGTATGAGATGTGTGGACTGAATTGTATTGTAGCAAGCATGGCTTGTGGAGTGATTCCTCCCATGAGGAGTAATTGATGGTGTTATCCTACCTAAAGGGTTCTTCTCTGCATTCTTGTGTTGTTTACATTATGAATGTCTCTTGGTATTTCTAAAATTTAAAGGTTCTATATCATTGTTGTGATTTAGTTTATGGGTTTAGGATCACTACACTTGGTATCATAACACTTTCTTAAGCCATAAATTTGGAAAAAAATGGCGTTTTGTGAAGGAAAAAAAAGGACGATGGAATTCAACTCAATTGCTAAAACTTTTGATGCAAAATATGAAGAAACTAGTTGCATATTTAAGCTCCTCTCACCGAGACACCCAATAAAAAAAACATCTATAGCAAAGATCGGGAAGTGAAGTTATCATTGATTTATAACATCAACTATCTTTTAGGGTTTTTCTAGTGATAGTCGAGTGGATTGCATAACTGATATCTTTTGATAAAGTGACCAAATTTCCATCAAACCAACTTCAATCAATGCAAAATGACCATGGAATTTCATAATTGCAGTTATAATAAAGATTTTGAGAAATGTTGAGGGAGTTATGTGTTAGGATATTCCTATACTCCATCCTAGTCCCACCAGTATTTTGATCATTTACATTTTCAGTCATGCATGCACTTTTAAGGTTTGGCATGCATTCTAGGGTTTGCATGCATTTTGCAAACCCAGCACCTAGCCCTCAGTTAGCAGCCCCCGGAGCTTCCTCCCACTCAGTTTCAGCCCTCCTAGAGCTTAGTGCACCCTCCTTTCATCTACCAGTTGAGAAAGGCGCCCTTCTTACCTACCACTTCAGTTTAGTTCAGTTTCTTCCTTGATTTAAGGATTAACTGACTCTTAACTGACCTTAGCACTCTGATGGACCTCCACTGAGACTTGACTGCCCATTCTGACTCCAGTTAGCTCCTCATGCGCCCTCCACTGAGCCTCCTTCATTCAGTTAGTGTCTCCATGTGCCAGTTACATTCAGTTACACCTACCACACTCAGTTAGACTGATGGTTGACAGTTACTTGAGCATTGATGACTCCACTGATGATCATGAGGACACCTAGTTGTGCTCCGATGACACTCTGTTAACACCTAAAAAGTGCTCACTAGCTCATTTCCTTATTCACATAACCCATTTGTCCACTTTTCCACCATCTGAGCCTCTGAAGCCAACAAAAGGTCACCAAAAGACCTTAGTACACCCCTTTTCCCACTCAAAAAAGATTATTTTTCCTAAAAAAACATAAAAAACCCTCAAAAAGGGTCCAAAATTCCCAAAATATTAAAAAGGGAATAAAAATATTAATTTTATTCAAAAAAGGAAAAAGGAGAGAAAAGTACCTAAACCATGTTGGTCAATACCATTGGTTTCCACAAAACCACAAATGGTATTCCCCACCACCAAAACCTATAAAAAAGTGGTAGGGGCTCCTCATTTCACATCCATCCATATTCCTATCCTCATGCTGCCAAAATCTCCCCTGAGTTTTTGACCATTGTAGCAACCTTGGAGAAAGGACCCCATCCCAGCAGCCACACCAAAAAACTGTTGGCTTGGTTTTGCAACCAAGCTTAGTGCTATGGTCACCTGCTAACACCTAAAAAGTGCTCACATGCTCTTTCCGGCACTATGGGCATACCGCACATCAACTAAAACCGCCACCGGTTTTACCCCTTTCCACTTAGTTCACGGTGTCGAATCCGTCCTCCCCATTGAGTGCCAGATTCCAACCCTACATATGGCCGTTGAACTCCTACCGGACACTGCCCCGATTGAGCAACGCTTACTACTCCTGGAGCAGGCCGATGAAGATCGGCGCACAGCCCTTCAAAACATGGAAGCAGCCAAGAACCGATCCAAATTGAATTATGACAAACACGTCCACCCAAGAACTTTTTCCGAAGGGGACCTTGTCCTCGCCTACGATTAGGCTCATGACAAAACCGGGAAAGGAAAGTTTGTGTCCATGTGGCAAGGCCCATATATTATACACTCTTGCCTCGGACAAGGGGCATACATTCTGACCGATTCAGAAGGCAACCCTCTCCGCAACCCACGCAACAGGTTGTACCTCAAACGATTTTACCCATAATACCGGATGGACACCACCGTCCATTGAAGAAATTCATGATAGTCCTTTCCTTTTCTTGTTTTCACCAGGTCCATTTTTTGACCATTTTTTGACCATTTTTTCATGCCCTCGTTGTCTCGGTTTGCATGCCACATCAGCCGTCTTCCGTTTTTGACGAGTCTTATATCGCTGGATTCAGTTTTTCGTGCTCGTGATGACGCTTGAGATCATTTCTCGCTCTCACACCCAGATTTTTCAGGCATTTTTCCCATGCCCCCTCGTCGCCTCGGTTTGCGTGCCACACCGACCATCGCTCGTTTTTGACGAGTCTTATATTTTCGGATCCAGTTTTTCGCGCTCGTGATGATGCTTGAGATCATTTCTCGCTCTCACGCCTAGATTTTTCGGGCATTTTTCCCATGCCCCCTCGTCGCCTCGATTTGCGTGCCACACCGACCGTCGCCCGTTTTTGACGAGTCTTATATCGCCGGATCCAGTTTTTCGCGCTCGTGATGATGCTTGAGATCATTTCTCGCTCTCACGCATAGATTTTCTGGGCATTTTTCCCATGCCCCCTCGTCGCCTCGGTTCGCGTGCCACATCAGCCGTTGTTCGTTTTTGACGAACCTTATATAACCGGATTCAGTTTTTTGTGCTCGTGATGATGCTTGAGATCATTTCTCGCCCTCACGCTCAGATTTTTTGGGCATTTTTCCCATGCCACCTCGATGCCTCGGTTTGCGTGCCACATCGACCATCGTCCATTTTTGACGAATCTTATATCGCCGGATTCAGTTTTTCGCGCTCGTGATGATGCTTGAGATCATTTCTCGCTCTCACCTCCATATTGTTTGGGCATTTTTCCCATGACCCCTCGCTGCCTTGATTTGCGTGCCACATTGGCCGTTGCCCCTTTTTGACAATCTTTATGTCACCGGATTCATTTTTCTGCACTCATGATGATGCTTGAGACCTTTTTTCGCTTTCATCAATCCCTTTTTGTTCGGTATAATTTTATCCCTTTTTCGGGCTGAGCAATCCCTTTTACGAAAAAGACACTTAGGGAGTTTCTGTTAAGCTCTTTTTTGACTCCTAAAACAATGAAAAGATCGCCGAGCAACCTTGCTTCCTTTCATGCTCGCTAAACGTATCTGAAAGGGCGTCTACCTGGTATAAGTTTACCCCTTTTCTGGACCTTGTAGACTAATTACGAAAAAGGAATACTCTAGTCACATCAGCTAGAAGAGTTCTCCATTTGCATCATTTTATGCTTTTTCGGGCCTTGGAGACTAACTTACGAAAAAGAACACCAATGGAGTCCACTTACCGCTTTCAGACTCTCTAAACATGAAAGCGACCACGAGCAATCACCATCCCGGGCTCGTAAAACCAACAGGACAGTAGTCATAACCACTGCAGAGTCTTCTTATCGTTTTCAGACTCCTTAAAAATGAAAGCACCAATGAGCACGAACAGTCCTGGGCTCACAAAATCCACAGGACAGTACCATTTCAAAGCACACTTTTATACCTTATTGGAGCTCATTAAAACTACGAAGAAGGACCCAATGGTGCGTCTCGGTGCCACAACAGATCACGTCTACTCATATGGCAGCTTCCCCATTTTGGTCGTCTTTGTTCAGAGTATTCTGCAGTATGTCAACCTGAGAACCCCTCGACAACACCCATCAACTTGACCCCCCCCCAAGATTCAATACATACCCTTCAGTCCCTAAAAGCAATGATACTCACACCTATAAGTCAGTTCCCTACGCTGCCAGGTCAACCATGTCATCATGCTCTGAACAAAGGAAGTTTGAGTCTACCCACTATATGACCCCAGTTACTTCCCATCCCCACAAGTATGTCAGTCCTACCATCAGTACTACAACACTTCAGTTATCCACCTCGCGCTCCTATCAAGGAAACTTCATTGCCTTGTTAGTTGCTGGTCTCCCTCTGTCGACGACAACCAAATTTATTCCAGAGGATAGACCTAGAGGTCCCTGTGTCTTGGACTCATCACCATTTATGATGAGTGCCTACGAATCATTTCGAGAGAAGTCCTCAGTGCCTCTCCAAATGGTTGTTTCTCACATGCTCGACTTCAACACCTTGATCGCATCGTTGAGGCTCGCACAGGGTATTGGTCCTTTCAGTTATTAGTCGAAGACCCCGGATACCATCTGACTCCTCCACATTTGAGAGTCTACCTATGGATACAACCAGTTATACTTTTCTTATAGATATCCGGGTTGCGCATGGCGACAGTATTCAGATGTACCCCAGTTTTATACTCCCTCGAGTATATAGTTACATGTACATGTACTTCTCAGAGATGACTCATAGTCTTTGAGTCCCTACAGATGTTGGACACCTTCAGTTTCGGCAGTTCACCAGTTATTCCAGTGTATCAGTTATTGAGATCAGTCATGATATGATCATGAATACATCCCAAAATGATGTCCCCTCTGGACCATTATGATGTACCAGCAGATTTTTTATGTATTTTCTCACGTCCCCCTTCTTGGGACTAATTGTTTATATATGTATTGATACGAGCATGGGTATGCCCGCCTCGTCCATTATCAAAGACTATTCCTCATTCATATTGAGGCCATGTAATATTGTTTATTTTTTGCAGCTTCCAAGGGCCGCGGATCCAGTCTCCAATCGGTCTCTTCTCCTCCCCAAAACCCTAGAAAAAAGACAAAAGAACTATGATGTCTATCGACCATACGATGAGCTCTTGCCCTCACACATCAGGGGGCAATCTGTTAACACCTAAAAAGTGCTCACTAGCTCATTTCCTTATTCACATAACCCATTTGTCCACTTTTCCACCATCTGAGCCTCTGAAGCCAACAAAAGGTCACCAAAAGACCTTAGTACACCCCTTTTCCCACTCAAAAAAGATTATTTTTCCTAAAAAAGCATAAAAAACCCTCAAAAAGGGTCCAAAATTCCCAAAATATTAAAAAGGGAATAAAAATATTAATTTTATTCAAAAAAGGAAAAAGGAGGGAAAAGTACCTAAACCATGTTGGTCAATACCATTGGTTTCCACAAAACCACAAATGGTATTCCCCACCACCAAAACCTATAAAAAGGTGGTAGGGGCTCCTCATTTCACATCCATCCATATTCCTATCCTCATGCTGCCAAAATCTCCCCTGAGTTTTTGGCCATTGTAGCAACCTTGGAGAAAGGACCCATTGGAGTTTGGAGCTGCTCACCCTTGGAGCTTCTGAACTATCTTCATCAATCGAAGGTATTCTTATTGCAAGCACTTGCTTGCCCCCCATTTTTCAATACAAAAATGATTTTTTTTTATCTTTCTTGTTCTTGTTTTTTAATTCAAAAATGCACATGCTAGTTTAGTTTAGTTTAGATTTAGTTTATTGTTTTTGCTTAATATTGAGACTGCTGCTACTAGTTAGCAGGTGCCCATAGCACTAAGCTTGGTTGAAAAACCAAGCCAACACACTCTATTGATCTTATGATCACTCTGAGAAGCTAATTCGAATTGCCACCTTAGGCATTTGAATCCTCTCTACCATTGTACTATTTATTTGTCCATATTGTGATTAATTAACTAGTGTGTGTGAAGTATTTTTGCTTCTATCCGAGTTCTATTGTATTATTATTCTGTTGCTCATTATACTGCATTGACCACTCTTCTTCTATTTTCTTTCTTAATCAATTACTTTCTTGTGAGGTATACATCATCTCTTAGATTTGCTGTGAGGATTTTCACATTATGCTCATTTTAAATTTGTTGTCTCAAAAGTAAGTGGTTTTTTGTCAAAACCTTGGTTCTATTTTTGGAGTTATAGTAACCAAGATTTCTTTTATAGTTTTACTATCTTAGTATTGAAGAGTACATAAGTGAGCAAAAGTTATGGTCTAAGAGAAGATGCCCTTAGATGGTGGCACTTGCTTACCCATGACAAGATTAAGACACTTTTAGATGAAGCATATGAGCAAGTACTTTTAGATAGGTGATCTCATACAATGAAGAATTATAAACAAAACACTAAGAGTTTATTTTCACACACATAATTCCCTTTACAAGTTTATGGGTGTATTCAACAAGAAAATGTTATTTCTATAAACCCTAGTAGCAAGTATAATTTCATCAATGTCAATTTGGCTAAAAAGTTACAAGTCCCCACAAAGTATATTCGAATCACACGTGTTAAGGATGAAAAATGATCAAACTTTTAAAGATTTGAAGATTACCATGGATAAATATGTGTTGCATTCAAACTTTTATACTATCGATATAAATGATGTGGATATTGTTTTGGGATACCCTTGGATGGAATTTGTTGGTACAATTAATATTAATGTGCAAAAAACGTTCTTGAAGCTTTAATATAAGAAACAAAAAATTAAATTGCAAGATATTTCTCTTACTAAAAAGGAAAGGCATAAAGGGGAAAATGAAAGTCCTTGCAAGCAAAATAGTTGAAGTATATATAGACATGGAAAAGATAGAGTCCAAGGTTAAATTATAAGAAGAAAATACTATAGAAGCATATGAAGAAAATCCCCAATAATGAGATAAACAAGAAGAAGCAGTTAAGGAGCTACATGACCCCAAGGAACAATGTGTTCAAGAATCAAAGAAAGGAGAACCACTAGCTAAGGTTTCATTCTATTGGTGCCCACACCACCTCGAGAAACAACAATCAACAAGGTAAGGTTGGGAGCAGCGATGAACATGGAACCAAAAAGGCAACCAATACGAAGGAGCATGGAGGACCAAAAGCAATGCATAGAGATACCAAAACAACACAACAACAACATGAAATAAGTGGAGCAACCGGAATCAAGATCATGATGGAAGGGAAGTGGTTGGACCCCATGTCCATATTTCACTAGGATGGATGGATGCTTGTGTTTGGTACCAATTGACTACATTGCTTAGTAGATCATGTTATATGGCTTCCTACCATGTTTCGAGGATGAAACGTTCAAAGGGGGTAGAATGTAATGTACTTAGGGAGGATAATATGGGGCACCCAAGGGGATAATGTATATAATGTGGCCATAATCATGGAATAGGACCACTTCGTAGTTGGTGGGTAATAAATAGACCCACTGTGTAATTAGAAGAATTAATATAATAATTAAGGGGTGGTTAGCATAGGCCCTTTAGGAATACTCGTGAACAAATATGCCCTTTAGGAATACTCTTGAACAAATATAAATATACGAGTATCATTGTATGAGATATGTGGGATGAATTGTATTGAGCAAGCATGGCTTGTGGAGTGATTCCTTCCTTAAGGAGTAATTGATGGTGTTACGCTACCTTAAGGGTTATTCTCTACATTATTGTGTTGTTTATGGTATATCATTGTCGTGATTCAATTTATAGGTTAAGGATCACTAAAAGTAATATGGTTGTCATGACTAACACTTTCCTCGACTAACAGGGTTTTACCCATGATCCAGATGGATATTGGTGTCCACCCACCTATTCCACTGGCTCAAAATAGATTTTCCAGCTTGGCATTTTTTTATGGGTTTTTGTGTCCAAAACTTATGGGGTCGTTTTGAGGCCATAATTGACTTTTTTTGGCAACTCAACAATCCATGCATTACCTAAGGCAAGTTTTAATGGGTGAAATGTGTAGTTATCGGCTAGACCTTTCCAATGGGCTACTAAGCACCCTAAACGAAGATCATATGCAAAGGTTATGCCCTCGAGAATTTGACACATCAACTAACCTCCTCAAGCCCGCAAACCTTTTTACATTTCATCTCCTAAGGTCAGGTTTTTGGATGTTAGGGTTTTTTCCTTAATGCTTATGATAAAAAGGCCCTTCGGCCTCCTTTTGTAATCAACTTGTGACGAATGAGCATAGCTGCCACATCTCTTCTCAAAGATAAAGATACCACCATTCTAGTTGATATTATTTTACAGTATGTTTTGTTTCATTCAATTAATATAATTTGAGTTTGTTGTATCACCGTGTTCCTTGCAATATTTTTTTTTTTCCTGGAAAAAAAAGCAGTAATTTTATTTCATCTTGCGAGTACAAAATTACATTAAGATCATCATCACTCTTTAAGAGTGTAGTTGCTGTTAAGCAAAAACCTAAAAGAAAGTCATGGACATCTGAAATCCCAACTGTGTTAATACGAAAAACAAGCTTTTCAGCGGCGATGAGTTAAAAAACCAGGTACCGAAGCACTACTGGAATGATAAACTAAATCTAGAATGCCCTAATAACGGTTCAGCCATGACCCAAGATAAGCACAAATACAAACCAACTGGTAAAGAGTTGAACACAAAGATAAGGAGAAGCCAGAAAGTAAAAGCCATCGAATGGAGAAAATGATATGCCTGAACCGCCTGGTGAAAAAGGGGCCACCGGTTTCAGAAGTGTCTGGATTCCCAGCCAAAGAACAGTTGCCAAAGTAGCAGCTGCCGCCGCCATGGGATAACTGGGCCCGTCCGCCCCACTACCACCGCAGCCATAAGCCCGCGCACACACTCAACCGTTGCCGCGCCCTGGAACAACCATCCGCCCATTGGAGCCGTCGATGCCATGCCAGGCCACACAGTCAACCATCTCTGCCCGTCGTCGAACAACGAAAACCGCCGCCGCCGCCACTCGATCTAAGCTACAGACCCAATGGGTCGCCGCGCAAAATCCCGCCCTCTCTCCAAGCTCAGGGGGAAACCGATACTTCGTCGACCATAAGTGAGAAGGAGGGGAGGCGACCATGGAAGAAACCATGGCCGCCGAAGTTTTACAGCTGCGGACTCTCAAACCCTAGCCGCTCCTCCTCTCCATCATTTCCCCGTGTTCCTTGCAATATATCTGTGAATACGGTGATATATATACGCTTTCATTCCGTTTCTCAAATAAATCTAAGTCAACCCAATCATTACTTATCTTGCTGATACCCATAGTCAAACATTAAAAGAAAACCATAAACTATTACATTCCATTCTACCATCCTACTTGTAGGCAAAACATAAATCAAATATGAAAATATTTAAATGTATGTCTCAAAATAACATCCATCTCAATTTTAAATTTTATAGAAGAGGAAATGAACATTGAATGGAGCTTAAGAGAAGTGAAAAACAATCAAGTTGAAGTCCTAACTTTCTTCCAAAGGCTCAAGCATTTAGTTTGATTCAATCCTTTTAGTCTTTCATAGTCCGTTTAGTCTTTCTCGAAGATAAAGGGCCATGGCCATTGAGCTATGCACTTTATGAGATGATGGGTATGAGTGATGAGGCACCAAGAAAGTCTAGTAATAAGTAGTCCATATGCAATTACTACTCTTTCAATTCATTTTCGTACTAAAAAAGAGACTTACAATTTAGGGCATGCAAAAATACTAGAAGTTGTTTACAAATGAGGAAATTTGAAATGATTAGGGAGGGGTGTACTATTTTGTGTCAAATTGGTGACGACTTGAGTGAGAAGCATTGAATTTAGGACATCTCAACATGACTTTCAATTGGTTCAATTCTTAAGGAGGTAAAAAAAGGGGATTAAGCAATCCTCTTGAGGAAGATTAGAATGAGACACATAGTGACAATGCTTTTGGTTAATTACATGTTCTCTTATTATTTGCAAAACTATTTTGATATTATGCCACTTCTATATGATTTATGTCAATAATTTGTTGTTGTTGTTGTCAAGTCGTACCTCTTACTTGCAGGGTTCGCCTTTGGCTAAGAAACCACAAATTAGGGGCATCTGAGCCATCAAAATCACCCAAGGATCGCACCCGGCCTGGGAGGGGTGTACTATTTTTTGTCAAATTGGTGACGACTTGAGTGAGAAGCATTGAATTTAGGACATCTCAACATGACTTTCAATTGGTTCAATTCTTAAGGAGGTAAAAAAAGGGGATTAAGCAATCCTCTTGAGGAAGATTAGAATGAGACACATAGTGACAATGCTTTTGGTTAATTACATGTTCTCTTATTATTTGCAAAACTATTTTGATATTATGCCACTTCTATATGATTTATGTCAATAATTTTTTGTTGTTGTTGTCAAGTCGTACCCCTTACTTGCAGGGTTCGCCTTTGGCTAAGAAACCACAAATCAGGGGCATCTGAGCCATCAAAATCACCCAGGGATCGCACCAACCATTAACATGGCTGGATTTTTGGTATCTGCGGGGTTTCGAATCAACGACCATTCAGCTTAGGGGTGTCTTAACTCATCACCCGCCACCAAATCTTCTACATCTCGCAGATGCCAATAAATTAAAATGTCATTTCCATGAAAAAAATAATATAATAATTTTTTTTGGAAATTCTTAAAAAACATTAATAATTTTGATACTATGGTTTTTGAACTTTTTTTTTCTTTATATTATTATGTTGAATAATATAATTTTTTTATATACACTTTTTATTTTATTTTATAAAAGATCAAAAATCAAAATAAATCTATATTAAATATAATCATTATAAAATATTGTTCATTGTTTTTATATAAAATATTGTTTGTTACTTTGTAATAGTTTCCAAATATATTTTATTCAAAATAAACATTGAAATTTTATTCTACTTAATTTTTTCTTTAATAAACTAATTATTATGTCTTTCAAATGGTTCATTTTACTTTAAAATAAAGGTAAAATGTTTTTTAAAACATATAACATTGAATTAGTTAAATTTGTAAGGATAATTACGCCGTAGGCGTTTCACAAGGAGAGGCGTAACCATCCAGGTAGGCTAGATGCCTCGCTCATAGAGCGAATGGAAATCTGCCACGTGGATGGTGCCGTGGATTTAACAACATGGGGAGTCCTGAGCTCACGTGCCGTGGATTTGACAGCGCAGGGAGTCCTGAGCTTCTAGATAGCTCTATGCAATTTAGCCAGAAGAAGCAGGCAGGCAACGAGTATAGCCAAGAACAGACACAGGGCTTCATTATCTCAAGCGACAGTGAACCAGAATTTTGACATCAAGCCGTGGCGACCGAATTCAACTCCACAGAAGCAGCGCTGGTGACAACCATGGAGCTACGGCCTCCTCATTCTGTCGGTCTCGATACCTCGGCGAGTTTTTCTATGAATGGTGGAGGAACCAACAAGGTGGGTAAGAAATGATCCAGAACCTCCAAGAGATCGCCGACGACGCTATTGAACACCAACACTTCGAATTTCAAGGCCATGGTGCAGCACTTTACAGGTATTCCTGAAACCCCCTTTGGATATTCATCCATGAACCCTACTAATTTCTTTGCACATGTAGGCCGTCAGGATTGGCAGCTATTTGGCAAACCCTTTCCTAGTAAGGCAGTACTTGACCTTAATATGAACTCTGTGTCCCACCTGACCCTGACAGTTGTTGTCCTCAACAATATAATAGTACTACTACGTTTATTCCATTTCAGTCTCTCAATGATTGTTCAGGCCAAAACTCTCGTCTGATGAACGGCTGTTGGTCGAAGGCAGGCTTGGATCTGATTGCAGAAAACTCTTGAGCACAGTTTTTGCGGCTTTCGGAATATCTCCTATCTTCGTTGAAAATTCCCTGGAGCGCTTGGATCCTTCTGCGATTCCCATATTGATCCTCTAAAACATCCAAATTGAAATCAGATTATCTCTCTTCAACAACTGAAATAAACTACGCTAGAAGTGAAGTAATTGGAATTCGAAACAAAGTGCGAAAACACAGGAAGGCATATCCACATATATATATTCAGACTTCTGGGAAACTGCTGACCCAATTCAATACAACTATTGTTGAAACCTTGGAAGCAAAGTTAGAACGCGTGTCTAATATAAGAAACGGGTGCACAGACAATGGCAACATACGATGCGATTTCTTAGAAGAACAGTATTGAACTTAGGACCACTGTTACCCTTGACAAAGGCACCATACCCTTAGGCAATTTGGGTCAGGGTTATGTGCAATTCCTTCCACATTAATATATATCTCTCTACTTCGATTATAAGATGTATACTGTTATTTTATTCTAAGACTTTAGGGACAATCTACTACAACCAGAAACTAGACTTAGAAGATACATGTACATACTCAAGTTCATAACATGCTACAGGGGAGATAGTTGATATTGATCAGCAATCATTATTAGGATTTGAATGGTCGGTTCAAGCACCGCGAGCAGTTGAGGTTCCAAAATATCAGCTGTTTCTTCCACAAAAATAATTGAAGGTCGAATCCTTTTAGGAATGTCCCTATACAACGCTGCTCCAGTGGTTATCATACCCACAATTTGTGACCCTGAAGCACTTCTAGCTGTCGTAGCAGATTGATCTCGTTCATAACATCGCATATTTCAGCATATTCAGTCTTTACATCTACAAAGTTTTTCAAATCCTTTTCGTAATTCGCTTGGGTGATCACGAGTAAGTCCGTCTGGAGCACCCATCCAAAGGATGCACCAACCCTTCTGCTGGGTTGGAGGATGCCAATGTTTCCATACTTGAAAGCTCTTCTAGCGATCACTTAAAGGGAGCTACGCCGAGGTCGTCCTGGTATCCATAACCGTTCTCGAGAAAGAAAATAACAAAATATATAACCGTATATAAAAAAAAAAAAGTAGAGGGGCCCGTCAAACTTGTTGTGGTTAAAACCTCGCAAAGGGAGGTAGATGTTAGAAATAGTAATTACTTCAGTTAGCTTTAGCTTTTACTTGAGTTACTATTTAGAAGTTCAGTTAATAAATGCAACAGCTTGCTTTGCATGCATGCAAAAGCTAGGTTAGAGCTTTTAGGGTTTTTCCATAAGTGTTTAAATACACATTACATTATTGTTTGTATTATATCAGTTGATCTTGGTTTATGAATAAAGATTGAAGAGCCGTAGCTCATTCCGCATTATCTTTGTTTATTTTCTGCCTCCAACCTTCAGTTTGGTATTAGAGCTTAGGAGAAGATCAAATTGGTAGCATAAATTTCCGGAGAAGCCAAAGTCATAGCTTTGAATAATTTGTAAGTTTTTTGAAGAATTTTCACATAATTTTTTTTTGAGAAATTATAAAAAAAATAAAATTGGAATTACCGTGCCCTTCCTATAGTCCAAAGCGCGGTAGTTTAGGGACCTACGAGGTAAAAAAATTAGGAATTACCGCGGCCTCCCTATCGGCCAAATCACGGTAGTTAGTGAAGACCCACGACAATTAGGGCAAGAGAAGAAGATATTTTTTTTGAGAAAGATATTTTCTTCATTATTTCATGAGAGAATTTTTTTTTTACTTTCACGAAGTTGTTTTCTTTTACGAGATTCTTTGAGTAAGAATTTTTATTTTTACAAAAGAAGAAGATATTTTTCAAATCTTGTTTAAGAGGGAGACATTATTTAAAAAAAAAAGAGGAAGGAGATTATTTTGAAAAGGCCAGTAAATGACTCCGCAATGTCTATGGCTTATAGCATCAACAATCAATCTTAGATTTCTCCTCTTACAGGGAAAAAGGACTATGATGTCTGGGCCATGAGGATGGTGGTTTATCTCAGGTCAGAAGATGCGTGGGAATATGTCGTGCATGGCTATTCCGAACCTGCAAATGATACAGCTTTTCAAGCCCTTTCAAACGCAGAAAAGGATGTCCTGTGAGCGCACACGAAGAAGGATGCAAAGGCACTGCATCTCATAATGAACGCTTTAGATAACAGTGTATTTCCAAAGATATCAACATCATTTCATGCCAAAGCAGTATGGGATACCTTGGTGAACAGTTATCAGGGTGCTGGTAAGGTACAGACAGCTACACTCCAAAATCTGAGAAGAGATTTTGAAGATCTGAAGATGAAAGAATCAGACTCAGTAGATTCTTTCATGACCAAAGTCATGGGTATTGTTAATCAGCTTAATAACTATCGTGAAAATATGGAAGATCAAAGGGTGATTAAAAGGGTTCTGAGATCCCTACCCCACAAATTTGAGTCGAAAGTTTCAGCGATTGAAGAAGCAAAGGATCTGAGTACTCTCTCTATAGACGAGTTGACCAGATCTCTACTTTCATATGAATCCAGAATGAGCAGGAATGAAGAATCCTCTCTGGAGAATGCTTTCAAAGTACATGTCTCATTCTCAAGAGGCAGAGGAAGAGGCAGAGGCAGAGGAGGATCAAGAGGATGAGATAGAAGTGGCTGAAATAATGGCAATGAAGATCAAGATCAACATCATAACCATGAAGGCGGAAACTGCGACAAAAAAAGGTAAGATAAATCTAATATTCAGTGTTATTATTGCAATAAATTTGGGCATTATGCTCATGAATGTAGAAAGACAAAGTCTGATCAAGCAAATCATAATGCTAATGTGACTAATACCTCTGAGGATAAATATGATATGTTATTTCTTACATGTCATGCTGCACACGAAAGCCCAAAGGGACTTTGGCTTTTAGATAGTGGATGCAGTAACCATATGACATGTGACAGAGGTCTAATTGCAGACCTAGATGAATCAGTGAGGATAGAGGTCAAAGTTGGCATGGATGAGGTAGTTCCAGTTCTTGGCAAAGGAGTGGTCAACATTTTGACCAAACAAGGCCAACAAAAGACAATCTCAGATGTATATTATGCTCCAAGATTGAAGCATAATCTGCTTAGCACTGGGCAACTCACTGAAAAGAAGTACAGACTCGTCTTTGATGGATCAGACTGTGAAATTTATGAAAAACCCCCAAATCGACAGTTGATCATCAAAATACAAGTGACTAGGAACAAGATGTATCCACTAGTCATGAATTGCAGCAGCAAGGTAACCTCTTTTGCTCAAAAAGCCACTTGCATGGATGATTATTGGTTATGGCATTTTAGATATGGACATCTTCACTTTGGTGGTCTCAATTTTTTGCAGCAGAAAGAGATGGTAAAAGGATTACCCCCTATAAAGGAGCCATAAAGCAGTTGTGAGTGTTGCATCATTGCAAAGCAGCACAGGGATAGCTTTCGTAAAGGTATGTCTTGAAGGGCACATACACCTTTAGAACTTATTCATACTGATCTAGTTGGACCAATGCAAACTCAATCGATTGGTGGAAGCTATTATTTTCTTACGTTTATTGATGATTTCAGTAGAAAAGCATGGGTGTATTTCCTTTGTCATAATTCTGAAACTTTTGGCAAGTTCAAGGAATTTAGGGCTTTGGTTGAAAAACAGAGTGGTTATCAACTCAAAGTATTGAGATCTGATGGAGGGGGAGAGTATGAAATAAAGGAATTTCATGATTACTGCAAACATCATGGAATCAAGAGGCAATTCACTACAATATATACACCTCAGCAGAATGGTATTGCAGAATGCAAGAATAGAACCATCATGAATCTGGCAAGGAGCATGCTGAAAGGAAGAAATTTGTCCCATGAATTTTGGGGAGACGCAGTGGCTTGTGCTGTTCATGTGATGAACAGATCTCCCACCAAAATTGTGAAGAACAGAGTACCAGAGGAAGCATGGTCAGGTATGAGTTGTAATGTTTCTCATTTCAGAATATTTGGTTGTGTTGCTTATGCTCAGGTTCCTAAACAACTAAGAAAAAAGCTAGACGACAGGAGTGAGAAATGTATATTTCTTGGATACGGTGAACAAACTAAAGCCTACAAGTTGTATAACCCTATTACCAAAAAGGTTATCCTCAGCAGAGATGTTTTGTTCAAGGAGGAAGAGTCATGGAATGGAACCATAGACAAGGGTGTGGGAGCTGCAATACCCCAACCAGAAGATGGAGAAGAAGAGGAGCTGTTTGGACAACAGGATCCAGTAGCATATTCACCAGTAGCAAATACTCCAGAAAGAACACCAAGAAACTCAGTTCGAGGTGAAGCATCAAGTTCGCAATCATGTAATGAATCTGATCACAGTAATAAAAAGACTAGAAGATTGGCAGATATTTATGATGAATTGGATGCAAATACCAATTATGTTTTTATTGCTAGAGAAACCTGTGTTTTATGAAGAGGCTGTAAAACAAGAGCATTGGGTAAATGCTATGGATGAAGAGATAGATTCCATTGAGAGAAATGATACATGGGATCTAGTTGACCTGCCAAAGAATAAGAAACCCATTGGTGTGAAGTGGGTTTATAAGACCAAGCTCAATGAAAAAGGTGAGATTGATAGGTACAAGGCAAGGTTAGTAGCAAAAGGTTTCTTGCAGCAACCAGGAATTGATTTTGGAGAAACTTTTGCACTAGTGGCAAGATTGGACACAGTAAGAGCAGTTTTAGCAATTGCAGCCCAGAAAAAATGGAAAGTGTATCAGATGGATGTCAAGTCGGCATTCTTGAATGGAATTCTTGAAGAAGAAATTTATGTGGAGCAGCCACATGGGTATGAAATAAAAGAACACGAAGAGAAAGTTTACAAGTTGAAGAAAGCTCTATATGGGCTCAAGCAAGCTCCAAGAGCTTGGTACAACAGAATTGATTCATATCTGATAAAAAATGGTTTTAGCAGAAGCAGCAGCGAACCAACACTTTACACAAAGGTAAATCAACAAGGACAAATTTTAATAGTTTGTTTATATGTTGATGATATGATTTTTACAGGTGATCCGTCAGTAGATGAGTTCAAGGCAGCTATGAAGAAAGAGTTCGAGATGACAGACCTTGGATTGATGAAGTTCTTTCTTGGCTTAGAAGTAGAACAGTCAGAAAAAGGTATATTTAGCTCTCAATATAAATATGCTAATGATGTTCTTAAGCGATTTAGAATGCAAAATTGCAAAACGACACCTACACTAGTGGCAACAGGTACAAAGTTGAGTAAAGAAGATGACAGTCCCAATGTAGATCCAACACTGTTTAAGAGACTTGTAGGAAGTCTCATGTATCTCACAGCTACGAGACTTGATATTATGTTTGTTGTCAGCTTGATTTCGAGGTTCATGGAGTCTCCCAAAGACTCACATTGGCAAGTTGGCAAAATGATCTTACGATATGATGCAGGGACTTCAAACTATGGAATTTTATACTCAAGCACTGAGTATGATGTTTTGACAGGTTTCACTGACAGTGATTTTGTAGGAAGTTTGGATGACAGGAAGAGCACTTCCGGTCATGTTTTTCATCTTGGATCAGGGGTGATTTCATGGGCATCCAAGAAGCAACCCATTGTGACACTTTTATCAGCAGAAGCAGAGTATGTAGCAGCGACATCAACAACATGTCAAGCAGTCTGGTTACACAGAGTTTTAGAAGGTCTTCAACAGAAACAAGAAGGACCAACCACAGTTTATTGTGACAACAATTCAACAATCACTCTATCCAAGAACCATGTTTTTCACCAGAAAAGCAAGCACATTGATACCATATATCACTTCATAAGAGAACTTGTGAACAATGGTGAAGTTCATGTTGAGAATTGTAAATCGATTGACCAATTGGCTGACATATTCACAAAGCCATTGACAAAATATATTTTTGAAATTCATAGAAATAATTTAGGCATTGTAAAAGCTGCAGTAGTCAGCAGTAGTAATTAAGAGGGAGTGTTAGAAATAGTAATTACTTCAGTTAGCTTTAGCTTTTACTTGAGTTACTATTTATAAGTTCAGTTAATAAATGCAACAACATGCTTTGCATGCATGCAAAAGCTAGGTTAGAGCTTTTAGGGTTTTCCCATAAGTGTTTAAATACACATTACATTATTGTTTGTATTATATCAGTTGATCTTGGTTTATGAATAAAGATTGAAGAGCCGTAACTCATTCCACATTATCTTTGTTTATTTTATGCCTCCAACCTTCAGTAGAATGAGTTGTAGATCCACCTCCAACCGAGAAGCTATAGAGCGACCTCCAACCGAACCATAAGCATTCTAAATAACAAAGAAAAAAACAAAATGAAAATCAGATGTGGAGGGGATCCTACTGAGCGGGAGAGAAGTTACTGGTTGAGTTGCAAGGATGCCGGAGCCGTAAATCTCTCTGTCCAACCATGGAGTTGCAGAGCTCGCCCAAAAAACAATAGTGATAAATAATGCGCTAAGTGATGAAGAGGGTGGGTTTTACACCTGGTTCTTCTTCTGATTTTATTTTTAATATTATTGTGTCTTGGCGTGGGAGAAATCGGAAACACCGCGTGGCATTCATGCAACGAGCATTATAGAGGGGGGGTTTAATCAAGTAATTAGGCATAGATAATATTTCTGTTTTGGAGGTTTAATATTATTGTGTCTTGGCCTGGGAGAAATCGTGAACACCGCGTGGCATTCATGCAACGATCATCGTAGAGGGGGGTTTAATCAAGTAATTAGGCATAGATAATATTTCTGTTTTGGAGGTATGTTAAGCATAGGGAAAAACTTTGATAATTGGAAGAGTTCGAAAAGTTGAAGTTCAATTATTTAAATGTATTATTACACCTGCAGTTAAGTGACTGGCTTTAAATTAAAAAAATACAAGATTCATAGCTGCGAGGTAGCTTAGTCCCTGCCATACGTGAAAGCATCGTTGGCAACATAAGACTTATAGCGACGACAGAAAGAAAATCCTCTAACATGATCTCAGACTTTAATATTTTAATTAGTGGAAAGATCCCAACTTTGTCTTTTAATCCAAAGAATGGAATTCATATGTTGGCCATGCATATTGGATGCTTTTTCTTTTAGTTGCATGACAGGCTTGCTCAGAGGTTTAACAAATAAGAGTGTGATTGATTTCCCTTGTAAGCAGTTTGTTTGTTTCATTCAACCCCATACAAATGTGATTCTTTGTCATCTTATCAGCTCTAAAGTGCAGATATACACTATATGCAAAGGATGTATTTGCCTTGAAGTCGGCTAAGATATATTCTTCAAGGAGCCACTCTAGATCGTAGAGAACTTTTTATGAAGATATTGTTCCAGCTTCTGTAAACCTCCATTATTTGACTTGCATTGGCTTATGCCGAGTCTAGTAGCTAAATCTGGCAAGATATATATCTCGAGAGATAGTAGCAGGGCTCTAAGTTTTATCTCTCCTTTAGTGCTCCAGCGAACAACATTCAAATATGTCATACATTTCTTTTACATACAAGCTCTTTCCAGGTCAACATTTTATTCTGAGCATGGGGCTTTAACTAAATGCAACCCGCACTATATAATAGGAACACCCCAACACTATATCATAATGGTTTGGATTGGGTTTTAGTTGACGGTATTCTTCTTTCTACAACGCTATCACCATCTTCCCCCTCTACAGATCGAATGCTAGTTTACGTTTATCCTTTAAAGTGTATCGCCGAAACAAAGCAACAATTCTTATAAAAAGGGGCCTGTGGTAGATTAAAGAAATTTGTAGAAGCACCAGCTTTAAGGAGCCCAAACTTTGGTAAGCAATTCATCCTTTACAATTTTGCTCCTGATTCATCTCTGGATGCTTTTCTTACTTAGAAGAATGATGAAGGAGATTAAGTTCCATCCTCTTTTATGAGTAAGCATCCATGAAACAACAGTTCTGAAGTGCTACAAGTAGAATATCGATGGCTTTGTACACATTTGAGAAACAAAAGGGATTGCCTCCGAATAATACATGAGCTGAATACATTTAATATAATTATCACCACTATAATGGCTTGTTATCTTGATTTCGAAAGGCCGCTTCTTCTCTGCAGAGTATCGCTCAGATGAAAAGAGTTTCATAAAATTCAGGTTTTTTTTTTAAAATATTTTTTTGGTACTCCACTCCCTGATTAACTGTAATTTAATGTCACTGGTGCTCAATTCTCGAAACCTAGTTCTAGGAACTATATTAAATATTAAAGATTGTTCAACTTAAAGCCAACTCTTCCTACTTTTTACCTATCAGTTTTTTGGCCGAGGGTGGTGGTTGCATGCCTCTAGAAGTGAAAGTAGTAGTGGCAATGGTAAAGTGCAAGGTATCATTAAGACATCTCTCCACTATGCAAAACAAAACAGGAGGTGAGAGGAGTTTCGATTAAACATGCATGCTCTCAATTGCATGGATGCTTCCAATTTGCGTTTCCAAATTTATGTCCTAGTAATAGTAAGATGGTTTCCCAAAGATTTATTGAAATAAGCTCATCATACACTTAGTTCATTGAAGCAATGTCCAAAGAATTCATAATAGGACAACTGAATTTACTAAACTATTGCAACTAATTATTGAAGCAGGGAGGACCATATAATAAGCAAGAAAAGCACCTGTACTGTGACAGCCAGGTAGGTGGTCATTCGGACTCCAGAGTATCCAACGTGAACAATGGCCATCTCATGGATAAAATTTAACCATTGTTTCCATGTTTACCAATAATTATGATTATTTTTTGACCTCGCCCTAGGCGAAAAAGGAAATTTATTACAGTCAGTTTAGGCCATCATGCGGAAAAACAAAGGGACAGGTTTCTAAATTTCAATAGAGCAATGTGATGGAGGGGCAGAGTAAAGGATGAGGAATAGGGGAAGAAGAAGTACACCATTGATCTGTAATTTTATCGGAGAGATCCGTTGGAACAAGCAAGGTAGTCGAGAATTGGAGGGCGGTGGGATTTCGACCTTAGTTGAAATCCCGCTTAGAGGTATTTACAGATCAAATCTTGATCTTTGGGCCCATTCATGTTGTAAAGCTACATTTGAAATTAAACTAATGAATCCAAATAAGAACTTTAAAATTACCACTGAAGAAGCGCTTAATATATTGAGCAAAAGTTAGGCAAAGGTGCAACGAGATTCATCACGTAGAGTGTTTCCCTGTCATCATGGTCTATCTGAATGCCATGACATTGTTCATGTCATATCATGGAATGTTGGTTGTAATTCGACAGTACCTTTATTTCAAATGACAAGGAACGAGGCCAATAATATAATTTTGTTTTTAAATTAATTTTACATTAATTTTGTAATCTGACAATTAATATTGCTCCTAGAGGGATTTATGTCCCATCCATAATGTACTTTACCAATCACAAAATAGCTTTATTGAAATTAAAAATTGATTAATGTATTTATAATTTTCAAAAAAATATTTTAATAAATATATTTTTTGAAACATTATAAAACATTGTGAAAAATTTATGTTAACAAACAAACTAATGCAAAGTCATCCTATGTTGACTTCCAAACGAAAAGTATATCCCTGCCTTGGCAGGGACTAAAAATAAAAACAAAACCATAAGAGAGAGCTGGTGCATAAGGCTTCGCATGCTATGCCAAAGCCTCTGGGAGCGTGTATCATACCCAATCCTAGAAAGAAATTCCATAAAGTATACAAGGGAGCCAGATAGTCGGAGAGCCATAGAGCAATCATTAGAGCATTAAGGCAAGCAAGCAAGCAAGGGTTAACTTGGTTAAAAGGCGACGGGAAGATAGTCAAGATAAGACGATAAGATAAAATCGATTTAAATATTTAATTTTTGAGCTTTTCTTGAGTGTTTCGATGTTTGAGAAGCTTTGCCAATTTGATCATAGGTTATTATTACTATCACTATTTAAATAAGTAATCTAATTCATCTAATTTGTTATTCTTTTATAAATAAATTATATTTAGTTAAAAAATATCAATATAATAATAATAATTACCATATTTTAACTATTAATATAATAATAAATACCACATTATAAATATAATATAAGTTACAACTATTACAATATTACTATAGTAAGAAATTTACTTACAAGTATGGAGGAATTCATATACAGTGTTATTAAATATTTAATAAGTAGAGATATTTTACTTACAAGTTGAGTGCGATTTATATTAAATATTATTTAAGATTTTCCATAAATAATTTTAAAGAAATTCTATTTATATAAAATATTTTTTTTAAATTTTTAATAATATTTAATAAATAAATAATTTTTTTTAATTTATATTTAAAAATAAATTAAATTGGTAATATCATTTTTAAATAAATTTAATAACATTTATTCTATTCTAAAACCCAAGGTTACTATTGTATTGAAAATGCATGTAAAGAATGATGACCACTATATATACAAACAATGATCACAATTCATTTCATCTTGATTTCATTTCTTATTTGTAGAAATTTGAATATTGAAATTAGGTTTTTAAAGTAAACTATTTATCCATATTATAATAAAATAATATTAATTAAATGTTAATATGTCATAATAATTTGGAATCATTTCTCTAATTCACTTATAATATTAATGCATACATATTCTGATATTATGTTTTTTAAGTAATATCTCTTTTAAAATAAGTCATGATTTATCATTATCAACATTTACTTTATTCTTATTTATTGCTTTGTATGCTCTTTATTCATTCCTTTAGTTCACTTTTAATATTAATGCATGTAAATTTTAATATTGCAATCTTATATATAATATTGTTTTCTAACCAATAACTCTTTTGAAATAAGTGGTGATCTCTACTATTATCAATCTTTATTTCATTCTCAATGTTTACTATCATAATAAGAAAATCTATCTTTTAGCACCATAAGTTAGCATCACAAGTTGTTTGTGGTGTTAAGGTGGTGGTATTAACACCACATAGATTTTGTGGTGTTAAGATGGTGTTAACGATTATTGGAAATTATGTTTTTCCTCATGTATATTAAGAGAAATACCATGTTGGCAAGTACCATAACGTGATGCTAATAATTATTTGTCACATGGACATGTACATGTAGGATTTATTCATGAAGATTTTCAGCATAAACACAACCATTTCACAAATAATTATTTTGTAGATAATTTAATTTAATTATTTATATATTTTTTTGAAATAAATGATCAAGATTCATTTATGAGTTTTTCACCACAATCACAACAAATTCAATTTCTTATTTTTACATTATTTAAACAAATGAATTCGCTTCATTCATTTATGAGGCTTCACACCAAGAACACAGGAAGTTCACAAATAATTATTTTGTACATAAAGACATTTTAAATATTATTTAAATAATTTATCTTTTATTTTATTTAAGCAAATAAATATTTTTAATATTAGGCTTTGCACTAACAATTTAAAAAAACAAAATTATTTTGTAAATAATTGATTCAATTATTTACATTTTATATCATTGTCACTTCAAGTAAATAACTAAAAGTATTTTAAAAAATTATTATTGAAAGATGAACAAAGATAATGAATTTTAATTTATTAAGATTATAAAGATGGTGATAAAAATGTTTTGAATTGAAATTTAACAGCATAGATCCATCTTCTAGCAAAGCATCGAGAGGGATCCAATTTCTTGAGGTGTATTTTTTTTTTTTTAAATTTAAACTCAAAATTTTAAGTTTTAAGTTTTTATTTTATAGACAAACATGGATTTCTTTAATTACTTTTCATAATTTTTTATTTTATGAGCCAACATGGATTTTTTTAATTTTATTTTATGAGCGGACATGAATTTTTTAAATTATTTTATTAGGAAGGAATGTTGCAACATCTCCCCGGTTGTAGAGCACCTAGCTCCTTTGGGTATGCAATTATTCGAATGATATTTTTTATTATTAATCTTAATGATTAATTATCAAATTGTTTGATGGGTATTAGTTCCAATAGGATGATTTGAGCACTAGGTAGGGTCTTGGGGTTCTAGACATGGTTGGGGGAGGAAACTTCTACCTTAAGTCTTATAGAAATATTCTAAACATATATTGCCAATAAAAGCACTTCAAACCACTATGCATGGATTTGTGAGGGTATTCTTAGCCAATGTATGTGGATATCAATACTATTATGAAATTTTGATCAATACAGATGGGACTATGAGTCAATTTAGCATCTAGATAGCTAAATTGCAGAAAGCTACCACGTGGATGGTGCCGTGGAAAGGTTCTAGCTAGCTTGAGTTCCCTTTTCCTCTGAATCCAACTGCATAGGAGTGTGATGAAGAGGAGCCTTCTGCAGAACATTGGTATATTGCTCTCAAAGTCATAGATTGTATTGTACCTCAAAGTTAAAGATTATATTCTTTTATTAATCAGAATGTTAATCAATATGTTTTTGTGGTTTCCGATGTTGTTTCTTTTTTAATCCAAGCTTATATTTGTCTCTTTTGAATTCAATTTTTTATTTGTATCATGTGGTGATGTTAACATTTTTGGTGAATTCATGGATCACTTTTAGCATTTTTGTTGTTCTTGTTGTTACAATAGTCCATTGTTAACTTTTTCTTGTGAATTCAAGGCTCACCGTCAATATCATTTGTTATTGCTAACTTTTGCATATGAGATCGAAGTTCATTTTTCTTGTTCGTTGTTTAACTTTTCTTGTCCATGTAAAGCTCAAATTATTTTTATCCGATATTTAACTTTTCTTAACAATTCAAGTCTTAACTTGCTACTACTGTCATTGTTTTAGCTTTCTTTGTAAATTCAACCTAATTCTTATGAATGCAAGGCTCATCCTCTACATCACTTGTTATTGTCCTCATTGGATTGCTTGATGCAGATTGCAAGGAAACATGTGGAGGAAGATGCAAAGAAACATCTCTGCATGACAAATGTTTAAGAGCTTGTGATGCATGATGTTCCAAATGCAACTGTATTCCTCTTGGTACATATGGAAACAAAAACCTTTGCCCCTACTAAGCCAACATGAAAACACATGGCAACAAACTCAAGTGACCTTGAATATGATATGGAGTGTTATTATATTAGTTGGGTTGTCCAGCTTTGGCACATAGTTTTTAGTTATTGATATAGGCATATAAATTGGATGCAGTAGCCAGAGTTGTTAATAAAATGTGTAGTCAGTGTGTATTTTCATATCGAATTAGTGCTTTGTAGTGTTGGAATTATGCCAACGTCGAAAAAAGTAGATAGAAAAGCTTGGATTGCGATGCTTTTATTTCGAAAAAAATGGCTAGAAAGCTTGGACTGTGATGCTTTTATTTTGTAAATAAGAAAAGAAGCCAAACTGTAAATATTTAAGATATTTGAAGATTTGCGCTATGATGAGCTTCATCACTATTTTGAAAGGTTGTTGTCTAACAACCCTATTAGACAACACCAAGTACAAGATGTTGTGACATGATTAGCAACATGAATGTTTGATCACTTTGTTTGTTTCCCATCGTCCAAAGGTGTGAGAACAAATTCTCTGTCAGACGATGTTAACAATGTTTCTCAAGTGTCCATTTGAAGAGAAAGTTTTTAATGTATTTATTTATTTGATTTTTATTTTTCTTATTGGGTATTCATATTACAACTAAAATGACATATTTAGTGACAATCTCATTTCATATTTTCAAAAAAGATGAGAAGATTGAATCCATGGAAATTGAAAACATTGTTATAACATGCCACATCACATCATTGTTCTCTATTTTTTCAACAAACTCACCATTATTTTGAACTTTCTTAATGGTTTTTAGAACTTGAATAGAATCAGATTGCCTAAGACTTCTTAATGTAATATTATAGATAAATTATAAATAATAATGATAATTTTCCACATTAAGAATTTAAATTGCTTATTTTAAATAAAGCTTAAGATTTTGTAAATTTTTATAAATTATTTTTAATATTAATTGAGTTTAGTTTAAGTGGTTGTGAAATGAAGTGTTATCTAATCTATCCATATTCTATTTCTATAAATATTCATTTTTTACATATGAATTCAATTCTTTTACATATAATTTTAAATATATACAAAATCAAACACAATATAATTTAAAATAATTTTTTTTAATGAATAATAACAATCCACCATTATATAGAAATTCGATTATTTTATATTTGATTTCAAAGAACAAAAAAAATCATGTTGAAATATAAAATTGAAATCAATTTACAGATATCTAAAATTCTCAACTATTTTCTTCTTAACACACAATCTACATGCAATCAATTCTAAAATAACTACATATCAAGTATGCATAAACGTCTTTAAGGCAATCAATTCTAAAATAACTACATATCAAGTATGCATAAACGTCTTTAAGGCAATCAATTCTAAAATAACTACATATCAAGTATGCATAAACGTCTTTAATGCAATCAATTCTTAGCTATCCACAAATTTTTAATACGCATAAGCTTATTCAAAGCAATCAATACTTAGCTCTACACATTTAAATGTGGATGGACTGCAATAAATTCTAAGATAGCCACATATGAAATATATAACATAAGCTTCTTTAAAGCAATCAATTCTTAATTATCCACACATTTCAAATGTACATGGACTCCAATCAATTTTAAAATAACCACATATCAAATATACATAAACTTCTTCAAGGAAATCAATTCTTAGTTCTCCACACATTTCAAGCATGGGCTTCTACATGACAATCATCTATTGTAAGGTACACATCAAATACATGGGCTACCCACAAGTGAAACCTACATTACTTTCTAACAAGACATAAAGAAGCAACAAATTCCAAGGTACCCACATATTGATCCAGATGGATATCGGTGGCCACCCACCTATTCCACTGGCTCAAAACAGTTTCCCATTTTGCCAAATTTCTAGTAATTTTTCTGTAGTTTTTCGAGCCCCAAACTTCCGGGGCCGTTTTGAGGCCCTAAACGACGCTTTTTGGGAAATATTGGCCCAATGGGGCTGACTTATTTTAGGGTCCTCGGTGTATTCCTCAGATAGATATTTCCAACGGGCTACCGAGCGCCCCAAACGGAGATCGTATGCAAAAGTTATGACCCCGGGAAGTTGACTGTTCAACTAACCACCTTGGGGCCGCAAACTTTATGACGGTTCATCTTCTAGGGTTAGGTTTTTGGATGTTTGGGATTCTTTCCCTCATGCTTATGATAAATAGGCCTTTCGGCCTCTCTTTGTATTTCATCTTGGCACGAATGAGCATAGCGGCCACATCTCTTCTCAGAGATAGCTACCACCATTCTAGCTATTGTATTTTACAGTCTGTTCTATTTCCGCTATTTAATAGAATATGTGTTTACTGTATCATCATGTCATTTGCAATATATATATGTATTTGATTCTGTAAATGCTCTTTTATTTCGTTCCCACATAAATCCGGATCACATATTGAAGACCCATGAAGATATCCAATAATGCAAACTCATTCGAGTCAGTTTTTTGAAATTGTAGTATTATTTTAATCATTGAAACCCTATTAAACCTATCACATATAGAGGCTCAAAAGATATGCTTAGAATACATATTCTTGTGAAACACCTTGTCAACAACTCGAACTTCACCTTGAAAAATCAACATGACCGTGATGGACATACCCAATGCAGAATATTCTAAGGTTTTTTAATGAAAAAGATCAAAAGTATCATTGAATCCTTGAGTCTCCAACCCCCTCCTCTTTGAGTAGCAACCTTGTTTGCTCATGTTATAATTTCATCTCCCAAATTTTGCTTTCATCATTATGCCTCATTTTTTGCATTGATCTTTTGATCCTTAATGATGTCCAAATTATGTATCCATAATGATGTCCAAATTGTGTTTTCAAAAACATTAGCCAACCCGTGGATTCCCCTTCCCCTTTAATCCATTATATCAATTGTCTCTATTGTAATTTGATCTCTCAATCCCCTATTGTAAGTCATTTATTGACATCATTACACCCTCCTTGTCCACCTTGATTACCTAACCCATTGTTGCAAGCCATTTACCACCACCTCAACACTAGCACACGTGTTTTCATAGACATTACTTGCCCTTTGTTGTAAGTGGAAAACCTCCACCATTATGTGGAATATCATGGGGTTGGATCCCAACCTATAACAATAAAAATTCACAAAAAAATACTACTATATTTTCCACTTCATCACATCTATTTTTCTTCCTATTTTTTTTTTCTTTGAGCGTTTTATTGCACATTTTGGGGTAACAACAAAACAATCATTGTCTCACTGTGGGGTAACCTCAAAATTTGCTTTGTTACCCCCTTAGATTTCCTCTATATTTGGTTGACCTCGATGATGAGTGAAAAGTTCACTTGAAACATGTTGTAGAAAAAATTCATCATTTGATAATCCAAAAAGTTCATTCGATCGGTTGATAATTCATTTGGGTAACAAATTTCTTACAGGTAGTTTTCCATCGGAGCTCAGGAAGCGAAGCAGGTTTGTGTCTCTGGATGTCTCAAACAACTCTCTTTATGGCATCATTCCCCAAGAGATTAGAAACGTGGTGAGTTTGACTGACCTGTATCTTGGAAACAACAAGTTTTCGGGATTTTTTCCTATAGAGATTGGTAATCTAGTAAATGTAAAGAATTCTATATCTATACTTGTATATGGAGATTCCTAAATTTATTGCTACATCACATGGCATGAAAACAAACTTTTGTTCACAAGTAGTTTTTGCAATTTAGGAGTTATTATAATCATTGCTTTCATTGATATTATTGCATAAATATTTTTTCAAATTACTTATATATTCTAGATATAGTAGTAATCTATAGTGTTGAGATTACTATTACAGAGATTGTGAGAAAAGTAATTGTAGTTGGCTCACTGTGTTGATGAACTTAACATTATTTTTTGTTATGGGTTGAGTGCCTATGTCTTTGTAATATGAGATTGCTACAAACTTTGCTCTTTTCCTACCAGTATCCTTAGCTGCTTGTGCCTATGTTTTTGTTCCTTCTAACTTTCATCTTTTCCTACTGACGTTCATTTTTTCCCCTCAAGGAGAAAATGCTAGTATATTTAACATTTGACTTATTAGTATTCATACTACTAATAGTAATACGAGTGCTAAAAAGATTTGAAATAAAATCATCCATGTAATACTATTAGTGAGATAAAAAGATTTGAAAAAAAGTTCATCCATGAAAGAACCCCAAACCCCGACCCCCTCTAAACTTTGAACATTACTATTATTTTAGGTAGATGTATTAAAGAGTTAACTGCATTGTCTTCCAAAATATTTGAGAAGAAGACATCAAACATTGCCTTCCAAAAGAGACGTAAATGACTTATCTCGGGGTTCCATGGTCCAACCACTCTACTCCGCTGCGGCCAGTTGAGCTGTTGGCATAGTGAGATAATGGGTGCTGACACGTGGATCCCTTTTATGAATGTGCAATCAAGATAAAGAAAACAAAGAAAACGAAAAAAATCCAAAGTATTAATCCCATCTGAACATTTCGTACACCAATACATCAAAGAAAGAAAATTCCCCGAGCAACCCAATCTCCAATTTTTTGCATTCATGACAAAATCAACAAGTATGTACCTTAATTTAAACAATCTTAGAGCCATATGCAATCCCCAAAGCACTCTTTCCATCAATCTTTGGTAGATTTTACAAAGTCTTTTAAGCAAAAAAAAGAAATATCTAGAAAAGATAACAACCAACATAGCAAATAAATATTTACTCTTGCCTCAAAACAAACAAACAAAGTTCCAACACAAAGCAAAAACATGGACTTGCCATGGAAAGTACAACTAGGGAAAAAGTAATCGCTGATTGCAGTGCAAACTAGAAAAGCAAGGCAACACAGTCACATAATCTCCAATAGTATGCAACCCCTATCAAACCCTGAAAGAATCAACCACAATAAACTATTAAAAAAAACAAAGAACAAAATGCATAACAGGAAAAACCTCAAAGATAACAGTCAGCACACTACCTTTTTGTTAAGAAACGTTGTTTGGATGGCATGCCTAGAAATCTTGCCGTTGTCCACTGCAAGAAAGGTACGCCCACAAAGAACAACCACTCACATAAGCCAAACCCCTCTGCACTAGATATTTGCAGCACAAACACAACGAGAACCCGACCCAAGCACACTCAAAAAACACGATAGATCAAAAAACAATCGAAATGCAACAATATCCATCGAATTCTCAACACCAAATGCTTACTTGAATGCCTGCATGCCCATTTGAGTAACCAGAAGGATTGTATAGGAAACATTAAACATTGAGCCTGAAATAAGGATGTGACACGTATCCTATGGACTGGCGCCCATTCAATTGAAAACATTGGCTAGCCTATGTCACAATGCCGCCAATGCTTGGGGCACATCAAAGAAAAACCACTGCAAGAAAGGTACACCCACAAAGAACAACCACTCACAGAAGCCGAACCCCTCTGCACCAATTATTTGCAGCACAAACGCAACGAGAACCCAACCCAAAACACGACAGAGCAAAACACAATCGAAATGCAACATTATCCATCAAATTCTCAACATCAAATGCCCACTCAATCTCCTACACGCCGATTTGAGTGATCCCAAAAAATGTATCTAGGCAACATTAAACATCTAGCTTGAACTAAGGACATGTATCCTACGAACTGGCACCCATTCAATCCAAAACATTTGTTAGCCTATGTCACAACGCAATGCCTAGGGCACATCTCACAAGGTAGACATGACACCCACAATAGCAAATCACATATAAGAAAATTCATATTAAAAAAACAGTTTAATGTAGAATTCGCTAACCTTACCTCGAACATTGCAAATCTGGGAAATCGCCGAGCGTACGGCCTGAACTAATGCACCTAGGCAATCCATATATGTCCCATGGCAGGGACATAATAATAAGTTATAAATAATAATATATCTAGTTTATGTTTAATATATTTTTGTGTTAATTGTTTATGCTTAGTACATTTTTTTTGTTCATTTGAAAAATAAGGATTATGCTATTCACAAAGAATCAAGGAATTGTCCATTACATAAGGACATAATAATAAGTTATAAATAATAATATATCTAGTCTATGTTTAATATATTTTTGTGTTAATTGTTTATGCTTAATACATTTTTTTTTGTTCATTTGAAAAATAAGGATTATGCTATTCACTAAGAATCAAGAAATAATCCATTACATATCGATTATATAACATGTTCCACTATGATATTTGAACCTAGGTGAAGAGCATTTCTATGTTACTTTTTCTTCTCAATAGTTAATTATGTAGGAGATATTTTTGATGAAGAGTATTCATTATACATGTCATACTTTTTGTTTCGAGTACCACCTCCTTTTGAAGAAGGCTTTAAAGTTTAGAGGTGGTGAACTTATTTGGGAAGAATACATTCAAAACACTTTGGAGATGAAGGGATCTATCCCTTTCTTTTTATGAGTTTGATGGTTTCATGCTTTTCTTTGCCAGCACAAGTGCTCTTTGAATGTTTAGCTGTTCAAATGTCTTGTTAATATAGTCTTATTTTGAATTGTTTGCCTCATTAATTTTGATGCTTATAAGTTTTGATGTATATTTTTGGAAATCAATATAAACTCTATACTAATACTGTATGAACATTGGAAATGTAACTTTTGATTCCTATGGAATAACAAAATTATAATTTTTGTTCGACTTAAAAAAAGAAAAAAGAAAAGAGAGCACATCAATGCTCGTGCTTTTTCTCTTCTTAAATCTCTTAAACAATGCTACCTACGATTGTAATAGCCACCACCCTTCTGCTAATTAGTTGTAAACTCAAAACATTAAACAATGCTACCTACGATTGTAACAGCCACCACCCTTCTGCTAAGTTGTAAACTCAAAAGACAAAATAATGCACGTACATGTAACTCGATGCGAAGAGGAAGCGACACGGCCTCGACATTTATCAGCATAAAAGGAACATTAGGATTTGCTTATGTATTTTTGAATACAGTCCAGGCTTCTTCTAAAGAGAAGCAGAGCAGCTGGACTACTAGCAGAGAAGACTCCGATATTAAATCAAATGGGGTTCGGCACCTCAAAGTATCCATGGAAACTGTACTTCTCTGCAGTTATAGAAGGAAATCCAGGCTATGCTGCCATTGGCTGGGTGTTGAAGGACTCAAGGGACGACGAAGTTGTTCAGAAGGGCACTTTCGTAAACGAGAATTACACTCGGACTGAGGCATTTTACATTTCATTCATAAGGGGTCTTCAAGATGCATGTGGACGAAATGTTGCCCACATTAACGTATATGGAGATTCGGGTGTGGTCTGCAATCAAGTAAGACTCTCATTGCAGCTTTGTCTTTTTAAGAATAATAATACTATCACAGACTTATCAAACCCGGGTTTGATATGCACATTAGACTAGGTTGTGAAGTTTGAGGTTACCCATTTGTATAAATTCAGAGTCCAAAAGTTTAGATGGGTTTGTGTTCTTTTCCACCAATATTCAATGCATAAATTCAGAATTTATTAACAATCCCTTGTGCTATATTGAAAATGGAAATTCATAATTTATCTTCTCTTCTTAACTCTTAATTGATGTGAGTCTGGGACGTGCTGATATTCAACTACTTCTGCTTGACCAAGCAAACTATTCTCTGTAACATATTTACAGGTCGTTTCTTCATCATACCTGTGCTTAAATAAACTTGAGTCAAACCTGTATACTTTCAACTGCACTTCAGAAGGTAGTGTGAATCCTTGTCCTTGAAGAGATCTAGATGAATGGATGACCTCTCATCATATGTTCTCCTAAAGTGTGTGTGGTTGTTGTACTGATTCTCTGAAATCTCCTCGTCTCTAACTCAAATTTTCTGAAATCTCCTCCTCTTTATCTCAATTTTTCTTAAATAGATTAATAATTTAATGTCTATTTTTGTGTCCATCTTCATTTGATAAGTGAGGTTTATATTCACCTGTTTCTCAGAGTCCAACTCTTGCTTCATATCTTTAAGATTATATCACTCATGTCAAACCATCCATTAGGGCATCCTTGTTGGCGTGCCTTAGATCCTTTAATTCTTCTATCTTCCATTTTGATACTGTCATTCTTATTTGAGATATAGAATTTTCCCAGTGTTACAGTCGTACACTCCTAGCAGGTCGAGGAAATTCAGAAACTCCATTGGAAACGTTGTCCATGTTCCCATTTGAATGAAACTCAAGGAAGCATAAAAGGAGAAATATTCCATGTACCCATTTGAATGAAACTCAAGGAAGCGGAGATATTTCTCCGAAAAAATGAAATGAAGATGTTTCTTTTCTGAAATGGTGTCCCTTGAGTTTCCTTTGACTGTTTGGGCCATGTCCTCCACTATTTCCCTTTCCTTTAGCTTTGATTTCATTTTGATATTCAATAGGATTGTATTTCTGATTTTGTTTGATCAGTTATATGGTTTTACATTTCATTTTATTTCACTTAATCTATATTGTAAGCTTGTATTAATCTTTAGGTTATAAAATTAAAGACTTTATTTATTTATGCTCCAACTTTCAATTTTTATATATATTTTAATATAAATTTTGTGGTGTTTATGGCTGGGTCCTCTATGTTGAAAACCTCAACATCCCCTTTGAAGTTTCCTAAAATTTGAGAGAAATTTCTACACAAACCGTTCCTTAAGTTTTGACTCTTTTTCTCTCTTTTTACAAATTGGATGATAATTT
Source organism: Larix kaempferi (assembly GCA_027924585.1). Classification (NCBI taxonomy): domain Eukaryota; kingdom Viridiplantae; phylum Streptophyta; class Pinopsida; order Pinales; family Pinaceae; genus Larix; species Larix kaempferi. Next base: position 10,864,662 of record BSBM01000136.1, read on the forward strand.
TTTTCCATTTTAATTTATACATTCTAGTTGAATTACTTATTATAAAATAATAGTAATGTTTAATTAATAATATTGTTTAATTAAACAATATTATTAATTGATTAAAATGCGTATTTCATTAAAATAATTAAACAATATTAATCTATTAATAATTTCTAATTTAATAATAATTATTTAATTAATAAATTAATAATAATATTAGCTAAATAACAATAATATGAATTAAATTATTTTATGTTTATTATGTCTAGTTAATTATTATAAAATAATAATATTGTTTAATTAAAATTTTTATTAATCAAACAATTAAAATATGTATTTCATTAAAATTATTAAATAATATTATTTTATTAATATTTTCGAGATATGTGTATGCATCCACTCATTACTAGCAACAACCACATTAATAATATTAATATGTTCTAATAAGTTGATAGGCCTAAATTGGGCACACACTTTTCATATGAATGTTTTTCCCTAAAGCATGTGTCCAATTTACGCCATCTACTGAAACATTAATATTATTAATATAGTTATTGCTAGTTTAATTTTTTCTTTAAATCTTCTTTTTTTCTCTTATTACAAATTGGATGATTTATTTTATTTTATACATTTTATAAATTGGATAATTTTTTTTTTCCATTTTAATTTATTATTTTGACCCACATCCACCATTATATGTGACAATAGCATTCCAAATTGTAGTGTAACTCACTTCTCTCACTGGAATAACGAGTGCAAAGTCCATCTCATAAAAGTAGGAAATCTAGGCTAACAAATATGGAATGATCCAAACTCCATCTACATGTTCATTCACAACTCAACCATTCTATTTGCCTCAAACATGCCAATACTTGGTTGCGTTAATGATGCATCTAGGTTGTAACTAAAGAGTGTTGAGGTGGCACAGGGATTCTCCTTCACACTATTGCTATCTTTTTCCTGTTCAGAAGCTAATGTACATTGGAGTGTTGGACTTCCATCAGATTTATTCTCTTCCTGTAAGCACCTGCTGTTGCTCAAATTCTCTGAACCACTTTTTGCAGCGATAAGTTAACTAACATGTTTTCAGAATGTTCTGAATCCCATTGTAAGCTTGTATTGGTTTTCATCAAATTTTGTGGTTTTAGTTTTCTGTAGATGCCTTCTTGTTTCCTATATGGGATTAGATCATGTACAGCTTCCATTACAGATGTTGATTTTTTTCACCTCACTCTTCTTGGCCTTCAATTTAGCTGCTCTATGCTCATGCTAATAAATTGATTAGGAGACATTGGGGAACATTGTTCATGATCATCTTGTATTATTCTGAGAAGAAGAAATGACCATGGATGTACCTGTTCTTACATCCTCGGGTGCTTCAGCAAGGCTTTCCACAATCTGAAAAAACTGTTCTTCACGTGGCTCTAGGTTATCAGACAAGCCTTTCGTATTCTTTATTATTTTATAAGATCTAAACTGTGAAGTCGAAGATACAAGAAACTCCTTTATTTTAGTAGCCACTTGAATGCCATCGACCTTCCCCGTGCATCTAGGCAAGCTTGATGATAACCATTCTGCAATCCTTCAGCGTTTTTCCGAGTCAGAGATTACAGGCTGAACATTCCACCTAATCAGAAAATTATCTTCGTATTGCATTATATAAACATAACTTGTAAAAGTGGCCTTCACAATCTCCTTTTGCATTCTTCACAGACAATCGTTTGCATCGAAGTTTTACAGTAATTCTGTTTAAGGAGAGGAAATTCTTCATTATCCAGGTACATATATTCTATTTATATATTATAAATACAAATTATGCCATCCTTGATTTCAACCCACACTCTTCTAACGAATGGAATAAGGGGTAAACCAGTTGATCTTTTATTTGCATTCTTTCATGATATTTCAGGGAATTTAGTGCATAACATTGCTCTAGAATCTAGGTACGATGTCGGCCAAAACTGTAGCTAGGGTTTTCGCCCTAGCTTGGGTTTGCATGAGTTTTTACCTCAAATGTTGAGGTTGATGGAGTCTTTGTAACCGTATTAAGGTATTTGTTAGAACAGTAACCACACTTAGTACCATAATCCATAAATTTTAATTATCCATGTGCTTAATTAAACCATGTTTTGGATTAAGTGACTATAGTTGGTCAAAAACCCACTTTGAGAGTGTTCACACCCACTTCTGAGCAAACCAGTTCACCCAGCCTCCAGTTTTGTCCACAAGTGCGCCCTCATTTATTGCTGGTGCGCCCTCTCTCCTTGTTTTGGGGAATTTAGTTGACCAAGGGCGCTAGGGTGGATTTTTGCCCACTTTTGGCTAGATTTGGAGCATTTAATGCTCCCTTGGCCCCCAAACCTCCTCTATTTGCTCACCCACGCCTGCCTTGAGCTAATTAATGACTCAGCATGCTTCAGCCACCTCCACACCAGAATTCGTAGCTGTTTGGGGTGATTGGGATTGAGTTGGACCCACCTAGGGGGGATTGAGGCCAATTTGGTATTGATGACTTGTACACTCAGCTTGAGCCACCTAATGCTTTCGATTTTCTCATGGATGTAATAAAAACCTGTTACTAACATTTTCACATGTTAGACAGTCAGTTAATCAAAGATTTGAGCATACATTGTGTGTAAATTTATCTCTTTTTTCAAGTTTTTCCACAGTTTTTGCAAACTAATTCGATTTTGTGAGGTTCTCCATAGCTCCTCGATCTTCTGTGATCAAAATACTCACATGGTATCAGAGCCATCATGGAGTTAGTGAGTTGCAGGCCAACATTGAGCGTTGAACTGCATTCTAGAGAGGATTTCCAGACAAAAATTGAGTGTTTTTTGCAGGTGTTTCAGTAGTTTTCTCACCATCAACGCAGCAGTCATGGAAGCAAACCAAATGTTGCTCACACCCTTCAATTTTTTCGATTGGAAGGCTGAGATGGTCATCAAGCTGAGATCTAAGGGTCTCTATAGAGTGACCATGGGCACAGAAGTGGAGCCAAATTCTGCTGTGGAGAAAGCAAAGTACTACAATCGACTTGATGAAGCTTATGGATTGCTATGCCTGAGCATTTCAAGGGAACTCTTGTTTCATACAGACAGTTTGACAACTCCCAATGAAGTATGGGTGAAGCTAGAATCACTCTTTGGGAAAACTGATGAACTGAGAGGCCACCAGCTTGAAAACGAGCTCATTAGCTTGAGCCCAGCGCATTTTGAAACCATCCAGGAGTTCTTCACGAAATTCAAGTCACTGGTGCTTCAACTGCAACAATGTGGAATTGTTAAGAAGGAGGAACAACTGATTCTGTCCATCCTTTCGAAGCTAGGCCCAGAGTTTTCAGTATTTGTTAGCACATTTCACTCAGCCAAAATGACCCTTCGAAATTGGCAAATGCCATCACTAGCTACCTTCATGGAGTGTCTCACTCAGGAGCAGGACAAACTAGTTCAGATGGGCACCATAAAATCAAAGGACCAAGCATTGGCAATGGGTGTTTCAAATGCAAGCAAAGGAAAGCAGAAAGCCAAGAATTCGAAGCAGCAAGAGAAGAGGAAATTTGACAAGACCAAGTCTGCAGATGGGGGTTCGAATCTGTCAAAGGAGAAGGACAAGAAGGGAAAGGAAAAGACCAAATGCACCTATTGTCATAGGGGATGGCATCCAGAGAGCTCATGTATGAAGAAAACCATTGACTCAATGGCGCAGCTGCTGGAGAAGAACAACATCCCAGTCTCTGAGGGCGCAAGGAAGAAAGAAAACACCTCAAACCCTGACAATAAGGAGAAGTGTCATGCTTTGGTAGCAGGTACTTCGAATCCCTCTTCCTTCATCATTGATTCAGGAGCTTCCAGACATATGGTTTCATCTAGAGAGCTTTTCTCCTCTTTGCATTCGAATGGTGGCCCAACAGTTCGAATGGGAGATGATTCAGAACTTCAAACCAAGGGGATTGGAAGGATTGACATGGAGCATGGCTATTTCAGTGATGTGCTCTATGTACCTTCATTGGCTGCAAATTTGCTATCAGTCTATCAAATGACTCATACAGGAGAAGCCAAGAGAGTGACATTCACTCCAGATTTGGTAGAAATCTCAGAAATCTCCTCAAATCAAGTTGTGGCAGTAGGGTATGCAGATCATGATGAGAGAATGTACAAATTCTCAAATTTCATTCCAAATTCTAGTGACCATGCTCTTGTCTCTCATGCCAACGAGACCTCCAAGTTATGGCATGAAAGATTTGGCCACATGAACTACAAATATCTCCAGCAATTGCACAGGGACGAGATGGTGGAAGGGCTTCCAGAAATCAGATCATCGAATGGTGCATGCATTGGGTGTGTAGTTGGAAAGCATCCTGAGCGCAGCTATGAGAAGGGAATGGCAAGGAGAGCCACTCAACCACTTGGATTGGTACATTCAGACCTCATTGGTCCTCTTCCCACTCCATCATATGGTGGATCAAGGTATGTACTTACATTCATAGATGACTACTCTCGATTCTGCTGGGTTTACTTCCTTAAATTGAAGTCAGAAGTGTTTGAGAAACTGAAGATTTGGAAAGCCCTAGTGGAGAACCATAGTGGTCATAAGATAAAGATCCTTAGGACTGATAATGGAAAGGAATATGTGAATAATAACATTCAGCACCTTTGTGAGGAATGTGGCATCCAAATGCAACATTCAATCCCCTACACACCTCAGCAAAATGGTGTGGCAGAGAGGAAGAATAGATCTCTCAAGGAGATGGCTACTTGCATGATTGAAGCTAGGGATCTAAGCCCTAAGCTATGGGCTGAAGCCATCAATTGTGCTGCTCATATTCAGAACAGAGCCTTTCACAAATCAGTCAAAGGAAAAACCCCCTATGAGGCATGGTTTGGCCAAAAACCAAATGTGTCAAATTTCAGGATTTTTGGGTCTAGAGCATGGGCTCGAATTCCATCAGAAAAGAGGAAGGCTTTGGAGCCACAGAGCAGGGAATGTATCATGGTTGGTTATGGTGAGGACACAAAGGGCTATAAGCTCTTTGACACATCCACACTTAAAACTTTCATTGAGAGAAGTGTGCAATTCGAAGAAGAACCAATTCCAGATTTTGAGCTTGCACCGGGGGAAAGCTCCTCTCCTCCACACCTCAATGAGATTAGTGATGATTCTTCCTCTGATTTTTCTGATATTGCTGAAGATGACATAGCTGAAGATGACATTGCTGTACATGAGTCACCATCAAGGCCCAAGTGGGCTGAAAAAATCATAGAAGCTGCAGGTGAATTGGCAGGCAATCCCCAAGAGCCTAGGAAGACTAGATCCCAAACAATCAATGCTTCCTTTGCAAATGAGAGTGAGCTTGCTGATCACTGTTATATGATGATTGGATCTGATCCAACATCATATCAGGAAGCTCATCATGATCCAAGGTGGAGGGCAGCAATGCAAGAAGAATTCCAATCTCTCCAAGAGAACAAAACATGGGATTTGGTGCCTCTTCCTCCCAAGAGGAAACTAGTGCAATGTAAGTGGATTTTTCGAACCAAACCTGTTGCTGATGGTTCTGATCTGAAATATAAGGCTAGGTTAGTGGCTAAGGGCTACTCACAAATCCATGGTGTGGATTATACAGAGACCTTTGCACCGGTTGCAAAGATGGACTCAATTAGACTAGCTCTAGCCATGGCAGCTAGTAAAGGTTGGGAAGTTCACCACATGGATGTCAAAAGTGCATTCTTGCATGGTGAGCTACAGGAAGAGATATATATGCAGCAGCCTGAAGGATTCCAAGAGGATCCCACACTTGTATGCAGGTTGAAGAAGTCACTCTATGGACTCAAGCAAGCCCCCAGGGCTTGGTATGCCAAAATGGATGCTTTTTTGCTCTCAATTGGTTTCTGTCGATGCAAGTCTGATCCAAATGTTTATTTGCAGCATTGTGATGGTAATTTGCAGGTCATTGTACTGTATGTTGATGATCTCTTAATTACAGGGAGCTGCACCAAACAAATTGGCTCAATTAAAGCTTCTTTGCACAGTGAATTTGCCATGAGCGACCTAGGATTGCTAAGGCAATTTTTGGGTTTGGAAATTGAGCAATCTGAGAGAGGTATATTGCTGAGTCAATCTAAGTATGCTTCAGACCTGTTATTCAAGTTCAAAATGGCTGAATGTAAGGCAGCCAAGTGCCCATTCATTTCAGGCATAAAACTAGGTGAATTTGAAGACTCTCCGGTGGTGGATTGCACACTCTATAGGCAGCTAGTTGGAAGTTTGCTGTACCTTACACATACAAGACCTGATTTGTCTTATGCTGTAAGTGCTGTAGCAAGGTATATGCAGCAGCCACATGAGATCCATTGGAAGGCAGCCAAAAGAATCCTTCATTATGTCCAAGGAACTAAGAGCTTCGGGGTACACTATGCAGCTGGTTCTTCACTTCAACTAGCTGGATTTTCTGATTCCGATTGGGCGGGAGATCCCATCGATAGAAAGTCCACTTCAGGTTTTGTGTTTATGTTTGCTGAAGGTCCTATTTGCTGGTCAAGTAAGAAACAGCATACAATTTCTCTTTCATCAGCAGAGGCCGAGTACAGGGCAGCAGTGAACGCAGCCACACAGTGTGTTTGGTTGCAAGGCATTCTTCGGGAGTTTGGTGTTGCTATTGATTCTCCAACCAATATTTGGGTGGATAATCAAAGTGCCATCAAGATATCTACTGATCCAATACAGAGGCAAAGAACAAAGCACATTGAGATCCACATGCATTACATTCGGGGCTTGGTGCATGACAGGGTGATTTCACTGCAGTATTGCCCATCCACCGAGCAAACTGCTGATATTTTCACCAAGTGCTTTACAGAGAAGACCTTCACTTACTTGAGATCTTTGCTTGGAGTGAGTGATGGATGGTGATTGCTGCAATTTAATTGCAGGTTCAGCCCCATGTCCATTTTTGAGGGAAGTTTTTATCCCATGAGGTTTTACTTCTTTTCCTCGGTTCATATGGACAAATAAAATTTCTGTTTGTATTGAGGTGACTTGAGCCTTTGTTGCCAAGGCCTCCCACTTATCTTTCATGAGATGTACAAAGTTATGGTTAAGGGGGGGTGTTAGAACAGTAACCACACTTAGTACCATAATCCATAAATTTTAATTATCCATGTGCTTAATTAAACCATGTTTTGGATTAAGTGACTATAGTTGGTCAAAAACCCACTTTGAGAGTGTTCACACCCAATTCTGAGCAAACCAGTTCACCCAGCCTCCAGTTTTGTCCACAAGTGCGCCCTCATTTATTGCTGGTGCGCCCTCTCTCCTTGTTTTGGGGAATTTAGTTGACCAAGGGCGCTAGGGTGGATTTTTGCCCACTTTTGGCTAGATTTGGAGCATTTAATGCTCCCTTGGGCCCCCAAACCTCCTCTATTTGCTCACCCACGCCTGCCTTGAGCTAATTAATGACTCAGCATGCTTCAGCCACCTCCACACCAGAATTCGTAGCTGTTTGGGGTGATTGGGATTGAGTTGGACCCACCTAGGGGGGATTGAGGCCAATTTGGCATTGATGACTTGTACACTCAGCTTGAGCCACCTAATGCTCTCGATTTTCTCATGGATGTAATAAAAACCTGTTACTAACATTTTCACATGTTAGACAGTCAGTTAATCAAAGATTTGAGCATACATTGTGTGTAAATTTATCTCTTTTTTCAAGTTTTTCCACAGTTTTTGCAAACTAATTCGATTTTGTGAGGTTCTCCATAGCTCCTCGATCTTCTGTGATCAAAATACTCACATGGTATCAGAGCCATCGTGGAGTTAGTGAGTTGCAGGCCAACATTGAGCGTTGATACCATTGCTCACCCACGCCTGCCTTGGGCTAATTAATGACTCAGCATGCTTCAGCCACCTCCACACCAGAATTCGTAGCTGTTTGGGGTGATTGGGATTGAGTTGGACCCACCTAGGGGGGATTGAGGCCAATTTGGCATTGATGACTTGTACACTCAGCTTGAGCCACCTAATGCTCTCGATTTTCTCATGGATGTAATAAAAACCTGTTACTAACATTTTCACATGTTAGACAGTCAGTTAATCAAAGGTTTCAGCATACATTGTGTGTAAATTTATCTCTTTTTTCAAGTTTTTCCACAGTTTTTGCAAATTAATTCGATTTTGTGAGGTTCTCCATAGCTCCTCGATCTCCTGTGATCAAAATACTCACATGGTATCAGAGCATGGCCAAATTCCATCAGAAAAGAAAAATCAGAAAAATCAGAGGTAGAATCATCACTAATCTCATTAAGGTGTGGAGGAGAGGAGCTTTCCCCCCGGTGCAAGCTCAAAATCTGGAATTGGTTCTTATTCGAATTGCACACTTCTCTCAATGAAAGTTTTAAGTGTGGATGTGTCAAAGAGCTTGTAGCCCTTTGTGTCCTCACCATATCCAACCATGATACATTCCCTACTCTGTGGCTCCAAAGCCTTCCTCTTTTCTGATGGAATTCGAGCCCATGCTCTAGACCCAAAAATCCTGAAATTTGACACATTTGGTTTTTGGCCAAACCATGCCTCATAGGGGGTTTTTCCTTTGACTGATTTGTGAAAGGCTCTGTTCTGAATATGAGCAGCACAATTGATGGCTTCAGCCCATAGCTTAGGGCTTAGATCCCTAGCTTCAATCATGCAAGTAGCCATCTCCTTGAGAGATCTATTTTTCCTCTCTGCCACACCATTTTGCTGAGGTGTGTAGGGGATTGAATGTTGCATTTGGATGCCACATTCCTCACAAAGGTGCTGAATGTTATTATTCACATATTCCTTTCCATTATCAGTCCTAAGGATCTTTATCTTATGACCACTATGGTTCTCCACTAGGGCTTTCCAAATCTTCAGTTTCTCAAACACTTCTGACTTCAATTTAAGGAAGTAAACCCAGCAGAATCGAGAGTAGTCATCTATGAATGTAAGTACATACCTTGATCCACCATATGATGGAGTGGGAAGAGGACCAATGAGGTCTGAATGTACCAATCCAAGTGGTTGAGTGGCTCTCCTTGCCATTCCCTTCTCATAGTTGCGCTCAGGATGCTTTCCAACTACACACCCAATGCATGCACCATTCGATGATCTGATTTCTGGAAGCCCTTCCACCATCTCGTCCCTGTGCAATTGCTGGAGATATTTGTAGTTCATGTGGCCAAATCTTTCATGCCACAACTTGGAGGTCTCGTTGGCATGAGAGACAAGAGCATGGTCACTAGAATTTGGAATGAAATTTGAGAATTTGTACATTCTCTCATCATGATCTGCATACCCTACTGCCACAACTTGATTTGAGGAAATTTCTGAGATTTCTACCAAATCTGGAGTGAATGTCACTCTCTTGGCTTCTCCTGTATGAGTCATTTGATAGACTGATAGCAAATTTGCAGCCAATGAAGGTACATAGAGCACATCACTGAAATAGCCATGCTCCATGTCAATCCTTCCAATCCCCTTGGTTTGGAGTTCTGAATCATCTCCCATTCGAACTGTTGGGCCACCATTCGAATGCAAAGAGGAGAAGAGCTCTCTGGATGAAACCATATGTCTGGAAGCTCCTGAATCAATGATGAAGGAAGAGGGATTCGAAGTACCTGCTACCAAAGCATGACACTTCTCCTTATTGTCAGGGTTTGAGGTGCTCTCTTTCTTCCTTGCGCCCTCAGGGACTGGGATGTTGTTTTTCTCCAGCAGCTGCGCCATTGAGTCAATGGTTTTCTTCATACATGAGCTCTCTGGATGCCATCCCCTATGACAATAGGTGCATTTGGTCTTTTCCTTTCCCTTCTTGTCCTTCTCCTTTGACAGATTCGAACCCCCATCTGCAGACTTGGTCTTGTCAAATTTCCTCTTCTCTTGCTGCTTCGAATTCTTGGCTTTCTGCTTTCCTTTGCTTGCATTTGAAACACCCATTGCCAATGCTTGGTCCTTTGATTTTATGGTGCCCATCTGAACTAGTTTATCCTGCTCCTGAGTGAGACACTCCATGAAGGTAGCTAGTGATGGCATTTGCCAATTTCGAAGGGTCATTTTGGCTGAGTGAAATGTGCTAACAAATACTAAAAACTCTGGGCCTAGCTTCGAAAGGATGGACAGAATCAGTTGTTCCTCCTTCTTAACAATTCCACATTGTTGCAGTTGAAGCACCAGTGACTTGAATTTCGTGAAGAACTCCTGGATGGTTTCAAAATGCGCTGGGCTCAAGCTAATGAGCTCGTTTTCAAGCTGGTGGCCTCTCAGTTCATCAGTTTTCCCAAAGAGTGATTCTAGCTTCACCCATACTTCATTGGGAGTTGTCAAACTGTCTGTATGAAACAAGAGTTCCCTTGAAATGCTCAGGCATAGAAATCCATAAGCTTCATCAAGTCGATTGTAGTACTTTGCTTTCTCCACAGCAGAATTTGGCTCCACTTCTGTGCCCATGGTCACTCTATAGAGACCCTTAGATCTCAGCTTGATGACCATCTCAGCCTTCCAATCGAAAAAATTGAAGGGTGTGAGCAACATTTGGTTTGCTTCCATGACTGCTGCGTTGATGGTGAGAAAACTACTGAAACACCTGCAAAAAACACTCAATTTTTGTCTGGAAATCCTCTCTAGAATGCAGTTCAACGCTCAATGTTGGCCTGCAACTCACTAACTCCACGATGGCTCTGATACCATGTGAGTATTTTGATCACAGGAGATCGAGGAGCTATGGAGAACCTCACAAAATCGAATTAATTTGCAAAAACTGTGGAAAAACTTGAAAAAAGAGATAAATTTACACACAATGTATGCTGAAACCTTTGATTAACTGACTGTCTAACATGTGAAAATGTTAGTAACAGGTTTTTATTACATCCATGAGAAAATCGAGAGCATTAGGTGGCTCAAGCTGTATTAAGGTATTGGTATTGCACCAGTGCTTCAATGTTTCCTTCTCTTCTCCAAATGCTTCAATGTTTCCTTCTCTTCTCCAAATGCTTCAATGGTGACCAAGAATTGACCTAAAGTAAAGAATTCAAGCTCAAAAGGTGGGCAAGGATTGAGTGGTAATTTTGGCAGCATAAGATTAGAGTGGATAATTGGATGTGAAATGGGGGCCTCCACCACCCAAAATATCTATAAAAAAGTGATGGCCCCATTTCAGGTCTCTGGTACTAAAGGATATCAATTCTTCTATAAACAATTTGGCATTTTCATTGTTTACCATATATTAGCTTCTGTTTATTCATGTTTTAGTCTTTTGTTGTTATTTTTAAACATTCCTATATTGCCTTTTGAATTTCATTGATTTAATTGGTCATTTGTGAATATATATATATATATTTGAATTTCATCGATTTAATTGGTCATTTGTAAATATCTCTCTCTATATATTTGATGTGATGCCCAAATCTTTTCTTAATACTTGAGATTCTTTCTCAAACTAATGTTCATTCTCGTCCATTTTAGCACTGACTTTCTTGGCAGAATAAAGAGAAACGTGTTTTCCTTTCTCTAACCTAACTCTTTTTTCACTCATCATGGCTATGCCAACATAAATGCTCTTACCGTGTTTTCCTTTCTCTAACCTAATTCTTTTCTCTCTCATCATGCTGCTCTCATATGATAGAGGCTATGCCAGCATAAATGCTCTTACCATTCTAAAACTTCGTTTTGTAGAAAAAGAAAAGCACATTTAAACTATCCTAGTTGCTTGGATATTTGTGCACTGATATGCAACAAATTTGTATTCTTAAGGTTGAGCACAGTTGGTTTTAGTGCTCCGCCATTGTTTTGCTCCCATTGAGAAATTGCATTTCCTTCAACATCATGATTAAGGGGCCAGTGGGGCCACTCAAACCTCTCTAATTTTTGAAAATATATATAGCAAAACAATATTGAGTATTTAATTATATTTTACTTTTCAAAACAAGAATAACATAAACCATCGACAAGGAAGTACATCAAATATATATAGAAACTCAATATTGACAAATCATAGAAGAATTTGCATCAATAGAGAAGAGACACCAATATCCAAGATTTAAGAGTATAGTATTTGTCACCTTTGATCATTGCTTTTCATCACTTGTCTTCTCTACATCTGCCAGGTCATTCATACTGATCATGGTTATGGTTTATTGCATCATCATCATCCCTAGGTTATTTAGTCTTCTCCAAGCACATCAAAACCTAAAACAAGATCCCTCTCCTACCTCGCCATACATGTAGAAGCCCTAGTCCAAGAATAGCAAACCCAAGAATGTAGAAGATACTCCTTTGATATGCCAAGTCTCCTTGCTAGGGTTTCTTATCCCTAGTAGAAATTGCGCACTTGTCTTGATGAGAGGATGTGTAAAGTTGTCTAGTTGGACAGTCTTCACAAAAACCTTCATATATTTTGATTCCTTTGGAGTTAGAGGGAGTTCTACATACCATCGGAAAGGTATTGTAGTAAGATTTCCAACTATGTATAATATGTCACCATTTGACCAGATATTTAGGGTGTAAAAGGCCTCCAAAGACAGGGCATCAAAACTAGGCATCTTTAATGGACTTCATGTCTTCATTAAGGGCCTTTTTCTGGGTATCTTCAAGACTTCTTTCAAGACATTTGTAAAATTTCTTTTGAATATTGCATGTAGTCTTGTCATCATTGCGGATAAGGATTTCAACTAATTTGACATCAATAACAACTTCAATTAACAATAAAACATAAATTTATAAAAAAAATAGCACATTCAAACTATCCTAATATTACTTGGATATTTGATGTCATCAAACAAAACTTATCGATGCATGACAAGCAACCCAACTTGAATTAGTGCCACTAGTTCTTCTAATTAGTGTGTGCAACAACTTGTAGTAGTTCAACCAGCAGCTTCGTTAGTGGCAATAAAGATGCACCGATATGCAACAAATTTTTATTCTTAATGTTGAGCATAGTTGGTTTTAGTGCTCTCCCATTTTTTGTGCTCCCTTTGAGTAATTGCATTTGCTTCGACATCATTAGTAAGGGGCCAGTGGGGCCTCTCAAACCCACAGGGAGAATATGAGTCTCTAATAAGACTGAATTAATTTCAATTCCTCATAATGGAAATGTGAGTTGTTTTCTAATTTCTTTTTCAAAATTCATATTCATTTTCATCTTTTAAATATAAAAGTTGTACCCACTGAGGTAACTTAGTGCCCGTCAGAATCTTACGCTCTTCTTACCTTGTTTATATTTTCTTGTTCAAGAAAATAGCAGAATACCTATAATATGGATGCTTTTCCTGTACAATAACAATCAACTTGGCTGCTTATCCTGCACAATAACAACCAAACTTGAAGACTATTTCCAGTTATGGAAGCTGAGCCTTTTGCCTACTAAGGTGAGGCCATAGGATCTCTATTGCACTTTCAAATGGCCTTAAAATCATGTTTAAATCATGGAAATGCTCACAATGAAAACAAATGCTCTAAGGGCAAGAGCAAAATCTTTAGTAAAAAAATACTCACATTCAGAAATGGAAATTGAAATTTTATTGATGTCCATTAATGACCAGAAAAAAGAGTCAATGGAACTCCAGATTCAACGAAAATGGTAAAAGAGAAGTTAGTTCTAAATCTAAAGAACACAGTCAGAAAACAAATTGTAGAATCTATTCTATTCACAAAACAAACACACATAATCTTTGTTGATACGAAAAGTAAAAGCCATGTCCTCTTATCTTTTTGATGGTTTCTTTCTTCATCCTTCAGACATTTTTTAAGACAACATTAGTATAGCATGTACAAATTTTTGTTACTGGTGTCAGCAATGTGACTCTATATTTAATGGACAATGTTCTCTTTTCACAGATTAATCAGCAGTGGGGTGTACGAAACAGAAGACACGTCAAATGTTACGACAAGGCATTAGACTTGATAAGATCCTTTGAAACGTTCGATCTCAAATACATAACGGATGACGAAAACAAAGTTGCTGTGGGACTTGCACAGGATGCGAAAGAGGAATATCTCCATTGTCTCCATTTGCTTGACTCTGACTCTGGTTCTGGTTCTAGTTCTACTTCTGATTCCGATTCCGATTCTGATTAGGGTTGTGAGCACATTTCTTCCTCTGATCAACATGGCACAGTGGGAGGCAACTGTCTGACAAACTCTGCAATAGCCAATCTTGACTAATTGCTTATGGATTATGAAATCTTGTCTAAGTATATCAAGCATGAGGATCAATAAAGATTTTGTCCCTGTTCAAATACGCTACGTGTACTCAGTATTCTCATCTAATATATATTCGCAACTTAGCATCCATCGAATTCTATCTTAAAATTCCAATATCCCTGATCAAATTTGTTTATTAATTTTCACCGCAAGGATTTGGATTACACTTTTAATGATCAATTTTGACTGTAAAAATTCCACTCACATTTGTTTCTCAATTGTGACTGTAAAAAGAGGTTCTATAAGCTAAATTTAAACTTACGCGACACACTTTAATAGGCATTGCCTGACCAGGCTTCACCTGCGGCATTTTGCTCTTATAAGCATGCTTCATAGTGAGCCTATTATCCTCTTTTCACCTATGCATGAAGGATTCACAGTCCTCTTTACGTGCAATTGATATTGGCTTACGATAAAGCTTGACTATTTCAATACTAAAGAAAGACATGAACTGTGGTAATTAGGAGCACATTTTTTGGCTGATGAAGCTCAGGTCTTATAACTCCATGTTTAATAGCATCGATGTTCTCAGTATCTCTATGTTTATTATGCATCTATGTTCTCAGTGTCTTGGGAGATCTGCACATGCTGCTTACAAATTTTTTGGATCATCATGGTCTCTTCTTGCAATTTCTCTCATTGTTAGCCTTGGTCATTTCATTATTTGATGGTATCATTCAAACCAAAGTTACTGTAATACTGGACTTGGACTTACAAATTTTTTGGATCATCATGGTCTCTTCTTGCAATTTCTCTCATAGTTAGCCTTGGTCATTTCATTATTTGATGGTATCATTCAAACCAAAGTTACTATAATACTGGACGTGACTAAGCCATGCAAAAGAGTCAGAATTGAATTGGACTAAATTAAAAACCAAACAAAACAAACTATACACTAATTTTTTTTAAAATATATTTTTTATTAATATAAAAATTCAGTGTCATTGTAATACAAATTTTCATTAATAACTTGTTTCTACATAATGATACTACACACCATGGATTCCAGAGAGTTGACAGGTAGGGTTGATTGGTTATTTGTTGTGAAATTGGATTTGGAAACAACAGCAAAATTGGATTTGAAAAACATTGCAACAATGCAAAGTGAGTAATTCTGTAAATTTTTGATGCTATGAACTTCCTTTACCTTGGAAGCTAGGTCTAAGGGTCTATTTTTCCAAATCTGCTTAAGATTCATACCCACCCTTATCCTGCTTTTCTGAACTCATGGCATTCAACTAGGGCAAACCACAAACCGAATGGAGCTGTGACGTGGTGAATGTTTTGAAGCTAATGTCATTATAATACAATACCCCCTCTCCCAAAATATTATGTTTCATATTATGGAGTAAAAGAAGCTTGCAAATTTTACAAGACCACACTCATATGCTAAATATGTTCCACTAGTGGACCGATGTACAAATTTTATTGAGTACCATTTTCATTTTTTAGATTAAATATGGTTTAAAGCTCAATATAATTAAACATGTTGCCTCAACACTTAGTTATTTTGGAGTGTGAGCTTATGGCTCAATAATAAATTGGTTTTTTTTTTAAATAGATCTCATATCAACAAGAAAATATTTACTCGAAATCTGAAAGTTAGTTCGAAGGGTAATAGCTTCACCACTGTGTTTCACTCTCCCACCGAAGATCAAATCTCTGACATGAGACATGCTTGAACTAATTGTTGGACTCTTATGACGTAATAGTTGGTGAACCAAATGTTGGGCTCAACTTGAGCAATGTTGACTTGGCCTTGTGCCTTGAACGAATCTGGTTTACCTTGGGTACAATCCTCCCATCCTTAATCATAAGGTAGCCTTTGGAAAACATGCATTTTCTCTCCAAGTGTGACATAACGATTGGATTGAATTGACCTCATCTAAGAATACATACTTGCACTGTAGCTTCTAAATGATACATAAAGCAATAAAATGAATACAATCCCAAATGCTAATGAAAGGAGGAAGGAACAAAGACCTCGAATCACCAAACAACACCAGGCACCAATGAATTTGGCCCTAGAACAAAGTGGAATGTCAATCTAGAACATGTTTGTAGCAAGTTCTAATGAACTTGCACTCTCGAAGAATGTGCTTCAAGGACTCAAAATGACTACAATAGAGGTAGATACCATCCGTCATCCCACTTTTGATAACGGAAGTAAATCCTTGATAAACAAAAACCAGGAAAAACCTCGAAGCTTATAACTGAGTTGGAGTGACCAATTACTATGCAACTAACAAATCTACTAGGCCTCAAGGTCATATGACACCCATCTAGCATTCAAAATAGGAGATAACAAGTGTTTCCGATGCTAAAGTGAGTAAATCTTTTAGTATCATGCTACTGAATTGACATCTTGAATCTCCAATCCCAATCTTGCGAAAAAGGGCCATGCATATGTATTTTCAATTTAAACATCTCTTTAAGAGGAAGCAGGTCCCGATATTGTGGAAATTTCAATATGTGGTGGTTGATGCCAATTCATAAATTTCACCTCAACCTTAAGGTTCATTTGATCTGTTACTTGTGAGCTTTCAACATTAGGGTTGAATTTGAAATATAAATTATACACTTATGTCCAACCAATTACACAAAGCAACCCAAGAAAATAAACATCAAATGAGTTTACCTCAATGGAACAATGTTTTAGGCTTTATCCCTTAGGGCACGCTTCTCAAGCATATAACATATCTAAAAATAGCTTATGACAGTGGATATTACGATAATAAATTTGTTCTTTTAGCTTCTATATGATTGTTAAATTACTTAAAAAAATATGTTCAATGCTATGTCAAATTAACATGCATAGCCAACTCAAGAATCTACTCAATTATTAAGATATCATAAGTTGCAAATCAAATCTACAACTACATAACGACAACTTAATACAATTTGGTACACACCATGCTTTCCAAACCTTAACTAGGACATCCACCATAAATAACAAAACCTAGCCACCGGCCCTCTTAGCTAGGAATCTCTCCTAATTAAAGATCCACAACAACCAAATATTACACAATAGCAAGTCCTCTTTGGCACCTACAGTTGCATCCCACACTTGGTGTACTAGAGAAAACAAGATATTCTTCCACTATTTTCTCTAGATCAAGTACTCCAAGTAGTATTAGGGTTTCCAATGTTAGGAAACCCTAGTCTTATTCTCTTACAAAAACTACAAGATTAAGTGGTCCCTTTGCTTCTTTAAAGTTTATCCCAAACCCTAGCTTCCCTTGTCTTCTTAGGGAAAACCCTAACTCTAGTCTTCTTCTTGAATCATCTCAAGAACCTTGGCACTCAAGACAAGAGAGAAAAGTATATTGAAGAAGTAGAATGAAAGAGACAAGTTACCTCTACCTCTCACATCTATAACACAAGTATGTGATCGATATTAATCATGAAAATATTGTCTCCTTTTATTTATATTAAAATTGAGGGAGGTCAACAATAATAAAGTGAACCACATCGACAACAAAAAACCTATCTAAACACTAGATAGGTCCACATGTGAAGCACTCAACTTATAAGTGACACATGTCAAGCTCCATGATATGCACATCCACCAAGCAAGTGTCCCAAGGTAAGCGCTCCACAAGAAGTGCCCAACAGTCCTTCAAATGCCTCCAATTCTCTAATGCTCCCTCCTAAGTGATGTGTACCAATGGCTCCAACACACCTACATGATCCCTCCTCCTAGATTCCCAATTCTTTGCCTCCAAGTGGATCGTCCTCCCAAGAAAAAAACCAAGTTCTGCATGTGTGCACCCCATGAAGAATGTCACTAAGCCACATAGGTCTCCATATCCTAAGGAAGTTTACCACCATGGTGTTCTTCACCCTTGAAACTTAGAAATCACACATAATATAGAAATATTATGATGCAACAAACCAAAATATGTAGAAAAGAGCCATAAACATGAGACATAATACAAATAATATGCTAGGAAATGAGCTTTTATATTATGAGAAACAAAGTTCACGGGCCTCTTATGGTATGGTGACCATTCACTTGAGTAGATATCCGTTACAATAATTCTCGACAAAATTCTTCATAGCTTTGAAGCTCTTTAATTAGGCTTCAAATATCCAAAACCCTAACTACTTGACATGGTCAAAATACAACTTCCTAGTGAGTCTTAATTAATAAAGAGACCCTTTTTACATTGATCGATGAACACTATCTAACTTGGCCTTGTTGGCACCAAATTGTATCGTATTTTGGATAGCTTGGAGGAGTGCCAATGATTGATACGTGGCGCACCAAGGTGGCACCGCACATGGAATTTTTGCAACAAGTGCCAAGTTTTGTAGCCCATGGCATTTGCTTGCCGAGTAAGCCACACGTTTTCCGGGCAGATCCAAGGAAGGACCAATTCAATCATCTTCCTTTAAAATAGTCTTTTTGTAATGGGTTAATGGTGGAATTAGGTGGCATTATTGATGAGAGGTTAGATCTAGAAGATGATATTTTGTATGTCGATTTGTGTGATTTTGGGTTCTCTAGCTTGTAGGTTGCATAATGTACTATGTGCAAGGTGTTGTTGCTAATAAAATATGGTTCTTTTCATACTGTGAGCTTATGGTTTCAATGAATGAATGAATGCCATGGAATGATGGTTACTTAGATAATGTTGATAATGAATGTGTAGATTAGATGTGTTTGCTGTGATTCTTCCATGTGCACCTGATATGTTAGTCCCTGTAATTCTTAAGAGTTTCTCGGGTGAGACATTATTCATTCACTTGAATATTGAATATGCCGACGCTTTCAAGGTACTTGTTGGTCCATCCTTTCGAACCTCGGGTCTGAGAGTGTTATGAGCCAAAAATTGGTTATGTTGTTGGGACGTGATATTGGGATCACTGTGGAAGAATGAGGGGATGTCGTGGAATCATTCAAGGACGAGATCGAGGAATGGATGAATGGGAAGGAGGACGAGTTTGCGCAGAAAGAAACCAGAAACTTGAGAATTGATCCTTAGTGCTGGAAACAAAGGCACATTCACTCAGACCTACATGAGATATTTTTTGCAGAATTTCCTTTTTTGTTGCATGAATGGGTAAAGATGCTAACTAAGATCAATCTAGTATGGTGGAGACTAAAGCCAATAGCGTGGGATACAAAAACAAATGAATAGGTTGAAGGCTTTGGACAACAAGTGGGCCAAAGCCGCAAATATTTTGTTTCAAAGGGTAAAAGAAGGATATATTGTAGAGTTGGCGATCGAGTGTAGTGAATCTTATAGTAGCATGGAGAGTAACTTTGAAGTGGGACCTAGAAGGAGGTTGTTGGCTGAGATATTTTGTGGATCAAGATGTTGTTTGTAGAGAAAGGTTGTTGCGCATGGAACCTGATACCATGGAGGAGTAAACCCTTGCACCGAGGGAGGTATGAAGAGGAGGGGAAGAAGGTGAAATATGGATCCAAAGGAGTAGAGACTCTGGAGAGAGGAGAGACATATTAGAAGAGCCTATATAAAACATAGTATTAGAAAGGAAAAGAAGGAAGAGAAGTCGAAGGGTGAATATAGTCCGTGGAGAAGAGGAAATAAGAATGCAAGGGAGATGGTTGCGCCAGAAGGGTGCACGGTGGAGGGTGATGCACTAGAAGGATGCACATGCACCATGCAGGAAGTGTGCATAAGCACCACACATGAAGTGGGCACAAAAGAGAGACTAATGAAGAAGCGAAACATAGAGGAAGGAGGTGAGGAAGGTATTGGTAGGTTTAGCAAAGGTAGTGGCATTGATACTTGGTGGCAGGTGAACATGGTAACTAGATTGGGACCCTTATAGGAGAAAAGAGTGTCATCAAACAGAGGCACTCTGTCGGCTCACGGAGAACTAGTGTGGCTAGAGATGAGATCTTCTGGATCCACCCCAAAAGGAGATGTTTCATTGGAAGGAAACCCCTTCTTCAACCCAAACCCCTTGCGCCTTTTAATAGAGGGAGAAGAGATTTCAATATCACCGCCAGATCGAGAAGAGGGCCTTGAGCCATAAAAAGAATACTAGAAGTGCGAGAGAAGAGATACCAGTATCCTTGAACCAGAGTTCAGTAAAGTTAGTCAATTTTGGAGTACGCAACAATACGGTGACAAAATATGATTCAACCCTACGACTCCCCATCTTCCATGGGACTAGGAAGGATGACGTTAAGTAGCACTAGTTCACTCTTGAATCTATCTGGTCAGTAAATTGAATCATTGATGAGAATGTTAAGATCATGCAGTTGGAAACACCATTCAGAGATAGGGCGTTGACTTGTTATATGACATATAATACCATTGTGATACCAGGACAGACGAGGCCCCTAACCACTATAAACAGAGACTTTCCGAAGGATTTCCAAAATCCAAAATCAGAATCTTAGTGCATAACATAGATAAAAAGAGATTAAGAAAATAGTTGGAGAAACAATATGGGATTATGACTGGAGGTTTAATATTTTTCGGGGTGGACTCAAATTCCAGATTCATGACGTTCAACATGTTGGAAATATCATAATTAATGAGATGATAGCGTATCTAACTACGCCGACTCTGTCAGTCAGGTTGTGTTAGCAGGCAGAGTCTGAAATGTCAGTATCACAGTAAGTTTGCAGCCAATCCAGCTCACGTCATGTTAGTATTTAAGAAGCCACGTTTGTATTTCGCAGGTCCATAACTTCTTAGGTAGAATTTATTATAGTCTTTAATAAAACCCCGTAGCTTCCAAGTGAAGCGATCTTGAGTCGGTTGATATGAAACTCTATAAGTAGAAGAAGATAATTACAGAGATGTAGAGATGAAGGGATAGAGGTAAGAGTGAAGAAGAGAAGAAGTGAAAGACCCATGAAGTTTATGAAGATCCCAAGCTCTGTGAATGTAAAAGATTGAAGTAATCATCTCTCTCTATTGCGGCAATCAAGATTCTCAAGTATTTCACGGTGGTGAATGCCTTAGTTTAAGGCCCAGTAACTTCTACATATATTTCGGTTCTTATGTTTTAGCATGAAGTTCATTTATACAAAGTTTGTTTAAGTTTGGGTTATGCGCAGTTAGATAAGGTATACTAAGTTAACTGCGCAGTTAATCTTAGTAAAGTAAAAGGAGTGTGCAAGAAGTAATTTGTATGAAGTACGCAATTCATGCAAAGTAAAGTATTCCGCCAAGTTAAGATTTACACATTTGCGCAAAGTTCAACTGCGCAGTAGAAAGTGGAATCACGTAGTTAATCTTTGCGCAGTAGAAATGCGCACGACGCGCAGTAAAAGGTGAATTGCGCAACTCATATCCGCGCATTTATTTTGTGAAGTACAGTGTTTTATAAAAAGTGGAAGGAGATTGAAAACAAAGTATTTGCTAGATTTAACGCATGTCCTTAGCAAAAGAAAAGAAAACACTTATCATCTGCGCAGTTACTGCAGGGCTCCTTCCTCATATTAAAGTTCCCCTTACACAACAGATGGTGGGAACACCGTCTAATGCGTTGGAGATTGCTATGAGACTAGAATACACATTGGTAGGAGAATCCTTTATAAGGATGGTGCAATTTCACATCAGCTCGTTGTGCTTACCACAAAGCTGTAGGATATGTCAATGGGAAAAGCAATATGCAAGAATGTATGGTGTACTAATTGCTGCATAGAAGGTGATCACCATTGGAATGAGTGCCCTTTGATAGGGAAATACACTGCAACCGGTGCACCCAATTCATTTCCACCTACACCAAATCATAATGGTGCGATATTTGTAGACACTGGGGCATACACCATGTTTCCCTACACTACAGAAATATCAAAACACTACACACACCCTCTTTTGTGAATTCAGTAAATCCATGGAGCATGACGTGAACAATTCTTGTGAACTCCAATTGATGAAGGAGCATATGGCAGATGCTTTCCGAGTCCAAGGTATTGAAGAGAAAAAGGGGAAAAATCAAGGTGGATATCAAGGACTCCCACGGGGAGGATACTGGGGTAGGGGAGAGGAGGATATGGAGGTAGTGGTGGAAAATCCATCTGCTTCAATTGCGGTGAACCAGGGCACTTGGTATGGTTTTGCACAAAACCATGTACACTGTGTGGATATTGTCACAATTTCAAACACCAAACCAAATACTACCCTAACCTGCTCACCAAATGGGACGAAAATAAAATATGCTACAACATGGTGACTACTAAACCACGCGAAGCACCAGATGAGAAGGATCCTGTGCATGTAAATGTGGTTACCAGGGGTGGGGAAAAAATTGGAGGAGATACGAGCACACCACTCCATGCATATTAGTTGATGGAACCAAAAATAAATAAGATAGCGCATGCGTTACCTATGTCTGATGCAGTGAAACATAGAAAGTTCCTGTGCAACGCGTAGTAGGTGGTGGAGGAAGCGACCCTGCACAAGGAAGAATTGAGGAAAATAAGCCTGCGCGAGGAAGAAGCGTCTACGTGAATAGAAGCTGTATAGAAGAATGCTGCACAAAACAAAGAGATGACGCAATAACCCAATGGATGGGGTACCAAGGATCAAGTAAGTAATTTTCTCCAATGTTGCGTAGAGCTATTGAAGGATCCACAACTCACCTAGAAATTGAGTACATGCTAACGAAGATGTTAGCACTAACTGAGATAGACGATCCCATTTCTATACCATTACCGGAAAGGAATGTGTGTCGCGCCAGTAAGAATCGAAGAACGAGTAGAGAATTCAAGATGGCGCTGGAATTAGGAGGATACGAGTTGAAAGAAGTGATGCTTGACCTGGGGTTAGACATCAATATCCTACCAAAGAAGTCCCGGGAGTTGATGGGAATGTCGAAGTTGGTATGTTCTCCTCTCCAGCTTAGGTTAGCAAAGCAGTATAAAATTTACCCAATTGGTAGACTGCAGAATGTAGAGGTCGATACTGATGGAGTAAAGACCGTTGTAGACTTCAAGGTCATTGAAATTATGGATGAAACAGAACCCTAACCAGCACTATTGGGAATATATTGGGAATTTGATAATAATGCCATCCTAAACCTAAAATAGAGACAAATGTCCTTTGAAATAGAGGAAATGTGCGTAGTGGCTCTTTTGGATGATGCGGAGGGAGCGCTCTACACTGAGCCCATGATTGACGATGCACAAAGCATCCAAATATAAAATATCTACAATGTCACACGAATGAAGGAATATTACGTGAATCTGACACTAGATGGTGAACTTAGCTAGAGGAGTATGTGCTCCTTTGATACAAATTTCCAAGAAGCATTGGAAATATGGAAAAATAAATTGTATGAAGTTTCCACGAGAAGGTGTGTGTGTATCACTAAGCCAATACACTAGATCAGATCCGAACTTTAAGACCTACTAATATTCGATGAGATAGGAGGGGTGGAATATTTTCTTGAACAGATGGAAGACAAAGATCTCGAGGACCAAAGAGCTCATGAAATGTTTGTAGCAGCTTGGGGTACACCTATGCGTTGGTGGGAGACAAACAAGGAAGAACTAGGCAGGTGGGAACAAGTGAACGAATGCATCAGAGTTAGATTTTAGTCGGCTGGAGACTTGGAGTTGATGAATAGATATAAGGGCACAACTGACCCACAGGAACACTTGGTGTTCTGCGAAGAGAGATGGACCATGAAAAAGATACCAGAAAGTCAGTGGGGCCATGGATTTATAAATACCCTAGATGTGATATTAAGAAGTTGGTACACACAAGAATAAGTTATAAGATAGACCATGACATGGGACATGATAGGTACTTAGTTTTTTGCAATTGTCAATTTTATGGAAATCGATCTTGGCCTGACAAATGTATTAGGTTGAATAAGGAATATGATTTTTTGTGTAAGACCATCTAGTTCTGCACAATGGGTAGTTTACGTAGACCACAAAGCCTTGGTTAAGTTAAATCATCCTATCTATTATTGGATGATGGGAAGCGAGGAGGCTACAGAGGATGAGGATCCTCAAAAATTGAATATAATAGAAACACAAGGCAAACATGAAGTTCGTGATGAAGCTTTAACCATCAATGCACTGGAGTATATAGAGCCACCTAAAACTAAGAAACACAACATCGACATGGATTCAAAATCGAAGATGGAAAATATTGGCGACTACTGGGACCAGGATACAGTCACCCAGGTGGTTAATTTGTTGAGAGAATATGAGGGCATATTTCCTAGAAGTTTTTAAAAAATGAAAGGAATATCGGGATCCTTGGGAGAAATGAATATCTAGCTTAAGGAAGGGGCCAATCCCAATAGGAAAAGACCCTACAGGTTGAACCCAAAATAAAAAGAGACAGTGTGAAGAGAATTGGACCAGATGCTTGACACAAGCATCATTTTCTCGGTCAAATATTTGGGATTGATCAAACCTATGGTAGTACAAGATAAGAAAACTAGGGAAATAAGGATTTGTGTAGACCTTTGAACCTCAATGCAACATGTGTTCATGATACATTCTCAAATCCCTTCACATATGATGTGTTGGAAAATGTAGGAGGAAGGGAGGCTTAGTCTTTTATTGATGACTTCTCAGGTTACCATCAGGTGCGAATCACTAAAGAGGATAGCACAAAGATGACATTTGCGACTGAATGGGGATCATTTGCATATATAGTTGTGCCATTCCGGCTAAATAATGTGCCAATAGTATTCTCTAGAATCGTTGTAGCGACCTTCAATGAATTCATGCATAAATTCATGGAAGTATACTTGGATGATTAGATAGTATTCAGTCTATTAAAAGAACACATACAACTGCTAAGACTGATGCTTGATAGATGTAGGAAATTGTAGATATTGTTAAACATCAGGAAGTGCATTTTTTGTACACCATTTGGTATTCTCTTGGGGAACATTGTATTTAAGGAAGGACTGTTGGTTGACCCAACAAATATTGTAGTGATTGTGAATTTGTCGGCCCCAACCACGGTGAAGGAACTACATGTGACCTTAGGCCACACTAGATACTATAGGAAATTCATAAGGAACTATGCAAAAATAACCATGCCATGGGAGGTGTTACTTAAGAAAGGCATGAAATACCAATGGTTCAAGGAGTGTCAAGAGGCTTTGGACATTTTGAAGGCGAATCTAGTCACTGTGCCTATATCGATTTTCCTAGATTGGTCATGCATGTTTCATGTCCACGTGGATGCATCATCTTCCATGCTTGGTGTAGTGCTTTCACAACCTAGAGATAGTACTATAGATCACCCCGTATCATTTTCTAGTAGAAAAAGTTTGCTAGCTGAGAAGAACTATACCACCACCAAAAGTGAAGGCTTGGCTATGGTGTATGCATTACATAAATTTAGGCACTACCTACTAGGTAGGTAGGGGTAGCAATGAAGAGGGTATGCAGGGGTAGTTAATGAAAATGTTAAAGAACCACACCCTTAATCTATAAAGCAACACGACAGTATTCTAGAAGCCTCATCAGTTCAAGTCCACGAATCCTATAGTAAGAATACTTGCAGAACATAGAGAGTACTAACCACCTGTAATAGTTTATTCATGGCCACTACTTCGTCTACCTGAACACATACAAATTCTAAGGCATCCAAGGAAGCCCCAATTCCCATGGTAGAGATACCATCTGAGGTCAGTGTTAGAGAGCCACCAGAAAGTTGGTGGTAAGGCACAAAAGTGGTCATATTTGGTTAGATGATCTACTACCACCATAATGATTATTTTATTTCCTTCCTAAGGAATCCCCACATTGAAATCCATAGAGATATTTGTCCATATATGGTTTGGAATGGTAATTGGCTGCAAAGCACCTAGGTGACTCCAATGTTTCACCCTTATGTCGTTGGAAAGTGTCATAGGCTGCAAAGAAGTTGTGGATATGCTTTTTCATACCTTCCTAGAAGAAATAACTCTTAATTATTTCATAAGTTTTATGATATCCCGAGTGACCTGCTGTGGGTGATGAATGCAATTCCTCCAAGATTCTTGGTTTCAGGGCTAAATCTGAGTTGAGAAAGATGTGCTCCTTATACCTCAAAATATTTTGGTTGGTTCCATGTATACCCTAGTAGAGGGTTCAAGTCTTCTTAAAGACTTTTGATGAGGTGTTGAACTATGTCTTGGGCCTACCATTCTTGTCGCACTTCGTCAAAACATCCCAAGGTTGGTAAAGATAAAGCGAAGAGTGAACCCTCCTCTTCAAATTGCCTAGACAAAGCATCAACCACCACATTGTAATCTCTTGAGGGAATAATTTTCCCATGTGTGTGGATATGGTTTCCACAATTACTTTTTTTAGCACTAGCGATAAGTCTGAGGGCCCATAAACATTCTTGTGGGATTAAAAGTGGGGTTTGTATCCTTAATCAACCTCCTAGGAATATAGGGATAAGAAGGATGCTTTGAACAACCAGACATGTCCTCCTTATGGTATCCATGTTTTATGAGTGGGGTTTTGTGCTCTCAAATGGATTTGAGTAATCCAGGACTGGTTGCAAGGACATGGACATGTTTAGGAGAGGAGAAGAGAAAAATTGGGTCTTTCAACCTAAAGTAACCTTCTTGGCATCAACCAAAAATAAAAATGCCTCAAACCATAATTTCCCTCACCTCTCGAGAGTGTAATTTTATTTTGAGTTTAGATATGGGTACCATATGGAGGTTTCTATTACTTCATATTATGGGTATTGGTACCCTTACTATGGTTTAAGGAAGTCGATTCAAACTTGAGCTTGTGGCATTAAAGGTAGGCTTCTTCTAAGGTTTAGGTTCCATGAATGAAACCTTGATCCACTAGATACTCCTTCTCTATGGAATATTTGTCTTCTAAGAGGGGATATATGTTCATCATAAGGTAATTCAATCACTAGGGATGGGGCATGCTATTAGAAAAACATGATCGCAGAGCAATAACAATAAAAAAGATGCAAATATAATCACACAGACACATTACAAGAGAGACACCAATATACCGTGGTTCACCCAAGATGGGCTACGTCTACACAGAAATTGCCAGTCCTTATTTTTATACCATCCAACAAAGTGAAGGGATACAACCTGCAACACAGCCGCTGCAACTTCCTCTTCACACTCTCTCAGTCTCTCTTACATGATCTCAGAGATCTTTACAATACACAATACCTAATGCATCAACCCTAGCCGTATTAAAATGTCTTTCTTTTAAAAGGGAAATACAATGGGAAAATACCAAAGGTTACCCAAAACCTTGGGCCCATAATTTGTTGGCGCAAAACAACCCATAACAAAAAAAAATTTCGGGGGCACTGCCTTCGAACCCCCGACGAGGGCCCACTAGCCCCCGCGCCCCCCATCCGGGGGAGTGCACCACTCCCCCGGACCCCTTGTTGCACGTGTCGGGATCATAACCAAACCTGGGGTACAATACGATTGAAACAACATCATCTATGAGACTGGAAGATCAGGCTCCACAACCAACACATGCGGCCTTGCACATGGTCAAAATATTTATCACAAGCCTTGATACCTAAATAAATATTTAAGGGAATGTCCAAGGCCAAGAACATTACCTTGAAACACCACACATGATCTACCAAGTGTATTATTGGCCTCAGAGTGGGGACATGGGTACCATTGGGATATTTTAAGAAATATATTGTATTGCTACAATGATGTAAAAATAATCAGGAGGAAAATCAAGAATTAGGCTCTCAAGTTGTCTTTTAGGGATTCATATTCATGAATAACACCTTGAAACACCATAGATAACTTGTTGAGGACTGATGATTCATTAGTTTCTTAGTGGATATATTGGAACCATTACAAATTTTCAATCACTGGGTATGGGTATTAGGGGCCTGGGGGTGGACATGGTTGGGAAGGATACCCAAGACTTGGCCCTTAAAGGAATATTACATGCATCTATTGTGAATAAATACATGTAAAATTGTCACACGGGATATTTCTAAGGTGTGACTCGCCTTCGAGTGGAATTGGTGTGATTGGGATATTTTCAATAGTAAGTATGGGTGTTATGGCCCTAGACATGGATAGAAGAATAAACTCATAACTTATGCCTTAAAATAATATTGTATACTTCTTGGTCCAAGAACAATGCCTTGAACATTGCATGTGACCTATCGAGGCAATCATTTTCCCATGTGTGCGGATATGGGTGCCACTATTAATTTTTTTAGCACCAGGGATAAGTATGAGGGCCCATAAACATTCTTGTGGGAGTAAATGTGAGGTTTGGATCCTTAATCAATCTCCTAGGCATATAGGGATAAGAAGTATGCCTTGAACAACCACGTGTCTTCCTTATGGTATCCATGTCTTATGAGTGGGGTTTGTTGTTGTCAAGTGTCTTTGAGTAATCCAAGATTGGTTGCAGGGACATGGACATGTTGATGAGAGGAAAAGAGGAAAATTGGGCCTTTCGACCTAATGTAACCTTCTAGGCATAAACCAAAAATAATAATGCCTCAAACCATAATTGCTCTCACCTCTCGGGAGTGTCATTTTATTTTTAGTTCAGATATGGGAACCATATGGAGGTTTATATTTCTACATATTATGGGCATTGGAACGCTTACTATGGTTTAAGGACGTTTATTCAAACTTGAGCTTGAGGCATTAAAGGTATGCTCCTTCTAAGGTTTAAGTTCCATGAATGAAACCTTGATTCACTAGACATGCCTTCTCTATGGAATCTTTGTCTTCTAAGAGGGGATATGTGTTTATCATAAGGTAATTCAATCACTAGGGATGGGACATGTGGCCTTGCACATGGTTGAAATATTTATCATAAGCCTTGATACCTAAATAAATATTTAAGGTATTTAAGGCCTTTATACCTAACATATATAAATTTATAACTACATCCCTTCAACCTTATTACTCCCAACACATAACATTTATAACCATGACCATTATACATCACAAATATTTATTCCTAAACTTTATTACTCCCACCACGAATGTTACCATGATTATAACAATAACCACTATCTTTCATAACCCTTTATGTAACCATTAACACCTAAACGATATAACACTTCATAGATTTAGAATTCTCTATGGCCTTGGTTGCATAGAGAAAAATATAATGCCATAGTTTAACCCCATACAATTTATTGTTATTATAATGTAAACAAGCCATGACATTTGAAATATTTCATGAGGAGTCAAATCCCTCACTATTATGGTCTGCGTGAATCCACGGTGCTCAACCCTCTGATTTCCATATCTACACAGTGTTACATTTCACTGATCGAAGAGAGATTCAAAGGGTGTATTTTTTATATGGTGGAACCCTCGTTAAGATCACTTCATCACGAACATATCTAGTATGTATTATGCTCATTTGTATTAAAAAAATTCATGAAAAATAAAATATCAAAGTTTAGGGTTTAGGTTATTTCTGTATTGCAACATAGTAACAAATTAGGGTGTTTTTGTGAAATTGAGAAATGGGTTGCGCATGTGTATCTGTTTTATAATGAACAAGATCTATTGGCCATCCCCAAACCTCTCCCACCCCATTCAATCCCTTTTGTGTCAAAAAAATTGTGGAACAACATATTCATTTTTTTGGATAACTTGGCAACTGAAACTTGTTGCAAGTGTCATTGAATTAGGAATTAAATTGTATCCACTAATATGGGAGTCCAATTGAAGATGCGTGCCCTTATTACTAAGATGTGATGGAGAGACTACGTTTTACGATAGCCTTATTTGTGTACTTATGACAGAAAAATAGAAAACAAATAGGAAAATTAAAATGACAGAAATTGGAGTAACAAATCCTTTGTTTTAAACACGGCTTCTGTAAACTTACAAGCATGCTTCTTCAATTAAGTAGTAGCATTATGAAGAACACTTCTATGAAACCTATATTTTTGGGTTTTAGTTCAATAATTCTATTGAAAAGACATTAGTATTATTGTTGTACTTATGTAAGATTGTACCGATGTGTTGAAAAGGGGTAAGGAATTGGCATGTGTTAAGTTGAGTGCTAATTTTTTTAATAATAATATAGTGAGGTCAAATTGCTTCATAACAAGATAATGATATAAAATTGTTAGTTTTCAATGGCACACTTCCTACTATAGATTTTCTTCCTTAATCGTATTATGGAGACACCAGGATTACAATATATTTTTCTACAAATATAAAAATAAGGAACAACACTTCAGTCAAAATAGTTTGTGGATTCCACTGCAAAAATAAACCATAGAATGTTGTAAAATATAATGGGTAGAATAATAGAACTTTATGAATTTTCTAGAGCAGTTGTAACAACCAAGCAAAATAGTATTCATAGAATATAAATATTATTTTCAGTTACTATTTAATAAAATATGAAGCAATCAATAAAAAAATTGTAATGAACTGTAGCCTAAAGATGAGACAATTTGACAATAAAATCCATCATGACTGGTAAGTTTACAATCTCCATGATGGAATGCGCCACATATCAAATTCATTTTAAATATTATATCTATCTTCTTGGTGATTTTTTGTATTCCAAGAAAGGTTTTAATCTATTCTAGTCCAATTGTAATGGTTGCACGTCCCATGAAGCCAACAATTGTATAATGTTATAGAAAATCGATTACGAAACCAAGCTTGGCAAAAAGGATTACAATAAAATGGAAGTTTAAATACTAAAGAAAACTATTTTTCAAATACATGAGCTACATAGCCATTGGTATTTGAAACTAATTAGATATTCCCAGTACTTTTTGAAAAGCACCAAAGAAAAATGATGACGTGATAACAAGTCGGTGGTAATGAAAAAACTCAATATCGTCTATTTCATTCTTGACCAAGGTGTCCAACATGATGGAATCAATAACTATCATCCCATTTTCAATATCATTTGAGATCTCCACAATCACAGTGTTGGGCTCTGGAATTATCTTTTATAATGATGTTATTTACATTAATTTCCCATCCTATCTACCATAATTTAGTACATCTATGTTCGATGAGGCTATCTTTACTTTATTTTATTAATGAAAATCCTTAAACGTAAAGAAAGCCTAACCTACTTCTTTTTGATGTATTATGGTCCATACAACCCTCATTCTGGTACTCCATTCAGCATTCCATTCGGTCTCTAAGTTCTGCACTGGGTTTTGATGACATGTTTCTTATTGGTTCACTAAGTTTGGCTTTCCTTTGTATTTCGTCTCTCGTTGATCCTGTGATACCTTCATCTTCCGATTCTTGCTAGTCCCGTTGATCCTGCAAGTGCAAATAAAAAACCATGATGATGAGCTTTGGAATATTTTAAATTTCAAATAAATGAATAACCGAAAAGATATTATATTAGAATATTCATTATCTTTTTAAATTATCTCAAATTAAAATCATAAATTAATTAAGTTCATATGGAAAAGAGTAGTCGTTTAAAGTTTCCACTTAAAACAAAACATTATAATATATATTAATCATTGTAAAACTTTAACATTCATATCATATAAGCCGCTTATATAATAATTAAGCGATGGTGGAAAAATGCGTTGACTTCTTCCATAATTCCTCATGTGATATGCTTTTTATGCCATGGTTTATTTTATTAACTATATGCCATGATTTTATGATTTATAACATAACATATTTGTTTACCCAGGATATAAGGAGAATGCGTTCAAGCTTAAACGAACCAACACATGAGCTTTAAAATGCAAGCTCACATGCAAAGGAATAAGATCATGTGATACATCAAACACAACCCAGCACATAATTAAATTACTAGTCAACAACTTAGCACCCAACAATTCAATCATGCAACAATCTAGCACCAATTCAGCTAGGCATCCGGATTTATGAACTAATTGCAGTTATAGGTCATTCGGACGCTCATTCGGATGCCCATTCGGACTGCCATTCGCACTAAAACTTGGAAGATCATCCATTATCATACTTCCACCTCACCAAACCAAATTCCGCCACTTGGAGGAGTCATCTATATGCTTCTATATGGTGAGGAATCTATCGGATCTCACCCAGAACCATTTAGATGTGAGCAGCTTGTAATTTGAAGATTCTGCCAAAAACATGTTTTTAACAGACAACAAATTTCAGGCTTGATTTCTGGGCAAATGGAGGCAAAATTCTAAATTCCAGCACATGGGTTTTGTGCAGAATAGGCCTATTTAGGTCTTCAGAATTTTGTGAAAATTCAAAGGCATTTGGGAGAAGTCCGTTATTCTTTGAAACCAACTTGCCCAGAAAACGTAGTTGGCCGTTTTCTGAGTTTGTTCCTGTTTTAATGGGTCGTTTTTCCAACATTAAACGCCCTCTATTTTTAGAGAGGTTGACCACTAAAAGGGTTGACCTGCTCCCCCTTGTAAATATTATATAAACACGCCCAGGGTTGTGAAGAATACACATAAAAATGTTTGTAAACTTTGCTTCTGATATTAATACAAAAGCTCTGCTCAGTTGTTAATTTTGTTTCCAGTTTAGTGTGGAACATCCTCTGTTCTTGAGAAGGCCCCCTCAGCAACAGTGGAATTCCTTGTTCATATAATTCGTTTTTGCTTCTTTTGTATAGATAAGTCATTTCGATTTACAGTATTGTGAACATTCATAGTTTCAAAGTCGTTTTTCCTGTTTGTATCAATTCAGCATGTATAAAAACCATTTAACTTGTTTTTGTTCATAATCTGTGTAATTTTTAGCATTCGGTCTGTCATACAGACTGTCATTCGACCTTTAATATTTTTAGTTGCATTTCATGGTTAACTAGGGTTTAAAATTCTTGAATTTGGTATTGCATTTACATTCGGTAGCTGGCCAACATTTAAGTCAATAGTTAGAGTCTTAGTTTGCATAGCATAATTTTATGATAAAATTTATCTCCTTCCATTTAGATTTCAGTTCTTTTCATTTCTGTAGTTACAAGAGCCTTTAGAATTTCATTTCCATTTTGCATTTGAGCTTACAATTGGTACTTCATCTCTGATTACATAGCATGTTACTGCTCTAGATTCTACTAGTTTCATTCTTAGCTTAGTCTATTTCATTTCCGTAGGTGTAGAAGAATAGAAGTTGATTTTGAATTAAAACTTAGTGATCTTATTTGAATTTCAAAGATGCATTAGTTTGCATGGTTTGATTGTATATCTCACATAAACGATTTAGCATAGTTCTGCTTCTCAATTTTAGATCAGCATAGGATTTTCTTTTCAATTACATAGCTGATTAAAATGCTTATGGTTTGATTTAGAAACAGAACAACAGTACTTGGTTTTCTGTTTGCTTATGAATTGAGTTTATTTCCAGCCATTTGCTTTATGCTTAGTTTAGTTTGCTTTTGTATTTGATGTCTTAGCTTGAAATCCTGATAGAATTAGAAGCTTGATAGATGTTGCATATTTCAATTACAAGATAGTCATTTTAGAGTACATGCTTTTGATTTCTCATCGATAGGGTTAGATAGATTTTTTATCTTGAATTGATTCTAAGTAGTATAATCAGATTTTTAAATAACATTTGCTTGATGGATAAGTAGTAGGTTACAATGTTCAAATTCGCTTTTGGTCTATTCTTCGCTTGCATTTCTTTCTAGAAATTAAATTAGACTTGCTTCCTTTTTGCATTTCCATATAATTTGAAAGTCACTTCGACGTAGTTCCTCAAGAAGAGTACAGTTAGGTAGTTTAGATAGGTTTGTTTTTGAGTCATTTACTGCTTTGAATTCTTAGTTATCAATGCATGCTTGGACCTTAGAATAATATTTCCTTTTTCCTGAGTTTGCTATTAACTGATAGATTGAATTCTTTAGTTGTCTTTTCCAAAGTAGCATAGTTTTCCTACTTTTAAATAGTTAGTCATAATTGTATTTGTTTCATAGCCAGAATTTTTATATCAAATAGAATAGTCTTTCAATTCCTAGAATAGGTTAGAATGATTGTTTCCGTAGTGTAGTGTGCTTTCGTTTAAGTGTTATTTTCTAGACTAGTGATCTGTTTCCACTTTGCAATCTTAATGCTTGTTCTTAGACTAGGATGATGTAGGATTAGTTTTGAATTGATAGTTAGGTCTTACATTTTGAAATCCTAATTCTTTCAAGTTAGTTAGGTTAATTTTGAATCCATACACTAGATCATAGTTTGAATACTTCTTAGTGACTCAGTTTTTCATTTTGAAAGAAAACATCTCTAGGATCTACATAGTACTTATCATAGTTCCTTTTCTACCTCAGCATATATTTTGTGACAAGTCTAAGTTTACCAACCTCGGTTGATAATTAAATATTGGAATTATTTAACACATAATAAACACCAACACACAGTGTCTTTAAATAATGAAAAAAAAACATGAATATTTAACACTCCTCCCCCACACAAAAAATTAAGAACAATGAGCAATCCCAAAAGGTTATCTCAACCAATTATTGCTAATGTTATTGAGCATTTGGCTAGTTCTGTGCCATCATGATCATGGTTTGAATCCATCCCAGGTGAGGCCCTTAAGTCTACACTAACATGTTGATTAGGGATACCATGCATGAATGTGAAAACATGCTTAGGGTTTTACCATGAGGCTATACTCAAAAGAGTAATTGCTCATATATCATTGAGGTATTTGATCTAGTTGACGACCTTTCCCAAGCAACTTGCACATGAGGTATTGTGGGTTTTGAGCTATATATTATCATTAATTGCACATATATCAATGACTATTGGTTGAAATTCTTCTTCACATGAGGAAATATGATATAGGATTATTGAAGGGCTATCATCATGTGTTGTGGGGGGGATTTGCAGGATCTCGGAGTTATACTAACTCACCTTATCATTCCAGTTCAGTACAATGATCAATGTGAATGGCCAATATTCCCTACCCAATATTCTGATGCAGGGTGATGTTACAGTGCTATCATCACCATAGGTGACATCATAGTGATGTCATCACCATAGGGTGACATCATAGTGATGTCAAGCATCATCTAGAGGAAGGATCGACCGACCCTTTCTCAAATGTGCACATGTGGTCAACCATCATCTGGAAGAAGGATAAACCAACCCTTCCTCAAATGTGCACATACGGTATACCATTATCTAAAGGAAGGTTCGATTGAACCTTCCTCAAATGTTCACATGCATTCAACCATCATCTGGAGGAGGGACAGACTGAATATTCCTCAAATGTGCACCTCGAGTCAAGCATAATCTAGAGGAAGGATTGGCGCACCCTTCCTCAAATGTGCACCTAGTGTCAAGCATTGTCTAGAGGAAGGCTCTTCCCACCCTTCCTATAATGTGAACCTAGGGTCAAGCATTATCCAGGGGAAGAATTGGTCGACCCTTCCTTACAAGTTCACCTCAGGGAGAAGATCATATAGAAGAAGGATTGGCCGAACATTCTTCAAATGTGGACCTCAAATAAAGCATCATATTGAAGAAGGATTAATAGACACTTCCTCAAATGTGGACTTTAGTTCAAGCGTAATCTGGAATAAGGATTGACCGACCCTTTTTCAAATACGGTATCTAGGAAACATATCATTTAGATGAAAGGTCGATCAAACCTTTCTGAGTTACAATAGACATGAATTATAAAATCTAGAAGAATGATCGTCTGACCATACTTGAAATACGCTATCTAGGAAATGTATTATTAAGAAGAATTTTTTTTCGACACTTTCTGAAATACGGTAGGCACTAATTGTACTATCTAGAGGAAATATCAATCGACCATTCCTGAAATACAATAGCTAGGGAATGTATTATCTAGAGGAAGGATTAACCGAACCTTCCTCAAATGTGGTCTCTAAGTGTCTAGCATCATCTAGAGGACAAATCGACTGAACCTTCCTCAAATGTGAAACTCAGGTCATTCATCATCCAAAGGAAGGATCGTCCGAATCTTCCTGAAATGTAGACCTTGGGATAATCATTATCTAGAGGAAGGATCAGTCGACCCTTCCTCAAATGCGAACATCGGTCTAAGCATCATATCTAAGCAGGATTGACAAAACCTTCTTCAAATGTGGACCTCCGTTCAAGCATGATATTGAAGAAGGATCAACCGACCTTCCTCAAATGTATATGGTCCCTAGTAAATGTATTGTGTAGTGGAAGGATCGATTGATCCTTTTAAAACTACAGATTTCAGTAAATATTCCTTCAAGTCGAAGGATCAATAGACCATTTCTAAAATATGGTTCCCATTATCTCATCATCTAGAGGAAGGATCTTTAGACCCTTGTTGAAATATTGTAACCAAGAAACATATCAACAAGAGGAAGAATCGATCGAGCCTCCTCAAGAATTGTAATAGAAAACCTTTCATCTCGAGGAATGATCAACCGATCCTTTCTCAAGTAAAACACCCTATTATTGTACCATCTAGTGGAAGGATAGGTCAACCATTCCTCAAATACATTATCCATTAAACCTATCTTCTAGATGAAAGATCGATCGTTCATTCGTCAAATTTAGTAGCTAGGAATTTTTTTAACTGGATGAAGGATCAATCAATCTTCCTTAACAAAACTACCATGAAACATAACACCTTGAGTAATGATCGAACAACCCTTCCTCAAATACCATATCTAGTAAATGTCGTAGCTAGTGTAGGGATTGACCGACCCTTCCACAAATACAGTGTCTAGGTTTGTGTCAGATAGATGAATGATTGAATTATCTTTCCTAAAGTATGGTACCAAGGAAACATATGATTTAGAGGAAGTCTTAGCCAATATTATCTTAATTTTATGATCTGGATTTATGCAGGAACACAACATAATACACAAATACCCATAAAAAAAAAGATGCAGCGGAAATAACATTTCATTTCATTACTCAAAGAATTGAAACTTGTTTACATACAGGATGGAAATAAACTAGCTAGAGTGCTGGTAGCTTATCTCTGAGAAGAGATGTGGTGGATACATGCCTCTTAACTCTGTGTTACAATGACACTCGAAGGCCTATATATTATTGAGAAACAAGGGAAACCCTACACATCCAAAAACCTAACCCTAGGAGGTGAAACACCAGAATATGGGCCCTGTTGGGTAACTTGGTACATCAATTTCCCGGGGTCGTAACTTTGGCATACTACCTCCGTTTGACGCACATGCTACATCATTAGAAAGATCTATTCAAGGACTAATGGACTCATATTTTCCCAACCATTAGATGTCGAAAAAACGTCGTTTAGGGCCTCAAAACGGCTCCAGAAGTTTAGGACCTGAAAACTGCCAAAAATAGTAAATTGTGCTACAATTAAGGAAACTGAAAAATTGAAGAAACAATGGTGGGGGTCTAAGTGGAATAGGTGGGTGGCCACCAATATCCTCCTGGATCATTCTTCCCCCCTTAGGAAGCAATGGTCCCCATTGCATTGAGTCCCTCCATGAGATGAGGAAACTTCTGCTGAACTTGGTCCCTAGTGAGCGACTTTCCCTAGTCAAGGAGTTGGCATGCTTTGACAACTCGATATAGCTGGATCTTCTGCTGGCGAGTGTTCTTGATCTGTGTGTGCATAATCCGATCAGTTGTGGCTTGTTCCATGCAGTCCGGGTTTAACTCTGTTGGTGTGAGTTGTTCTGCCACGTCTGATGTGTCCAGTAGAGGTGGAAAGTAGGGTCGAAGGAGGTCCACATTGAACACTGGGTGCAGACCAAGGAATGGTGGAATACCGAGATCGAAGGCATTGTCCTCTACAACCTTGGTGATGGTGTATGGCCCATATCGGAGCGGGCGAAGCTTGCGATGGGGTCCAGCGAGGCGTTCCTTCTGCAAATGTAGCCACACTTTGTCGCCCAACTAGAAGTCGTGTTGCACCCGATGCTGATCATGTCGCTGCTTGTACTTAGCATTGGCTCTGTCTAATATGTCATGAACCTGTTGGCGAATGTGCTGAATGCGCTCAATGAAGCTTTTCACCTTGGAAACTTCAGACTGGACATGAGCCGAATCAGTCTGAGTAGCTGCAAATGGCATGGCTACGTTAATGGGACATAGTGGCTGGAATCCCAAGCCCACCTGAAAGGGGCTGTGGTCGGTTGAGCTGTGGAGGGCCAGGTTATAGCTATGTTGTACATAGGGAAGGCTCTCATCCCATGTGTGTGGATGCTTTGAGTTGTACATGTACAAAATGTGGACGATCATCATGTTGATGACCTCTGTCTGGCCATCAGTTTGGGGATGGAAAGCTGTGGACTTTGTGAGCTTGGTGTCTAGCATTGACCATAGGCTGGACTAGAATGTACTAAGGAACCTGCTGTCCCGATATGAGATGATAGACTGTGAGATCCCAAGTGTACCCACACTCGTTCAAAGAAGAGTTTAGTAGTGGATTTTGCTGTGATATTCTTCTTGCAGGCCGCCATTATGGCCACCTTTGAGAATCTGTCGACGACCACGAACACACAGTCGTTGTCATGCTTAGTAGAAGGAAGGCCCAACATGTAATCCATGGAGATGGATTCCCAAGGTCAACTAGGAGTAGGCAATGGAGTATAGAGGCCTTGCTTTTTGATGGACGGTTTGGCTTCCGACGTCCTATCGAAGGTTTGGCCAATAGAAATACTTCTGCAATAATACCACTGTTTTCTCTACCCCGAAATGCCCAGCGACCCGATTGTAGTGCGCTTCCCAAATCATCTTGGCACGCTCGCTTGAAGGAACACAAAGGTGTCCCATGTGACATAGTAGTGCATCCTGGAGGTGAAAATTTGGAACTTGGTTGCCATCCAAGAGACTCTTGTATGTGTGGCTAAATTCTGGATCGCTCGTGTAGAGAAGCGGCCAATCAGAAGTCTCGTGCCCAAAATAGTTGAGCACGGTGGTTATCGCTACGATCGGTGGTCGAATGAGGCAGTCTGCAACATTATTGGTGTTTCCCTTCTTGTACTTGATGTTCAAATGAAATTGTTGTAGATATGTGGACCACTTTTGATGGCGATCGTTCTGCAACTTCCCTTGTGTCTGTATGAACTGCAGGGGTCGGTGGTCTGTGTGGATGATTGTTTCCTTCCCCAAAATGTAATGCTTCCATTGTCGGTAAGCTTGTACAATGGAATACATCTCTTTGTCATAAGTGTGATATTTGTGGACAATGTCTCACTATGATATGCCACTGAATGCCCTTGTTGAGTAAGGACTGCCCCAATAGCATAGTCAGAGGCATTTGTATCGATCTCAAATGGTTGTTGCAAGTCTGGTAATGTGAGCACTGGGGCACAACAGAGGTGATGTTTCAACTCTACGAATTCCTTCTGTTGAGTTTTCGACCAGAATAATTTTGCTTTCGCTCCTCCCTTGGTGACTTGACTCAAGGGCCAAGTGATATGAGAGAATCCCAACACGAACCTGCGGTAGAAATTAGCAAGACCAAGAAAGCTGCGAAGCTTTGTTAGAGTGGTTGGGGATGGCCAATCCTGAATGACTTGGATCTTGGTTGGATCCACATGCACCCCACACTCATCAATAATGTATCCCAGATATTGAACCTAGGTCATGCCAAAAGTGCACTTGTCCAAATTGGCACACAACTTGTGCTTCCACAATGTTTGGAGGACCTGTCGGATGTGGTGGAGGTGCTCTTCCCAAGTCTGGCTGAAGATCAGGATGTCATCCAAGTA
This sequence comes from Larix kaempferi, assembly GCA_027924585.1. Lineage (NCBI taxonomy): Eukaryota > Viridiplantae > Streptophyta > Pinopsida > Pinales > Pinaceae > Larix > Larix kaempferi. The sequence continues at coordinate 10,904,413 of BSBM01000136.1, forward strand.
CACTACTACAAATGAGTTGGTGAATGGCCGCAATATGTCGTCCATCAGTCTCATGAAGGTTGCGGGAGCATTCGTCAGCCTGAAAGGCATGACCAGCCATTCGAAAAGGCCCTCTTTGGCTTTGAAGGCAGTCTTCCACACATCAGTCAGTTCGATCGGTACCTGGTGATACCCGGACTTTAAGTTGATCTTGCTCAAATATTTCTCCCCTTTAAGTTGGTCCAGAGGTCATCAATCCGGGGGATCGGGTACCTATTCCGGACAGTGATCTTGTTCAGTGCCTGATAGCCAATACAGAGTCTCCAAGTCCCATCCTTCTTTTGTACCAACACGATCGAGCTCCCACAGGGAGATGAACTTGGCCGGATGTGACCCTTCTGCAGCAGCTCCTGAATCTGCCTCTTGATTTCATCGTTCTCCAGAAAAGAGCGTCGATAGATTGGTCCATTGGGCAGTGATGCACCTGGGGATAGATCGATGGGGTGCTTGACCTGACAGTGCAGAGGCACCCCTGTGGGTGAGGTGAATATGTCCTGGTACTCTGCCACGACCTTGTCCATTTGTTGTTGTTGGGAGGAGGAGCCCTGTCTGGAGGTTGTGGCGACGATCTTCTTCTTGCCCTGAGGGCAGATCATCAAGAAAACAAATTTCCCGGTTTTGGAAATGAGCTTACTGCATTGTTTTACAGTAACCAAAGAGATAGCGGCAAGCGGTTGTACCTCTGGTATCCTGTACAAATTATTTCCCAATGTAATAATAACAGCGCGAGGTCGGGACTCATACACAACATGTCGCTTCCATAAGTATGGTTGGCCTAATAACACATCACAAACATCAAGAGGAGAAATGTCACATAATATCTCATCGGTGAAGGGATTGATGTTGTAGGGAAGGCGACACTGTTGGCTGATGCGGAGATCCTATCCTTGGTGAAGCCACCCGATGGTGTATGACTGCGGGTGTGCTGTGGTTGGCAAGCCCAACCGCTTCACGACCTCTGCTGAAGTGAGATTCTTTTGGCTCCCACTGTTGACAATAAACTGTAGCGGGGAACCCTTTACCCACATATTGGAGTGGAAGAGACGCTCCTCATACTCTAAATCTTCTGGTTCTTCCTTTTGGATCTTCATGGTGGCAACGGTGGCATTGGGCTCTGCATCGATAATATTCTTCCCTTTGTCATTCCCCTTCTCAAGTTCTGATTCAGTGTTAGAGTATGCATCTGATTCAGAAGCCTTTATCTCGGCCACCAATGACTGCTTGGCTCAACACTCACTTGTGTTGTGAGTGGGGCTCTTATCGAACTCACACCACTTTCCCGCTTCCTTCTTCGGCTTTGCAGTGTTGCTCTTTGCTTGCGGCTTTGGCAAGTTGTCTTTAGTCACCATGCCTTGGCTTTGTCCTTGGTTCCGCGGTTTGGGGGCACCTTTCGCTTGCTTCTGATTCGCAGATCCAAAGTCTCGCTTCTTCTGTTTGAATTTTTGCTCAATTTTGGTAGCATACCGGTATGCCGTACCAAGCGAGGAGATGCCGAGGAATTCCATTTCCTCCTGAATGTATCTATGCAAAAACTGCGGTACTTCAGCACCAAATGTTTCTTTGAATCTTTGATACCCAACTTGGTGCGCAGGGTATGGAACAGATTCGTCAGCTCATGCACATCTTGATCTCTTTGCTGCCGCAGCGTAGTCCATTGTATGTACTTGTCCTCATAGCTCCCCATGATGGTAAGTGTTCAAACGTCCTTATTTAAAGTGAAGGATGATACTTATATTGAAAAGACAACTCCAAAGTAATTTTACGATGGGAAGTGTTCTGAGAATTGAAGGAAGAGTAGTTTCCTTGGAAACCTTATATCTTTTTCCAATAAATAAAATGGTGGATTTCAATACAGATTTTGTCACTGTCTTCAATTTCACTTCAATTAATCTATTTTGTCTCTGCTTGAGATGTGGGTTTTGTGAAGAAATCTTCCACACAATCACAATTTAGAGTGTTTGTAATAATGACAGGACATTGACAAAAGGAACTACAAATGTAGTAAAAAATGAAACTCTCAACTACATTGAAAGTTGCCACTTGATTTTTATTTTATTAGATATTTAGAGTTTTGATATTTTTAACAATTTATGTACTGGAGCCGTCATTCCACCTTAGTTGAACTAAAAAAAAGAGAAACACTACTTTTCTAAGCATCCTCCCCAAATGTCGACAATTTTCTAAGATCTATGACTATAACTATATATTTTTCCAAACTGAAATAGAACTAACTTGAAACAACATCTCATAACACTAGTTAGTGATGAGAACTCAAGCGATCAATCTTATATGGAAAGGGGTCCTAAGGTTGGGATTGTTGTGCCTCCTTGTTGTCCTTATTTTGCAGTTGAGACTACACCATAGCTATTTTGAGATTCTAAGTCTGCCACTCGAGCTTCAAGTTCGGCTTGTTTAAGCTGTTGAGCTTCCATGTCATTTCCTAATAGTGCCTCATGATACAACCTCTATCCTATGTCCACAATTAGCTCATGCTCCTCTACGTTTTTCCAATGATCGACATCTTCAACCATGCCTTCCACCTCCCATCTGATCGAACAAACCTTCCTCGACAACCTACAATTGCTGGATTGGATACACATCTTCCCATGTGGGATACAATAATCCCCCTCATCCTGCCAATCACATTCAACCATAGTAGGAGCTTGATGTAGGAAATGAAACTCATTTGGAAAGTGAGAATGGGTTCCAGAACACACTGCACACCAACACTTAACCATAGTATTCCCAAACCAACCACAAGCACCTTTAGGATCTCACTCACTGGGGCCCAATACATAGTTTTCCAACCAAATGGTACATAATTGCTATTGTTCTTCATTTCCATATTTCCCCACCACCAACGACCTATATAAATTCACTCGTGTTCACCCTTTACAATCATGGCTTACAATCATTATTGTGCACCATGGGCGCATTTTTCCATCGACCTTACAACATTTCATTCACACCGTGGGGGAATCCAGTAGTTGATTTCTTCTCATTCCATTCCTATCAATTAGTACATTTGGTCTTAAATTCATGTGGATTTCATGCTTCTTCTCATGCTGACCTCCATGAATCCACCCTCACATTACTCAACCACCAACTTAGCCAGTAGGTACTTGTAATTATGATGGATAATAAAATTTGATGGACATCAAATCCGTGTGTTTTAATTTTGCATAGATCCTATCAAAGTTGACATGTAGATATTAAACTTAGGTGTCAAATATGTTTTGAGTATATTTTATACATCGTGGGGAAATATTCCCATCAATTTCCTCCCATGCCATTCCCATCAACCAGTACCTTGAGTGTTAAATTCAACTAGAGTACATGGTTTTTCTCATGTTGTTCTCCACGAATCCGCCCTTGCATGTTCAAAATGTCATGTCCCATATTTGTCCATGAGACGGGTTGTACTGTCTTCATCTAGGGGTTAAGTTTGACAACTATTTACCCACATTTTCTATATTTAGCTGTAAATACAACCAATTATTAAAATTATACGTCATTACTACTATTAATTTAATTTTCAAAGCTGTCAAATTTATGGGCAATTTGAAATATTGCCTATAACCAATATATAATATGGCCCCTTTTAATAGCATTCAATGATAAAGAAGGCAAGTAAGTATATGGGTGGAAGCATGCATGTTCCACCCATATCAGTGATTAATCTCACCAGGTGTTCGTCAATGTTTTCAATTGGGATATATGTGAGTGGGAATCCTGCACATGCATATGCAGAGATGGATGGTATTGAACACATAGGGTGGAAACGTGACACTGGGTTAGGCTCTCATAGCAATAGGTGGATGGAATTCAATGACAAGATATGCACATAGGTGTTCATGGATGTGGTGTACATTATTCATGTTTGGGCCCTCCTTCTTCCACGAGGGGGAGGGTAGCGTACACAAACTAGGAATTTTGGCCATGCGAGAATATCTTCCATGCCCTAGATTGTCCCGACCACTTCCATTTCAATCGATCTTGGAATTAATGTAGGATATTTGGATGATGAAAGGCATTGTACTCGCTGACATGCCTAAAATTGTGGGTTCATTTATTTAAGTGGGTTCCACTCCCTTTAGGAGAACCTACATGACATGGAGGTTGTTCAATTCGAAGCTTGGGAAGGGTGGCATGATAAAAAGAATTGGGAAATAATTTTGTGGCTGATCAATAGCCTCTTTCTTCCTGTCTTGGGTTCAATGGCCTCAAGGGAGCATGCTCATAGTAGGCATGGTAGTGGAAGGTGGGTACATGAGGAAGTTGGGAGGAAAAATGAAGCTCAGAACATCACTCTGGACATTACGATGCATGTTGAACAGACGATGGAGTCTTTAGAATCTATCGAATTGAACAAGTAACAACATATCACATGAACTATCAATTCTTATTGGGGAGTGAAGATGACTCTGGATAAGGTCCTCCTGGACAAGGAAATCCAAAAGGAAGAGGTGCATCACTTGATTAATGGCATACATTACAATTTGGAGGAAATCCACTAATGCCTAGGTGATGTAGCCAAGGCTTTGGAGGTGTTGTTCATAATTCGTCAAGTTGATAGGAATGCAAACTAAAAGGAGCAGCTCATGGCTCTACCAACCACGTATAATTAGCTCCAGTATTGTAGTTGGTTTTTGGGTCTCAATATCATATGCAAATGTACATGAACCTTAGTATAATCTATTTACGACTTGTTAATTTGATAGTCTCTTGCAGTTTCAGTATGTTATATACAGTCTTTTATGATTATGCAACTCAGGGATGCTTATACAATATTTTTGGATACATGGTTTCCCTCATATGGGCATGTTCTCTTTTTGTTAATATGTCATCATGTAAAACTAAGACGTTTTCTTTATCATGACTGACTTGCTGCTCTTCTAAAAGGTAAGGCTTTTAACACTATTTGTATCTTCTCTTTTTAGTTAATAGAAGGATCTGTATAGTTTCTTATAACAAAGAAAAGATGGGTATTGGTAGTGGCTGATAAAATTTGATGGTATCAAGGTAGTGAGTTGTCACGTCCCCTCCCATCTCTCCAATGCTGGGAGGGAACATGACGACACTTCTGGGGCTTTTACCTAAACTCAACCCATTTCATTAGATTCATACGAATAAAACAAATGTGCATAGATGCAAATCAAGCAACATGCACAACGGAAATAAACCTCATCCACACACATTTCATATGCATTCATCATATCAATAACAATCATCAATTTAAAACATTGCAAAAGTAAAACACATAGATAGAAAAATACTTATCTTCATTATGAAATGGCCCCAAGCAACTAGCTATGTCGCTGCAACGTTCCACCCAACCATAGGTCTCTCCCCAACTTGTAATCTTTCAACACTCAGAGACCACCCCCGAGATGGGCATGATTTCTACAAGGAAGAGGGGACACTCAAGCTCATGCACAGCTAAATAAACATTGCATCTAAGCCAATCCATCCCACAGCTGGGTTTATCAGGCTAAATCTAAACCCTCTTCATTTCTGGATGCTTGCACTCAAGCTCAAGCCAAAACAATGGATACCCATAACCCATAACCCAACATACTCTATCTACACACAACAAGAAAAACCATTGGGAATGGATACATATTTTTAACAATGGGATTTACAAACAAGATGGCCATGGGCTTCCCCCAAATCGTGGGCACACCAAAAACGAACTGTGGAAAGGGAAATTCGACCATAGGGAGCAAAACCAATTTCTCCCATGGGCTATGAGAATTCCAATGGCCAAAACGACCTCAATGAAACCCCCAAATCGAGCCCTCTCCCTCCCAGCAGCTCTGCAACAAAAAAACGTCCTCTTCCCAGCTATAAAACCATGAAAAACCAGAAACATGTGGAGGGAAAATGCCCAAGTGGCTCCAAAAACATGAGAGAGGCAAACTCATGGGTGAAGAATGGCTTGGGAATAAATTTCGTGGATCTTTTCTTGCCAAGAAAGCCAAACACGAATTTCCATGAAGGGTGGCTTGACCATACCCGAATTTGGACAGCCATACCTCTCCATTCCCCAGGGTATTAACTATTTCAACCAACTCTTGGGAGAAATGAATGTTTGGGTACAAAAGTCAACATGGGTAGTTGAGAGTTTATGGGTTCTCTCATTGACACTTGGCTTGACTTGATTGGTTCAAGGGTTTGAATATTCTCCCTCCCAATTCCTTGTAGAATCATGCCCCCATCTCTTGTTGCATTGCATAGCTAGTTGTGGGTATTTCATTAAAATGCATATTTACATTATATTTGCAATTCCATTGTGACTGGCTAGCACATAAACCATATGCATCACTAAATCGATGGCGGGGCCTTGGCCTTGATCTCGTCACCACGATTTTATAACAATATTACATCATTTACATTTTAATGCAATGGGGTCAAAATTGAGATATTACAATCCCCTCCCCCTTGGAATAACAACGCCCTCGGTGTTCCAACAGTTAGGAATATATACCCACTTTACACATTTCCCAAAATTCACAAAATGTGGCAGGTCTGTCCTGCGTTTCATCTTTTTACTTTGAAATTTCAGGACTAGGTCCTTTGGCCTCCACAAAATGCTCCTGCTATCTTTGATCTTCCAACTCTGCAAGTGGGCATTGCTCCACAACAATCCCTTCCTTTTATTTACCTTCTAGCTGATCTACAAGTCTGGAAGCTCATGGATGTTATCTTTCTTGATGTCCTGGAAACTATTTGATGAAGATTTTCAGCCAAAACCCATAGCCTTTGGTCTGCTGCCATGATCAATGTGCACAACTGGTTCTCACTTTTCTCACTAGCAACACTTGGTTGGTAACAGCTGCAAACAATGGCTTTCAATTTCTCACTTGTGAGATTCATCATGGCAATTCCTGTTAGGACAAGCATAACACAATATTAACATTAGTCAATTATTTTCCAAATTGACATGGAAAGTCCATTCCTCACTCATGATACTTCCACACTTTTCATGCTTTCCCATCCTACACATGAACTCATTCATGTTCATACTTTCACAAGGAAATAACTATTTAAAAATTCACAATTCATTTCAAGCAATTAAACACAATCTATTTTCATCCATGACATGCACTCAACAATCCTACGTTTCTAAAATGCATCACTCAAAAAGGAAAGAGAAGAGTAAGAGTTTCCCCCTCTTAGTCTTGTTCCAATACGGAGCCACACCACCACTGTGGTTTCATGCTCCTTATCCTCTTTCACTTTAATGTGAATGCTTGACTTGCCCTAATTGATTGGCTATGACACTTAGTGTCTAAGGTCTATCTAAGGATTTTCAACTAGGGAACCCTTCCCCATTTTTGCCTACAGAACCTTTGGCTGCTAGGAGCCACACAGTTCCACTAGCACCATCTTTCATTACTGCTCATACTGAGCTCTTTAGGACGGTCACATGTCCACATGCATGTCAGAACCCGTTATTTCTGAAAAATTTAAAATTTTTTATTCGTAACAATAAATGTTAATTAGGTAGTATTTCTGGTATTGTTTTAATTTAAACAACTAACATAAACTGTTTAAAGACTCTGTTTTATTAAAACTTTGATTTCGGTGATTGTAATTAATGACTGTTTTGTTTTGAACCGCAAGGGAAGAGCTAGTCGTAGTTGACTGGCTTACTTAGCTTACGAGCTAATGCATACGTCGTCTTTTGTTTCTCAGGTGCGCCAGTGAAGTAAGGATCACTGTATGTTAAACTTGGTGAGCATCAATACTCCCTATACTTCAAAACTTAATGATCGTCATGATATTTCTTATTCAGCTAGTATCGTCAAGTGTTACGAAGATTTACATTGTCTCAGTTATAATTATGTTTTTATGATTATTATGCTATGTTACTGTTGTAACTAAAATGAAACATTTGTGATATCAGAATTTTTGGCTGTAACAGTGTCTTTGCATCATGTGACCTGTTGTCAACTTAATACCGGTGACTACTGTTTTGTTCATGCATTGATAATGCGAGTTGAGAAGGTGACGCCTCTAGCGTTGTTTCAATATGATCCTATGCATCGAAGTCCAATGTCCACTTAGAGTTTAACTTATGTTACTTGACGGTGCCTTGATTTTAACTATCTTTACGATGTAAACCTGTAGATGAAGCTCTATTTCAACATCTTAATAATAGAGGTTTATTTTTCATATCGTTACTGTTAACAATAGTATTGATAGCAATTCTGATGATAGTATATAATGGCAATGTATTTATTGTCTTAAAGACTTGGTAACATTTCAAGTATTAAATAACGAGGCATTTTCATTTGAAGGTTGACTACCTTGGTACTTATATGAACATAGAAATGTAATATGCCCATGGCATTAATCTATGGCTTGGTATTAATTTATATAAATAATGATTGTGCAATAATCATAATATTCCATACATTGGCAAACTTTATATTCTATATAGTGTTATGGTTGTATTTATCATACTAGGCCATAGAGAAAACTCTAGGGTTGAAGTTGACCAACATCTTGTGTAAGGTGATATGCTAATGACATTAACCTATGCCCTGGTTTCATTGTAAATGTGCATTAACTTGATTTTGTCATAGTCCTAATGTTTTTCCCTTACCATGGATAAGATTTATAACTAGAATATGTTAAAGTATTATCCACCCTATTAAGTTATGGAATAATCCATATGTGATGTTGACTAACTCTTATTTATATCATTGTAGTGATTATACATTCCCAGTGCTTGGGATTCTCGACGATTCAATTGCAAGGCATGCACTATATGCCAAATGATTATATATCATTTGTTATCTTATACGTTTGACTTATATATGACATGATTTGGAATCAGTGTATAATGATTTGGATTTCAATTTGAACTATATAATCTCGACCCAAATTACGTTGATGTATTTGTGTGCTACGTGGTTGAATCTCCTCCATGCGATGGGCGATATATAAGCTGCTATCGAAACCCTACAGGTTATTGTAGTTGCCTTCGGGCTCGGGTCCTAAGGATGAAACCCTCCCTGTCTGAGTTTGGTAATGAAGGCACTGTAACCATGTGCAGAGTGTGGTGGTTATGGCCTTGAGATTCCATTCGGCAATAGGGTATGTCCTCGGCTCTGGTGATAGCGTCTGCTATAGTTTTATTGCTTCGTGGTCTCGTTGCTCTTTATAAGTTTAAGTCCCAGCTATTTACAGTTCGTCACTGTGCTGGTGTGGGTATGAGATAGGGTTTCGGTAATGTCTTTAGGTTATGAGAGAGTTGATGCCATTGGGCTTTGGGTTTGCTTCTTGACTGGTTCAATCCCGGCGTGAGGGTTTCGTTGGGAGCTGTTACCTTGTCTCGGCTGTCAAGAATGTTATGACAGTTTCTTTTGCTCACCCATCTGATGAAGATGATGGGGCTTCTCTGTTTGTTCAGCTTGTAGCTACCGATGGTCCACTGTTAACTTCCTCCATGTCTCGGTAAGATAAATCACAGTTCTCTTTTTGTTTACAGTCTTTATTTTTTTTTTATCATTAAGTATATTTACGTTTCTAATTCTATTCTCTGCATTCAAAGTGGTAACTAAAACCCTCGGCATTTGTTATTTAACAGGTCACGCGGCTCTTGATGGTGTACAGGACTTTGTCACCCACGCAGGCTCCTCCGGGTAAGCCTGGTTATCCACGGCTGTCTCTTCCTTTGCTGGTTTTAGTGGTTAGGGTTGTGTCTCGGAGGGCAACTCCTGTGTGTTGAGGTCATTATCGACCTGATGTTTGTAGGTGCAGTCCTGTGTATGAAGTTGTTTTGTTTGAAATGAATTGGGGTTTGAAACCCTGTTAAGTTTATGGAAGGCCATTCACGGCCAAGACTTATGAGGCCAGGGTTTCGGTTGTTGTACTTTGTAATGGCTGAGCATGGGGTTTTTAACCTCGCCATATGATATTTATACTTAATATATACTGGGCCTGGTATGGTCGTGTTTATGTTTTGTTAAATTATTAGCATGTGTTTGGAATGTATGGATAGATGTATTCTTCAATGCGTGCAATGGATGATAACTCTGTTTATAAATGAAACCATAAATTATCTCTCTGCGTTTTTATTCTATTGGAAAAGTTAAAATAGAACATGGTGAAAGTTTAGCGACTGTGCCTGTAATAGTTATAATCATAGGGTTGTTCTGGCGAAATGGGGTTCTGTTTTGTGTTCAACCTATATATATATGGAGTTTGTTAACCAGATAGCGACCGGGAATGAATTGTAACAATGTTTATTTTCGATTCTTGTATTGTTATTAAACAGCACTGTGAGTAGAATAATATAAACCTAGAACTATGTAATAAGATACCATAAGTCTGTTGTAGAGTTATTGTATGACTACGGCCGTGTAGGTTTTTGAGAAAACTCCAAGAGAGACATGTAAAATGATTAAATATTATTACTGTGTGTACATTAGGATGGTTTGTAACAGCCAATGATGGTTGCGTTCGTCGACTGTTTCTCTGTTGTATTAATATGTTTGATTTGTTTAAAAACAATTCTGTTATTTCTATTATAATGACATGACTACTGTGTTCTAAACTAGATAGAAGAAAAAAATAATAATCTACAGTTACTAGTGTTTGTACTTGACTACTGTGTAAATGTTTAATATGATGTGGAAGCTGGTAACAATGAAATATTATCACAGTTGCCCCTTCAGTTAATCAACAGCTGTCAACATGTTCTGAGTAAGAACTATACCTTAAGATGAGTGTTGTTTATCTGTTAACTCGATAGAAGAATAACATGAAACTAAAGTTAACTGAAATGTGCAATATATATATATATACAGGTAGCTTACTCTAACAGGAAAATAGCTCGAAGTAAAACTAAGATTTATCTAGGTTTGTTCTTACGATTGTTAATAGCTATAAATCTGGAATATCTACTGTTTAACATTTCTGTCTATTATTTAACAAATAACAGAAATTCTAGAATATGCATAAACATGGTATTGTTAACTGTAACAGTAACAACTAGGTTCTGTATAAGATAAATACTCCATTTAAATACAAATAGAAATTTTCTACAACATCTGCATTCTGAAATTTATACTAAAGAAAGTACAAAGACTGATTTACTGAAGTTGAAAACAGTCAAAACATAGCTGTGCTAGAATATCTCATATGAAACTAAATTAAACCAACAACAGGAAGAGTGACAGAACCTGTAACTATGGTAGACAATAACAGCAATGGGAGGCTGTTCCTCCCTACCAATTCCTGGAGAGTGCCCAGACAGCACTTCTCAGGACCCCCGAGCTTGCTCTGGTCTAACTGGCTGGAATCTAAGTACGGTCAATAATTCCCTCAGCCAAAACAGCTATACTGGAACCAAGTTACTGCAACTTCCTGCTCAAAACACTTCCTTACTATTTTCCCACTTCCTCAATGGGACTCCTGAATAGCATTCCCTGAATGTATTCTCCCTCTAGAACAATTGCTGAACCCCCAGCTCAGTTCATTGAGTAGTATTTAAAAGATTGCCTAGGTATTAGTTGGGCTAACTGTCATTAATGAGCCACCTGCTCAGATTCCACTTTCTTGGGGAATCATGACCCCAAAATATAGGGAAGTTGCCACCTGCAACTCAGGAAGTGTTTGAGGATGCTGCCACTTGTCTTTTGTCCTTCCACCTAATTCCATCCACCAGTTAGACCAGTAACCTCTTTTAACAGCTCTCCCATGCTGTTGTCTCCATAATTTATTTATTAATAATAATTATTCAGACTTTACATTCCTTTTTTTTGGAGACTCTGCTGAGTCATCCATTTCTACTTAGCATTAAATTTAACATAATGTTCTCAGGAATATTTAAAAATAATTACATTATTTTAATAAAATTGGGGTATGTGACATACACACCCCCTTAAAATGTAACATCGTCCTCGATGTTACTTATTCTTCTTCTTCAGCTACCTGCTGGAATAGATGGGGATATGCTTCCCGCATCTTACTTTCCAGCTCCCAGGTAGATTCTTCAGGACTAAGGTGCTTCCATTGCACCTTCACTTGTCCAATTATCCGGTTCCGTAGAGTAATTTCCCTCCTCCCGAGGATACAATCCGGTTCTACCAGAACTTCCCCTTCTGGTTCTACCTGTACAATGTTCCAATCAATAACATGAGTAGCATCATGAATATACTTTTTCAAAACAGAGATATGAAAAACATTGTGTACTTTTAAATTTGGCGGTAATGCTAACTGATAAGCAACTTGACCAATTCTGGCTAAAATTTCAAATGGACCACAGTAACGTGGTGCTAATTTTGCACAACTTCCTAATCTTAGGGAGCTTTTCTTTGGTCTTACCTTGATGAACACATGTTCACCTACCTGGAACTCTTTAGGAGTTCTTTTCAAATCTGCTTGACTCTTTTGCCGATCCTGGGCAATCTTCAAGTTTTCCTGCACTTGTTTCACAATCTGTTCCATTTCTTTCAATAAATCAGGTCCTAACACTAATCTATCTACTGGATTACTCCAAGAGATAGGAGTGTTGCATTTTCGTCCATACAAAACCTCAAAAGGACTAAACTTAGCTGATGATTGATAGCTGTTATTGTATGCAAATTCGGCTAAGTGTAAATAATCCTCCCACTTACCTGGTTGATCTTTAACATACATCCTTAACAGATCTTCTAATATTTGATTAACTCTTTCCGTTTGTCCGTCAGTCTGAGGATGGAAAGAGGTGCTGAAATTTAAAGTGGTGTTTAATCCTTTGAACAAGGATCTCCAAAAATTTCCTGTAAATTTAGGATCCCTGTCTGATATAATAACCTTTGGAATACCGTGTAACCGAAAAATCTGTTTTAGAAAGATATCTGCTATGTTTGCAGCCTTGTATGTGGTTTTAACAGGAATAAAATGTGCTGATTTACTTAATTTGTCTACCACTACCATAATTGAATCATTCTGATGTTGATTTTTGGGTAAACCCGTAATGAAATCCAGGCTGATTATTTCCCATTTCCAGCTAGGAATAGGTAAAGGTTGCAGCAATCCAGCTGGATGTTGGTGTTCTGTTTTTACTTGTTGGCAGTCCAAACATTTAGCTAAATATTCAGCAGTTTCAGATTTCATGTTAGGCCAAAAATATTCTTTTCTCAACATAGTGATAGTCTTTTGATAGCCAGGGTGCCCGGAGTAAGGGGTTTTATGTATTTCGTCTAAAATTAACAGCTTAACTGTAGGTGCATTAGGGATATACAGCCTGTCTTTAAACAGCAAAAATCCGTTTTCGTTTAAACTATACCCTTTTATCAAACTTTCTGTGGGCTGTTCTTGGGCTGTAATTTGTAAATGTTGATAATTTTCGTCTAATTTTATCCCTTCAGCCAGCTGTTCATTTAAATCATAGGTGTAAGTGCTGCTAGCTGATATAAAATTCAGTTTTGCATTCCTACTCAAGGCATCAGCCACCTTATTCTCCTTCCCTTTTATGTGTTGGATTTCAAAATCGTATTCACTTAGGAATGCCAGCCACCTGGCTTGTCTTGCATTTAGATTTGGCTGGTCTAAAAGGTATTTCAGACCTTTATTATCTGTTAGTAAGGTAAATTTTCTTCCTATTAGGTGGTGTCGCCACATCTTTAAAGCATGAATTACAGCAGCTAATTCTAGGTCATAAGTGGCATAATTCTTTTCATGGATTTTCAGCTTCCTAGATTCGTAAGCAATGACATGTCCTTCTTGAGTCAGCACTCCGCCTAAGCCATCATTACAAGCGTCGGTACAAACTATGAAATCTTTATTTGGGTCCGCTATTCTAAGAATAGGTGCAGTTGTCAATAAAGTCTTAAGTTTCTTGAAACTTTCTTCACATTTCGCATTCCAATCAAACTTCTTGCCTTTCTTCTGCAAAGAAGTGATTGGGTTGGCTATTTTTGAAAAGCCTTCAATAAACCTCCGGTAGTAACCGGTAATTCCCATGAAAGATCTAACGTCCGTCACATCTTTAGGTACTGGCCATTCTTCAATCGCCCGAATCTTTTCGGGATCCACTGAAATCCCTTCCTTAGTGACTACATGTCCTAAGTACTGGATTTCATCTTTGAAGAAGTCACATTTGCTAAATTTCGCAAAAAGTTGTTGTTCTCTTAGTTCTTGTAAAACGATACGTAAGTGTTCCTTGTGCTCCTCCTCGCTCTTAGAATAGACTAAAATGTCGTCGATAAATACAACCACAAATTTATCTAAGTACTTGTGCATTATGTTGTTCATTAAGCACATGAAAACCGCTGGGGCATTAGTAAGTCCAAATGGCATTACGACAAATTCGTAATGTCCATACCTGGTTCTAAAGGCTGTTTTGAAAATGTCTTCTTCTTTAATTCTTACCTGATGATAACCCGATCTCAGATCGATCTTAGAGAATACCGTAGCGCCACGTAGTTGATCAAACAGATCATCAATACGAGGTAACGGATACCTGTTTTTGATCGTCATCTTGTTTAGTTGACGATAATCTATGCAAAGTCGCATAGTTCCGTCCTTCTTCTTAACGAAAATCACTGGTGCTCCCCAAGGGGATACACTGGGTCGGATATAGTTCTTATCTATTAACTCCTTCAACTGAGTTTTCAACTCGTTAAGCTCCAAGATATTCATACGATACGGGGCTTTTGAACTGGGAACAGCACCTGGTACCAGCTCAATGGTAAAGTCAAGCTCTCTCTTGGGAGGCAATTCTGGAATTTCCTCAGGAAAAACGTCAATAAATTCATTGACGACAGGAATGTTCTCTACTGTTTTCTGGTTGTTTTCAAATTTATCTGTCTCGTCTGTAATAGTTACAGCATAGGTCTTGCATCCTTTCCTGACTGCTCTTTTAAGTTGTAATGCAGAAATTTGCCTAACTACTGTTTTCCTAGGAATACCCCTAACAGTTACAGGCTGTCCACTACTGTTTATACACCTAAAAGTTTTGTCAAAACAGTTTAAAACGACCCTATGTTGTTCCAACCAGTCCATTCCGATAAGTATGTCATATGAGCCAAGTGGTAAAACGTTCAGTTTAACTGTAGTTCTAAAATCCGTCATGTTTAAGATGCATTCTTTTACATAGCAGTTTACTTTCTTCTTAGCCCCAGTAGCTAGTTGTACAGACCAAGAATTATCAAACCTTTCAACAGTCAAATTACATTTTTCTACCAGCTGAGGTGAAATATAACTAAGACTAGCACCGGGATCTATTAATATAGTAACTGGGGTTTTGTTAATCATACCTCCTACTTCCACCATGGAAGTTTGGTAGTCAGCCTGGCGGTTTTCCAACGCTGCATTGATTCGGGGCATAGTTCCTGCAAAATCTCCAACTGTCATTTCGTCTTGAACAGTATGAATATTGCTGACTTGTTTCTTTCTGTTTGGGCAGACTGAAGCATAATGTGGCCCATTACATTCCCAGCACTTGACAGGTTCTTTTCGCTCAAAATTTTTGATGTAGTTTCCATGGTTATTAGGAGTCTCTTTGCTGTTTTTGTAATTGTTTGAATGGCTTACAGCTCCATTTTTGTTTCCTTGGAAACTTTTACTATTAAAGTGGTTCCCGTTTTTGCCATTCTTGAAATTTTTATGGGGAACAAATTCCTTTTTCTTGTACTCGATCAGATTGCTGTTCTTTTTGGCTTTCCAACTGGCTATCCCTTCTTTCTTTTTATTCTGTTCGTAACAGAAGTTTGCCTTGCGCATAGCTTCTTCCAGTGTTTTGGGGTTGTCATATTCAATTCTGTCCTTGATATGATAAGGCAGGCAACTAAGAAACCGCTGTATTTTTGGTTTCTCTTCGACAAAATACGGTACATAACGCAACAGACTTAAAAATTTACTGTTTAAGTCCTTCATCGTCATAGATCCGAGTTTTAGTTCATAAAATTCTTTAGCCCTTTCTTCATAATACTGCTCGGACAGGAATTTCTTCTTGAAATACCTTTTAAAGGTACTCCAATTAACTTCTCTTTCTTTGATCCCTTTGACCCTTTTCAGGTCTTGCCACCATATATCCGCCTTTCCCGAGAGGTTGTAGATGGCCATTCTTTCCTTTAGCTGATTTGAGTAGTTATAGATCTGAAAATATTTTCTCATCCCGGATAACCAAGATTCTGCCTCTTCTCCAGTTTCAGTTTCTCCATTGAAAGTTGGGGGCTTTATCTTCTTAAACTCCCCGGAAATCTCTTCATAAGGCCTGTACTTTTTCCTTCGGTTGTGCATCTCAGCTTCACTGCTGTCACTGCTAGTGTGATAACTGGGTTGTCCCTTTCTTTCTTCAGATGAGGAACTGCTGTCAGATTTAGTTGGTTTTGTCCTTTTTGACCCTCTTGGATGATTAACTTCTTCTGAGTCAGCTGGTTTGCTCCTTCCGTCAGTTTGAAACTTTTCTATCAATAGCTGATTTAGCTGTTCCTGAGTCTTTAGAATTCTTTCATTATCCTTCTTAACCATTTCCATTTCTGTATTTAATCCTCTTATAGTCTGCATCAGCTCAGTGGTGTGAGCAATTTCTTCTTCTGCCTCAAGTTCTTTTGACATCTGTCTTGTCCCAGCATTGGGAGATTCCTCCTCAGCATATTCTCCCAGTTTTTCCATATCTGTCTGAAAAATTCAGAAAAGAGAATTTTTCTGTACTGTACATGAAACCGAAATATATGTTAGTATTTTATAAATAAAACAAAATCTTCTTTTATGATCGCTGTTTGCGGAAGTTTAGTGGAGTCACATCCAGGCCTAGTGTCTAAACCTGGCTCTGATACCACATGTCAGAACCCGTTATTTCTGAAAAATTTAAAATTTTTTATTCGTAACAATAAATGTTAATTAGGTAGTATTTCTGGTATTGTTTTAATTTAAACAACTAACATAAACTGTTTAAAGACTCTGTTTTATTAAAACTTTGATTTCGGTGATTGTAATTAATGACTGTTTTGTTTTGAACCGCAAGGGAAGAGCTAGTCGTAGTTGACTGGCTTACTTAGCTTACGAGCTAATGCATACGTCGTCTTTTGTTTCTCAGGTGCGCCAGTGAAGTAAGGATCACTGTATGTTAAACTTGGTGAGCATCAATACTCCCTATACTTCAAAACTTAATGATCGTCATGATATTTCTTATTCAGCTAGTATCGTCAAGTGTTACGAAGATTTACATTGTCTCAGTTATAATTATGTTTTTATGATTATTATGCTATGTTACTGTTGTAACTAAAATGAAACATTTGTGATATCAGAATTTTTGGCTGTAACAGTGTCTTTGCATCATGTGACCTGTTGTCAACTTAATACCGGTGACTACTGTTTTGTTCATGCATTGATAATGCGAGTTGAGAAGGTGACGCCTCTAGCGTTGTTTCAATATGATCCTATGCATCGAAGTCCAATGTCCACTTAGAGTTTAACTTATGTTACTTGACGGTGCCTTGATTTTAACTATCTTTACGATGTAAACCTGTAGATGAAGCTCTATTTCAACATCTTAATAATAGAGGTTTATTTTTCATATCGTTACTGTTAACAATAGTATTGATAGCAATTCTGATGATAGTATATAATGGCAATGTATTTATTGTCTTAAAGACTTGGTAACATTTCAAGTATTAAATAACGAGGCATTTTCATTTGAAGGTTGACTACCTTGGTACTTATATGAACATAGAAATGTAATATGCCCATGGCATTAATCTATGGCTTGGTATTAATTTATATAAATAATGATTGTGCAATAATCATAATATTCCATACATTGGCAAACTTTATATTCTATATAGTGTTATGGTTGTATTTATCATACTAGGCCATAGAGAAAACTCTAGGGTTGAAGTTGACCAACATCTTGTGTAAGGTGATATGCTAATGACATTAACCTATGCCCTGGTTTCATTGTAAATGTGCATTAACTTGATTTTGTCATAGTCCTAATGTTTTTCCCTTACCATGGATAAGATTTATAACTAGAATATGTTAAAGTATTATCCACCCTATTAAGTTATGGAATAATCCATATGTGATGTTGACTAACTCTTATTTATATCATTGTAGTGATTATACATTCCCAGTGCTTGGGATTCTCGACGATTCAATTGCAAGGCATGCACTATATGCCAAATGATTATATATCATTTGTTATCTTATACGTTTGACTTATATATGACATGATTTGGAATCAGTGTATAATGATTTGGATTTCAATTTGAACTATATAATCTCGACCCAAATTACGTTGATGTATTTGTGTGCTACGTGGTTGAATCTCCTCCATGCGATGGGCGATATATAAGCTGCTATCGAAACCCTACAGGTTATTGTAGTTGCCTTCGGGCTCGGGTCCTAAGGATGAAACCCTCCCTGTCTGAGTTTGGTAATGAAGGCACTGTAACCATGTGCAGAGTGTGGTGGTTATGGCCTTGAGATTCCATTCGGCAATAGGGTATGTCCTCGGCTCTGGTGATAGCGTCTGCTATAGTTTTATTGCTTCGTGGTCTCGTTGCTCTTTATAAGTTTAAGTCCCAGCTATTTACAGTTCGTCACTGTGCTGGTGTGGGTATGAGATAGGGTTTCGGTAATGTATTTAGGTTATGAGAGAGTTGATGCCATTGGGCTTTGGGTTTGCTTCTTGACTGGTTCAATCCCGGCGTGAGGGTTTCGTTGGGAGCTGTTACCTTGTCTCGGCTGTCAAGAATGTTATGACAGTTTCTTTTGCTCACCCATCTGATGAAGATGATGGGGCTTCTCTGTTTGTTCAGCTTGTAGCTACCGATGGTCCACTGTTAACTTCCTCCATGTCTCGGTAAGATAAATCACAGTTCTCTTTTTGTTTACAGTCTTTATTTTTTTTTTATCATTAAGTATATTTACGTTTCTAATTCTATTCTCTGCATTCAAAGTGGTAACTAAAACCCTCGGCATTTGTTATTTAACAGGTCACGCGGCTCTTGATGGTGTACAGGACTTTGTCACCCACGCAGGCTCCTCCGGGTAAGCCTGGTTATCCACGGCTGTCTCTTCCTTTGCTGGTTTTAGTGGTTAGGGTTGTGTCTCGGAGGGCAACTCCTGTGTGTTGAGGTCATTATCGACCTGATGTTTGTAGGTGCAGTCCTGTGTATGAAGTTGTTTTGTTTGAAATGAATTGGGGTTTGAAACCCTGTTAAGTTTATGGAAGGCCATTCACGACCAAGTCTTATGAGGCCAGGGTTTCGGTTGTTGTACTTTGTAATGGCTGAGCATGGGGTTTTTAACCTCGCCATATGATATTTATACTTAATATATACTGGGCCTGGTATGGTCGTGTTTATGTTTTGTTAAATTATTAGCATGTGTTTGGAATGTATGGATAGATGTATTCTTCAATGCGTGCAATGGATGATAACTCTGTTTATAAATGAAACCATAAATTATCTCTCTGCGTTTTTATTCTATTGGAAAAGTTAAAATAGAACATGGTGAAAGTTTAGCGACTGTGCCTGTAATAGTTATAATCATAGGGTTGTTCTGGCGAAATGGGGTTCTGTTTTGTGTTCAACCTATATATATATGGAGTTTGTTAACCAGATAGCGACCGGGAATGAATTGTAACAATGTTTATTTTCGATTCTTGTATTGTTATTAAACAGCACTGTGAGTAGAATAATATAAACCTAGAACTATGTAATAAGATACCATAAGTCTGTTGTAGAGTTATTGTATGACTACGGCCGTGTAGGTTTTTGAGAAAACTCCAAGAGAGACATGTAAAATGATTAAATATTATTACTGTGTGTACATTAGGATGGTTTGTAACAGCCAATGATGGTTGCGTTCGTCGACTGTTTCTCTGTTGTATTAATATGTTTGATTTGTTTAAAAACAATTCTGTTATTTCTATTATAATGACATGACTACTGTGTTCTAAACTAGATAGAAGAAAAAAATAATAATCTACAGTTACTAGTGTTTGTACTTGACTACTGTGTAAATGTTTAATATGATGTGGAAGCTGGTAACAATGAAATATTATCACAGTTGCCCCTTCAGTTAATCAACAGCTGTCAACATGTTCTGAGTAAGAACTATACCTTAAGATGAGTGTTGTTTATCTGTTAACTCGATAGAAGAATAACATGAAACTAAAGTTAACTGAAATGTGCAATATATATATATATACAGGTAGCTTACTCTAACAGGAAAATAGCTCGAAGTAAAACTAAGATTTATCTAGGTTTGTTCTTACGATTGTTAATAGCTATAAATCTGGAATATCTACTGTTTAACATTTCTGTCTATTATTTAACAAATAACAGAAATTCTAGAATATGCATAAACATGGTATTGTTAACTGTAACAGTAACAACTAGGTTCTGTATAAGATAAATACTCCATTTAAATACAAATAGAAATTTTCTACAACATCTGCATTCTGAAATTTATACTAAAGAAAGTACAGAGACTGATTTACTGAAGTTGAAAACAGTCAAAACATAGCTGTGCTAGAATATCTCATATGAAACTAAATTAAACCAACAACAGGAAGAGTGACAGAACCTGTAACTATGGTAGACAATAACAGCAATGGGAGGCTGTTCCTCCCTACCAATTCCTGGAGAGTGCCCAGACAGCACTTCTCAGGACCCCCGAGCTTGCTCTGGTCTAACTGGCTGGAATCTAAGTACGGTCAATAATTCCCTCAGCCAAAACAGCTATACTGGAACCAAGTTACTGCAACTTCCTGCTCAAAACACTTCCTTACTATTTTCCCACTTCCTCAATGGGACTCCTGAATAGCATTCCCTGAATGTATTCTCCCTCTAGAACAATTGCTGAACCCCCAGCTCAGTTCATTGAGTAGTATTTAAAAGATTGCCTAGGTCTTAGTTGGGCTAACTGTCATTAATGAGCCACCTGCTCAGATTCCACTTTCTTGGGGAATCATGACCCCAAAATATAGGGAAGTTGCCACCTGCAACTCAGGAAGTGTTTGAGGATGCTGCCACTTGTCTTTTGTCCTTCCACCTAATTCCATCCACCAGTTAGACCAGTAACCTCTTTTAACAGCTCTCCCATGCTGTTGTCTCCATAATTTATTTATTAATAATAATTATTCAGACTTTACATTCCTTTTTTTTGGAGACTCTGCTGAGTCATCCATTTCTACTTAGCATTAAATTTAACATAATGTTCTCAGGAATATTTAAAAATAATTACATTATTTTAATAAAATTGGGGTATGTGACAATGCATCCCTAGGATGCCTTCATAGTCCTTGCTTCCAGCAATACCTAAACTCAAACATTGAATCAATTCACATGTTTAGTTTATTTTCATAGGGTTTATCTCTAAACAAGAGTTTAAGAAATCACAATCAAATCATGTACACACGTATACTCATATTAAATAAGCAAGAACCTGCAAGATAACCAAATACTTATCTGTATTGGATGTCTTCACTTTATTCCACAAGATCCTTCTTTTCTTTACAAGCCTTGGATTTCCTGTGGATACAATGATGAATGTTGGGCTAGCACGCAGGCTACTCCACAACCATTCGAATAGGCATTGCCAGCCCAGTACGTCGACTGGGTTTATCAGACATCCCATTTAGCAATATGCTAGGCCAATACTCCGACTGGTTTTATCAATTATTTAAGGAATGTTTGTCCAACATACACGCTGCTCCACAACATCAAGTAGTTAATGCCCAACCAGTTACTCTTTGGGTTTACCAAGCATTTGTAGCGCCCAACCAGTTACTCGCTCGATTTACCAAGCATTTATAGCGCCCAACCAGTTACTCTCTAGATTTACCAAGCATTTATAGCGCCTAACCAGTTACTCTCTGGATTTACCAAGCATTTATAGCACCTAGCCAGTTACTCTCTGGATTTACCAAGCATTTATAGTTCTTTTAGGGTCCTTGCTTCCTGTAATGACCAAGGTTTCCAACAAAAAAACAACAGTGTATCAGCTTAGCTGTTAGAAGACTTATACCTGAAATATTCATTATTCCAAACAAGAAATAAATGAAATTGAATACTTATCTGTATTGTGTGTTTCCTCTCTGGTCCACAGGGTCCTACTTCGCTTTGCAAGCCTTGGGATCACATATGGACTTGGATGTATATTCTTAGTTAGGGTTACAGAATACTCATCCATTTTACATATGTATCTTTTCTTCATTTGCGAAGAATGGGGGCTCCCTTCTCCGAGTCAATAGTCCTTCGGTTTTCCACCCCAATCTTTTCACGTTCCATAACCCACACATGCCTTCTTGGCATATTTTCACCATCTCACTCACATGGTTTTCCAACATGCAGTGCAGCTGGGATATTATCAAAATTTACTATGGCGTTTCACCCGAAATCCATTTCCAAAGCATGGGGTCCTTCCCATGGAGTTTGGCTTCTGCAGGCCATCACACATGGTCTTCCTGCAAGGTGTCTACCTAACACACTCCTCAAACATCCAAACAGTCAGCAACATTTTAACAATCAAATTCAAATCTGATTTCCCTAATCAGTCAATGACATTAATAATTAAATTCAAACATGAATTTACAATCCTGTCTCCTACATAAATTGATTTGTTTAACCATGAGACCATCCTCATATTGTTTGGCTCTTGTAAGTGGTATCACTCTATCCATTATGGTTTTACACTTGCTACCATACATGAACATCCACCTACGACATGTCCTCCTGACACAATTTTATATAAGCCAACAGTCATTAGCAATTATTAGCCAAATTTCAAACCTGAAATTTACACATCTATTTCATGCATAAGTTAAATTTCAAAACCATGAGAACCTTCTCATAACCTTTGGCTTCTGCACATGGTAGGTCTCGGTCTTTACTATGGACTTATCCTCATTGCAATACGCAAGATTTTTCTACCTGAAATCTAAAACTTCAATCAACCAAACACGTTGTGAGTATCTATGCATATAATCTTTTCATTGCTACAACAGTCACTGAAGTGATCTCATAATTATAACACTCAATTATTCAAACACCTTCAGTTGTTAACATTTGAAATGCAATGAAATATATATATCTATATAGGCATCATTATCATAATAAAATTTCAAGACACAGTCACACTATCCCTGCAATTTAAATAAAAACTCCAATATTCATTACGTCACAACCATATTCCTTTTATGCAACTCCGTCCTTCCAATAGATCACTCTAGTGGCCCATCAACATGTCTACCTTCTTCATGCAATCATTCTCCTGCATTCACAACAGCTCATGAAATGGTCTAAGGATTAACAATAGTTCACTATTTCATCTATTATCTAATTGCATTGAAACACACACACACACACACACACACATATATATCACAACCATGCATTCACACAATGCATCTCAACATGTGCACCCACACATATGCATGCACATTTACAAAATTTACATAATATTTTGATGTGCACTCACTCAATGCTTTCTTGCATGGATTCATGAATACCACAAGGTCATGTCATGCATTCCATCGTGATTTTTTGGAAAGTGTGGTTATTTCCTCAACACATCACCCAACCATCTCCCCAATCACTTGGTTAACTATTTGGGTGCCTCCTTCTCCACTATAACATTACCATTCCAACCACATTATGGCCTTAACCATGACTATCTCATATGGCATGCACTACCACAATAGGACCATAAGTCCTCACTTGCTTTGGTTGTTAACTCACAACCAACATACACAAATGACATGATATAATTTCATATGAATGCATTGAGGTTTCTAAGCAACTAAAGGGTGTAAGGCTCCTTGCCTTCAATTACCCACACCTCACCATACTTGGTAGATTGACATTCACATTCAGGCACTCAATACCACATGCAAACCAAATCAACATAGTTTAAACATAGTTGAAGGGATCTTACCAAATCCTCTTTCAACATTCATGCAATTAAGCACAAATAGCCATTACCTGCATGGCTGTCATTAACATCGCTTGATGTTACCTGATTAGTTGGCCTCTTCCCAAGGTTACAAAGTCCTTTTTCCAACCTCATGATCACAAATTTGTTGAACCATCCTTTCTTCATAAGGTTGTTGGTCACATGCAACAATGCCATCAACGTCTTTAGCCATGCTTTGGTTGTCTTTGGTTCTACAACCGATGCGAACACAACTAATTATTAGAAACCACCATAATTATCTTAAGTGGCTCATTGCATATGTAAAACCTCACTATTTTACCAATATGCAATATCATATACATGCACAAACATTTTCACATGCAATGTGCAATGTTTATTAATATGCCATCTAGTGCATATTCATTTCATCTATCTAATCTCTTACATTTTCAGCATTCTTATGCCATAATTTATATGCATGACAACTTTAGAATTATAAATACAATAGCAAGAGGGTAGTGGAGGGATTCTCCCTTCCAATGCCCCATCATGACATGGAGTTCCTCCTCCACATCACAGCTGATCCTTTTCTTGGCTTCCCTACCAAGCACACAAGGATTCATTAGTTGTGATTTCTCACCAAGTAGCAATTCAATACATATACGCATGTAAAACATTCCTAATTGCTATTTTCCAAGCATACACTTCTTATGATGTAAACAAAAATAGTTTAAGGTGAGAAAATTCCCTCTTTCATCCTCCATAATGAATATTACAACCAATTACTCTTACTGAGGATTCTGCAACCCCTTTATGCAATTCATAGTGCACATTCCAAGCATAGAGAATGTCTTTCATACATTCAATGACTATCTCTGGGGGACGACGGGGGTCAAGGGGGCTTGCCCCCTTGGTCTTTTTTTTTGTAAATCTTTCCATTTCGCGCAATCTGGCGCATAAGTTCAAGGCCATTTTTCACTTTCGGGCACCTGAAATTCACCCTGGAAAATTGCTCAATTTCTTGCATCGACAGACTTTCGAATTCTCCTCCGACCTGTATTGGAGCAACTGATGATTTTACGCCGATCAGTGAACTCACCCTTTTCCACCGACCGTTTTGGTGAGTTTTCCTTTTCTTTTCGATCAGTGGACTCACCATTTTTTGCTGACCGTTTCGGCGCGATTCAGCCTTTTCCTCCGATCGTTTCGGTGCTGTCTGATTGGCGAACTCACCTTTTGTCGCCGACCATTTCGGCGCAAAACTCGCAATTTTTCGCCGACCACTTTCGCTGGGATTTTCTCTCCGATCGGTGAACTCGTCTTTTTTCGCCGACCGTTTCGACATGACTCATCCTTTTCCGCCAACCGTTTCGGCGCGACTCAGCTTTTCCCGTCGACCGTTTCGGCCCGACTCAGCTTTTCCCGCCGACCGTTTCGGCGCGACTCAACTTTTTCCGCCGACCATCGGTGTTATCATTTTGCGCCAAAATGCCTTTTTGGCTAATTTTTATCGATTTTTCATCGAAACACATCGATGACCTTCGACTTTCTTCGCCGACCGTTTTGGCGAGTTTGCCTCTTTTACGTCGATCTGTTTCAGTGACTTTTTACCCTTTTTCGCTGAAGTTTCCCCCCCTTTT
Organism: Larix kaempferi; assembly: GCA_027924585.1. Classification (NCBI taxonomy): domain Eukaryota; kingdom Viridiplantae; phylum Streptophyta; class Pinopsida; order Pinales; family Pinaceae; genus Larix; species Larix kaempferi. Next base: position 10,929,960 of record BSBM01000136.1, read on the forward strand.
TCGACGAACTTGACAATTTTCTACCAACTATTTCAGCGCAGTTCCACTTTGTTGCCGACACAGACTTAGCAGAAAAAACTCAAAATCAGTTAGAAAAATTTTGAAATTTTGAAACTTTTTCTTAATGATCACTATTGAGTAGGAAGCATACTTACCTCTGCAAGTTGCTTGATTTGGCCCATTAGGCCCAATGTTGTAGCCTACGCTCTGATACCACTCTATCATGTCCCCTCCCATCTCTCCAATGCTGGAAGGGAACATGACGACACTTCTGGCGGGATTTTACCTAAACTCAACCCATTTCATTAGATTCATACGAATAAAACAAATGTGTGCAGATGCAAATCAAGCAACATGCACAGTGGAAATAAACCTCATCCACACACATTTGATATTCATTCAACATATCAATAACAATCATCAATTTAAAACATTGCAGAAGTAAAACACATATATAGAAAAATACTTATCTTCATTGTGAAATGGCCCCAAGCAACTAGCTATGTCGCTACAACGTTCCACCCAACCATAGGTCTCTGCCCAGCCTGTAATCTTTCAGCGCTCAGAGACCACCCCCGAGCTAGGCATGATTTCTACAAGGAAAAGGGGATACTCAAGCTCATGCACAACCAAATAAACATTGCATCTAAGCCAAGCCAACGCACAGCTGGGTTTATCAGGCTAAATATGAACCCTCTTCATTTCTGGATGCTTGCACTCAAGCTCAAGCCAAAACAATGGATACCCATAACCCATACCCCAACATACTCTCTCTACACACAACAAGCACAATCATTGGCAATGGATACATATTTTTAACAATGGAATTTACAAACAAGATGGCCATGGGCTTCCCCCAAATCGTGGGCACACCAAAAACAGACTGTGGAAAGGGAAATTCGACCAGAGGGAGCAAAACCGATTTCTCCCACGGGATATGAGCATTCCAATGGACAAAAATGCCTCAATGAAACTCCCAAATCGATCCCTCTCCCTACCAGCAGCTCTGCAACACAAAAATTCCCTCTTCGTAGCTAGAAAACCATGAAAAACCAGAAAAATGTGGAGGGAAAACGCCCAGGTGGCTCCAAAAACGTGAGAGAGACAAAATCATGGGTGAAGAATGGCTTGGGGAGCAATTTCGTGGCTCTTTTCTTGCCAAGGTATCCAAACATGAATTTCCATGAAGGGTGGCTTTCCCATACCCGAATTTGGACAGCCATACCTCTCCATTCCCCAAGGTATTAACTATTTCAACCAACTCTTGGGAGAAATGAATGATTAGGTACAAAAATCAACATGGGTAGTTGAGAGTTGATGGGTTCTCTCATTGACACTTGGCTTGACTTGATTGGTTCAAGGGTTTGAATATTCTCCCTCCCAATTCCTTATAGAATCATGCTCCCATCTCTTGTTGCATTGCATAGCTAGTTGTGGGTATTTTATTAAAATGCATATTTACATGATATTTGCAATTCCATTGTGCTTGGCTAGCACATAAACCATATGCATCAATTAATCGATGGCGGGGCCTTGGCCTTGAGCTCCTCACCACGATTTTATAACAATATTACATCATTTACATTTTAATGCAATGGGGTCAAAATTGGGATATTACATGAGTAGTCTTCTCATTCAACTTGAAACTTGACAAGGGTATTGTTACTAACTTGACACATTCATTTATATCCGATTTTTATCACATGCCTAGAATCATAGTACTTGTTTTCCACTATAGAGGTACTCGTTGAAACACTATATTTTGAATGAAATCATCCCACTGTGTGGGTTATCAATCCTATAAATGCATTGTACTAAGTATGATATAGATTACACTTATCAATGGGTGCTAATATCTTAATGATATTTATACCCATAGTTCATTCTCTCGTACAATGTTGGTATCCTAATTTTTTGTGGAGTTTTTATGTTCACTAGTTCATGGAATTAAGAGAAATCATTGTTGAAAGTCTTGCAATATGCAATCGTTATCATGCTTACATGATTAAAAAACAATCATTGTTATTAGTTCTCTATTTATCAATTTGGCAGTTTATGAAACAGAGAAAAAAAACTACGAACATGTTATATGGGATGAATCATTAGTAAAATAAATCTACTTTATAGTTTTGACGTAAAATTCAACAAAACAAACAAAGTTATTGCTGTAACAACTTTTAGTGCTAGCATTCTCCAAAATATTCTACAACTAAAGGACCATCATCTAGAGGAAGGGTCTACCCTTCCTCAAATGTGCACCTTGAGTCAACCATCATATAGAGGAAGGATCGGTCGACCCTTCCTCAAAGGTTCACTTTGGGTAAAGCATCATATAGGCTAAGGATCGATCGATTCTTGTTTAAATGTGGACATCGGGTCAAGCATCACATTGAAGAAGGATCGATAGACAACTCCTCAAATGTGGACCTCAGGTCAAGTATCAAATTGAAGAAGGATCGATCGACCCCTTTTCAAATATAGTAGCCAAGAAACTTATCATTTAGACATATGATTGATCGATCCTTTTTGAAATACATTAGATAGGGAATGTACCAGTGAGAGGAAATGTTGGGCGACCCTTCTTTGAAAACAATATGAAGGAAATGTATCATTGAGACAAAAGACCGACTGACCCTTTCTGAAATACGGTAGACAACAATTGTACAAGCTAGACTAAAGATCGATCTACCCTCCCTAAAATACGATATCCGATAAATGTATAATCTTGTGTAAGGATCTGTCAACCCTTCCTCAAATGTGGTCACTGAGGGTCAAGCATCATGTAGTAGAAGGATCGACTGACCTTTTCTGAAATACAGTAGACAAGAATTGTACCAACAAGAGGAAAGATCTGTTGGCCATTCCTGAAATACAATATGTTGAAAATGTATCATCTAGACGACAGATCGAGACGTTATCACTATACCATTTGGAGGGTATTTTAGAGACCATAGTGCTTGGTGGGAGTGTTTTATTTTTGGACAACTATAGGTGTTGGTGGGGGATGGACGAACTATTTTGAGTTTGTATAATTATCCTTTCAAACGGACCAAGGCCTTCTCTAATAAAATTCTCCTTCAAAAAGGAGATAAAGGTGTTTTCAAATTGTTAAACCAACTCCATATTGTATGATCTACGCATCATTGCAACTCCTCTCCACCCTCCCTTATTGTTAATGTCATGCTTGCAGTTAATACATTTTGCGGTCAATGACCATGCAATCAACTATTTTGAAAATCATAATGATCGTGAAAATCATAATGATCATTTAATCCATTCACAACTTGCATGAACAAATATGAGTAGAAGTGTATTTTTCGCATTTATTCTTTAATCTCTCTTTTCTAACCGTTGCGACTTATATTGGGTGTTATGTTTGTCTTTCATCTTTTCTTAGGGAAGGAATTGTTCAAGAATATTAAAATGGCCTGCATGTTGACTATTTCATTTATGTCAAGTTATTAGGTTGAAAAGTAAAAACAAATTGATTGTTTGTAGAGAAACAATGTGAAGTATTCACAACCTCAACCAAGGAGAATCTATTTGTACAAATAATAATGGACCACAAAATTTGAGACTAGTTGAGCACTATAAAAATCATCATCTTGAACTTTTTAGCTTCTCAATTTTTCATTGAAAAATATTTGAAAGTTCAAGATGGTGATTTTGATAGCCATGCTTTTCTTTTCCATGTGAAGAAAAACATTGAATAGTAAGATCTCCTATTAAAAATAATTTTGATTTGTTGTTTCAATATAGAGCTCATCCTTAAATATATAATACAACCTTTAATATATAATACATCCTTAAATATATCATCCTTCTTTACAATGAAGGATGATACACATGCTAAAAACAACAAATCCAAAGGAATTTTATTTGATTTTTTGTTTCAGTATAGAATTCATCCTTAAATATAATATCGCCTTTACAATGACGGATGATCTCTATACATTGAAAACAATAAATCCAAAGGATTGGACTTTTATTTCGGGAACTGTTCATATGTCTTTCTTTTGAGTTTGAGTGAAGGACGATACTTACATTGAAAACAACAAATCCAAAGGAATTTTATGAAGAGATTGTTGAAGGAAGTCTTTCTTTGCTTGGAAAACTTGTATCTTGCTCAATAAATAAAATGGTGGATTTCAATATAGATTTTGACATTTCCTTGGATTTCACTTCAATTGCTCTCTTTTGGATCTTTTTGGGATGTAGTTTTTGTGAATAACTCTTCCACGGTATCACAATTTATAGTGTTTTTAATAATGCAAAGAAGTTGAAAAAATGAACTACAAATTTTGTACCACTGTACAACTCTCGATTGCATTGAAAGTTGTAGCTTGATTTCTATTTTATTAGACATCTAAAATTTTGATATTTACAACAATGGGTGTCATATTTCTTTTTTGGACAATAGCAATTACTTTATTATATCATAGGGTTGCGTAGTCCACCAAAATTTACATCAAAACTTGGCCTGCAACCATCAATCCACCAAAGATGAACAAAACAAAAAAGAAATACCATTGTTCTAAACATCCTCAAAACCCACCGACAATTCTCTAAGATTCTATGACTACAACCATTCATTTTGACAAACTAAAATAAAAGTAACTATAAAAATTTATCTCATAACACTAATTAGTGATGAGAACCTAGTCAATTAGTCTGAGATGGCGAGGGGTCCTATGGATGAGAAGGAAGCATAACACTCTCAACCACACTCTCGAGCATATTGAAACTCGAGAGTGTTCCTGTGGCTCTTCCCCATAGAGCCTCTCTCCTCTATCGACAATTCACTCTAGCTCCTCTTCATTCTTCCAATGATGGATACCATGGACCATTCCTTCCACCTCTTATTTGAGTGAACTGAATGACCTTGAAAGTTTGCGATTGCTGTACTTGAGACACATCATCCCACGTGGGATACAAAAATCCCCCTCGTCCAACCGGTCACCTTTAGCCATAGAAGCAACCGATGGAGGAAAGGAATCTCGATCAGAAAGTGAGAACAAATGCTAGAGAAAACTGCACACTAGCACTTTTAACCATGGTATGCCCAGACCAAGAATGATCCCTCCAAGAATATACCCTAGCATGTTTCCATTTGACATGTCGCACGTTTGGACATGAGGTGGTTTTCCCTACCTCCATCTATTGATATAATGTCCCGGATCCTTCACTGTGGTCTTCGCTTGAGTGGACGTCGACTTGTCCCTTCCAAGATTTCGATGTGGACCTCCATGAATCCGCCCTCGCTTGTTCGTGTCTGTCATTTCCCACTTTTGTCCATGAGATAGTTGTGTTGCCTCCATCTGCGTTCGTGGATGTCAAGCGGGAGCATGTGCGAATATTAATGGTATTGGGCACATGGGTTGAAAACAACATGTTGAGTTCAGTTGTCATGGCAATGAGTGGGTGATATTAAATGTTAATATTTGCACGAGGTGTGTATGGATGTAGTGTATGATAATCATGTTTGGGCCCTCCTTTATCCATGAGGGGGATTTCAACAGTTTTTATATCATCTCTTTTATGCTAAAAGAAGGATCTTTGAATAGAAGTTGAGGGGTTTACACTATACATAACCCTAATGAATGTCCAGGATGATTGTGGGGCTGGCGAGAAAGTTAAAGAACTTGAAAAGAAAAGAGAAGAGCTGCTCATCCAAGAGGAATTGGAGTGGAGGTTGAAAAGTCGGGCTACATGGATCGAAGCAGGAGATAGAAATACTAAATTTTTTCACACCTTTGCCACCCACAGGAAAAACACAAATAATATTTGGGAATTAAATACTACAAATGGAAATGTTATTTCAGGGTTGGAAGGACTGTTACATGTTGCAAAAGAGCATTTTAGTAATGCTTACAATGATTCTGGTTACTGCAATCTTCTTACTCAACTAAAAGTGGCTAGGAGCTATCCTGTTATGGTGTATGAGATTGAGGCGGAGGATTTGAGCAAGGCAATCACCATACAGGAAATTGAGGAGACTTTGAAGGGTTTCGCCAAGGACAAAAGCCCTGGCCCCGACTGTTCCTTGAATTCTTCGATATCATGGGAAGTGATATCTTGGAGATGGTCGAGTTCTCTCATGTGGAGGGGTATATTTCTAATGGACTAAATTCTACATTTTTAACATTAATTCCTAAGACTGGTAATCCTAGCACCTTTGGAGACTTCACGCCTATAGCATTGTGCAACTTGGCATACAAAATAATATCCAGGATCATTGCTGTCAGATTAAAACCTTTATTGTCTCGTGGTATCTCATGGGAGCAGTTTGGTTTCTGGCAAGACAGACAGATCCTAGATGCAATTGGTATCACCCAGGAGGTTATACACACAATGAAAATGCAGAAGAAAGCTGCATTACTGTTCAAGATTGATCTTGAGAAGGCATATGATAGAATTGATTGGGGTTTCCTCCGCCTGATCCTTATTCAGATTGGTATACCTCCTCTTGTTCAATGATGGATTATGGCATGTGTTACAACTGCCAACATTGTTGTCCTGGTTAATGGAGCACCCTCAAGTTTTTTTTTAAATTTCTAGAGGGGTTCGGCAAGGGTTCCCACTGTCGCCATTAATCTTCCTTCTAATCATTGAGGGTCTTAGCAGGATGATTGGGAATGCTAGAGCTATGGGAAACATAAAAGGTATCTCCTTTTCTGATGAACTGTCTCACACACATTCCCTTTTTGTTGATGATGTCCTCTTGGCTAGTTTAGATTCAGAAGAAGGATGGCAGCATTACAAACTTGTTATTAAAGATTTTTGTGAGGCATCGAGTATGTTGGTTAACCAAAGGAAGTCTAATATCTATCACATGGGGATTGAGGGAAACAAACTGGATGTTCTCAAAAGAATGTTTCCTTATCAATTCTGTCCCCTAGAGGATGGGTTTAAATACCTTGGATATTTTATTAAGCCTTGTGCTTACCGGAGAAATGACTGGTTGTGGCTGGTTGAGAAGGTGGAGAAAAAGATCAATCATTGGATATATAGATTGTTGTCTATCGGAGGGAGGCTAACATTGGTTAAATAAGTTCTTACAGGTATTCCTGTTTATTGGTTTTCTCTACTACAGATTCCATGCTTTATCATAAATTGCTTGAGGAAGCTTTTTTCAATTTTCTCTGGACAAGTGGTTTAGAAAACAACAATATGGTTATGACTAGGTGGGAGTCTATTGCTCGCTCTGAAAGTAGTGGGGGGTGGGGGATCAGGAACCTTTCTCTGTTCAATTGTGCTCTTAGAATGAGAAGTTTATGGCGAGGATTGTTTGGCCCTACATTGTGGACTAGCCTACTCAAGGTAAAATACATCAAGGAGGGTGTAACCAATTGGATTCAGAATCCAAATAAGAAAATCCGGGGTGGCTCTCCTATCTGGGAAGGATTCATCAAAGTTTTCCCTTTGTTGGCTATAGATTTATCATGGAAAGTAGGGAATGGAAAAAATGTATTGGTTGGGATTGACCCAATTGTGGGAATGGAAGAAGAGTATATGTTATCTGCAGGAATCATTAACACTTTACATAGATTTGATTATGCTACCCTAAACAAAGTTCAGAGAGTCAATATAAGAAATAATCAAGCATATTGGATCACAGCAATGGAATTGGGGTTTGAGGATAATGAGGCTAGCGAATGGAGTATGTACACCAACAAACTTAATTATGTTGGTTGTAGACTGTCATTGGAGAATGATAGCATAATCTGGACCAGTAATAATGCTACAGGTATGGTAACAACAAAGTTGGCCTACGAGGTAATTGTCAGCCACAAAGGCATGTATCCAGCAAATTGGTGGTACAGGGTCCTTTGGAAATGGAAAATTCTGGTGAAGGTTCAATGTTTTATGTGGCAAGCACTACATGGCAGTCTGAAAACCTGGGAAAATCTTGCTAAAAGAGGGTGGGTTGGCCCAAGTTTATGTTTCTTATGCAGAAATAGTAATGAAACCACCCAACACATTTTGGTAGAATGTGCATTTTCAAGAACTATGTGGTCTAGCATCATATTACATCTTAAGTTGGATTTGCAATGGGATTTGGATATGTTTGAGGTAAATGTGTACAAATGGTATCGGCGATGCAAAAGTATCCCATACTTGCCAGCCTTGATTTCTTGGCACATCTGGTGGTCCAGAAACAAAGCAATATTTGAAGACAAAAAGCCTAGTTTGTTTTATTCATACAACAAAATTCTGGATTTAATAAAAGATTACAACATTAATGATAGTCAGAAGGGCACCCGTCAGCTTGGTTCTTTCAATATTCCTCATCATAGACCAGTTGCCTTTTTTGATGGAACAACAATTGATGGTTTATGTGCTGTTGGGGGGGTGATATATATCAACAAAGACCATTTTTTCACACTTATGATGAAGTGTGGTAGAGGAACCAACAACAAAGCTGAATTACTCGGGCTTTGGTGTGTGATTCCAGTCGCTATTGAAATGGGGCTATATGTTTTGACTGTTTTTGGCAACTCCAGGTTAACAATAAAATGGGCTCAAAATTACTATAATTTAAATGTCCTTGCATTATATCAGTGGTGTAGAAGAACAAGAGAAAAAATTAATCACTTCAGTGACATCAACTTTGAACATATCTTTCGTCAGCATAATCAGATAGCAGATGCACTTTCCAAAGCAGCACACGGAGGAGCAGAGGGGTTTGTTAGATGTGAGGAACACCTGGAGAACCAGTGCATTGATAAGGGTACAATCAACTTTTTTAAGCAGCAGTAGATATTATAAGGACAGTTTTTGTTTCTGAATTTTGTTTTTGTTGTTGTAAAACCTCATTGAGAGGCTGATATTTGAAGAGCAGATGTTTTTCTGTGAACATAAGTCCAGGTATATGACTTATGAATATTTTGTACTATTTGATTCATATAACATGAATACCAATAGTATGGTTTTTTTTCGCCGAAAAAAAACTATATTTCAGTTATCTTGTTTCGGCATGTATAAGTATGTTAATGTGGAATAGAAGTGGGGTTCAGATTCATTGTGCACATTGTTGTTTTTTATTCAAGTTTTGGTTGCATTTTTTTTGTATTCCTTAATATTATGTCGGAGTCATATTGCTATCTTTGAATGTTTTAATTTGATTGATGGCTTGATTTAATCATTTATACAATAGATGCGATGAATTTAATTAATAACTAATACTTCTAAGTATTTTTTTTGGGATTCAAAGGCTCCCTTTCCGACATGATTTTGGGATTGGGAAATTTGTGTATAGATATTTTACAATATCAAATAGGTTTTCATATTTGAAATTAAAGTGTTGAAGTTTTTTAAAATGATCTCTCCTAGATAGTGAATATGAACTTCAAGGAGTCTCAAAGAGCTATATATAAATTGTTTAAATAAAAACATCAACATGTTATTTTATTTTTGTATATCAAGGCATAATATTACTATGGTGGACATTGTTAACTTTTTTAATGTTGAGGATATGCAACAAACTAATTTGAATCATGTCATGCTCACAATAATTTTATTGACAGTGTGGTGTATAATCTGTAAAAAATGAAGAATCAAAGAACCATTTGATTGTACATTGTTCAAATGCAAGTAAGCTTTGAGATAAAACAATAAAATTGACATCTTTCGAATCACCATTTAGATCTACGAAATTTAAATTGACAATTGATAGAATCAAGAATCATACTTATGGAATTGTAATTCTAGTTTTTGGAATTAAAAACTTCACTTGTGAGATAAGAAACCACACTTTCAATTAAAAAACACAATTTCCGAATAAAAAATCACACTTTTTGAATCGAAAATGCACTTTTAAAAAAGAATTTGCATTTTTTGAATCCATAATCTCACTTTTTGAATCGGAAAATGCACTTTTCAAAAAACAAATTGCACTTTTTGAATCCATAATCTCACTTTTTGGGTTCAAAAGGATTCTAAAATTGCACTTTTGGAATTCAAAATTGCACTTTTCAAGCCTGATTTTGCACTTTAGAAAGGTTGTTTTTTGACTTTAGAAAGCATGATTTTTCACTTTTTTTAGTCCAGATTTCGCTCAAAATGTCCAAATTTAATCAAATGGGTGTTGTTGTGGAGTAAGATACATATCTAGAATCATAAGGACCTTCCATTCATATCGAAGTTGAATATTATTATCCATATTGTTTATATGTCTCATGTTTATTATGTGTCCTATTGGTTTCCTAACATGGCTCAATTTTGTTGGGTTGAGTAGATTTAGAGAGGTTACCTATGGTCCAAGTATGGTGGAGAGTGAGGGTTTCCTTTGATGCCATAGGATTTTTGCACCATTCCAAGGATGATAGGGGGCTTGTTTTTATTAATGTTTCCACTTAGGGGAGTATCTAGCAACTCAGTGGGTGGTGACGTTGTGGCTTGACAGTTTAGCTCCTTGATAGATTCCTTTTCATCATCAGGTGTTTTCAATGCAACATTCATATAGAGTTTGAGGAACTTTCACACTATGTGATATCATCGCATCTCCTCATCTCTTTCGAGTGCCTAGTTTCCTCATCTTCGTAAGAATATGGGTTGCTTGGAAGAAATTTTTTGGTTTGGTTTGTTAGCAGTAGGAGGGTAGCATGGATGGTTGGAATTTAGCTCCTTGTCCCATTTGGAGTTGGAGGGTTCAAGATTCATATGTGGAGGATATACCCCATTTTTTCTCTCATATATTCAATAGGAAGGGCATATTTCTATGGGTTTATTTATGGGATCCAGTCTCTCATTCTTGGCAGGGGTGGTGTGCTCTTTCTGAAGAGTATGGACTCCTTGCTTTTAATCATCCTTCGATTGTGGAGCTTCAAGGGATTATCCCAGAGGTTGAGTTATATAAATTGAACATTTGAATTCCCATGCCTTTTTTGAGATATTGTATTCGGTGTTTTGGTCAGTTGCTTCAATAGCATGACCCTTGTCACTTGTATTCCATGCTTCATAAGAGGCATCCATCATCCTTTATTCTAAATTCTTGCTCAATATTAGGGATTTGGAGGATAAATGGATTAATTGGTTGTAGATTGGTTGGGCATAGAATATTTCGTATAAGCCAATATTTTTTGCATGGCTGGTGATTTATCAAGGGATTCCATCCAAGGCTAGGTTGGTCAAGAGTGGGATTTCTGATGGCCCTTGTCCTATTATTGCTAGTTTGAGATAGTGAAGCACATATTTAGGGAGTGTTAGTATTACCAACTATGTTGGAGGCCTCTTTAGGATCAATTTTTAGGAGTTCTTTAGGGAAGTGTTCATTGGTGTTATGTTTTATATAGTGATTGGTGCACTTAAGTTCACCCCGCACTTGCAAAAAATTAGTATTTGTTGAGTATAAAATATTTATTTTGTATGTGGAAGCTTATCTGTAAGACATTTTTTTTCTCATGAGGTTATCTCATTGTCTTCTTTTTGTTCTATGTGGTTGGATGTAGTTAGCATTCGATTTCTATCCAAAGGGGATTTATTGATAAAATATGTCCCCCCTCCCCCCCCTCTCTCTCTCTCTCTCTCTCTCTCTGTATATATATATATACTTTAAGATAATACTAATATATTTAACACCTTCTCTATTCACTCTTCGCATTAAGATAATATATATATGTATAATGACTATAATATGATACATTTCCTTAGGATCAAAACAAATGAACATTTCTTCTAATAATGATTTCAATGAAGTTGTGAAATAAAATTTGTAACACAAAAAGTAAATTGTAATTTAATAAACAAACTAAAGTGTAGTATTGGTCTAGTGTACATATCAGCAATGATATTGGACTTAGTTATTGGTCCATTGTCCATATCAACAATGATATTGGACACTCAAGTACAACTCTCTTGGACATATTTTAGATGGATCTCGATAAATCTTGAGTTTTGAGCTCTGCATTATATGGATCTCTTTGTGTGTTGGGGGGGGGTATTTTGATTCATTCAATATCATTGCATTCTTTCCAAGGGAAGGATTGTAGTTACATAGCCTCCCTACCAAAGGCATGTTGGGGTGCATTTATCTTCATTATAAATTTTAATATAGAAAATAGTATGCACTATTTTATCTTCAATGGAAAATTCTAATGTAGATAATAAGCTTGACAAGAAAGCATACATGTTTTGATGATGTGATATTCAACAAGTGGTAAATTTGAATTCATATGAACATACTAATGTTTAGTAAAAACATTTGGCCTATATTTCATATACTATGTGTCATATCTCATCCTATGTGTTTACTTCAGAGTTTGGAAACCAAATATGTGGTAAGGAATTAAGAAATTTAATGTTTTTTTCCCTTTTTTCAATATTGTTTTGGAGAATCTCTATAATATGTTGCACATACTTATAGATAATGAAATCACATACATATTGTTATAGCACTATTTGGAACCATAATGACCCTAATGGCATCCAAGTGTCCCTAATGGAATCCATATTTCCCTAATTTACCTCCAAATATTGCTAATTTCATCTAAAGAGTCCCTGATAGATGCCAAAGGCCCTAAATGACACATCAAGATCCTCCTTAGTTGATGTTCCTACACCAAAATTTAGTTACAGGTTATTCCAGCCTAAAATTCACTGAAAAGATTGGTTTTGAGGGGACACACTCTTTCCCTTGAGGAAAGGAGAGTGTGCACACTCCTTCCCCTTAGGAAAAGAATGTGTGCATTAAAAATAGGCAAATACCACTAAAATCCTTGAATTTCATGAAGATGAAAGGTGGGAGCAACGGTTTATGAGTTTTACCTCCACAGAAACAACCTCTAATGATATCAAACCATGTTAAACAAAGCCTTCATGGGAGAGATTAGGGGCACAATTACATTCATAACCTTATGTTGGAGAAATTGTCTTGGAGATTCTGAGTTTTTATGATTTCTCTTTCCCCGGAAATCCCCGTTTCTGATGTCTTTCCTCTCTTGAGTATTGAGTTAAGATCTAAATATGATCTCTACATATTTTTGAAGGTGAATATTGAAGATAGTGAAAGTAAAACATTAGTGGCTCAGGTGTTGAGGGACCCAATCTATGGTTTAAAAAGGTGCCTACAACAAGATAAGGTAATTGTACTTGTTGTGTATTGTTAGTAAAATAGATATCTATCCTCTCCCTCCCTCCCCCAATATAATTGCAATGATTAATTGTATGTGATTCATGTTGGTTGGAAGGAGCAATATTTCTAATAGATTGGTTAGGATTAATTGATGATAGATTTGAAGTGTTTTATGGTTCATTTTGTTATTTAGACATCATATTTGAGGATGCTATTGTTGTTCTTGTGTGAAGGTTCCATATATCCTCAATTGGATTTAGATTGGAGCATGTGGATGTGAAGAAGCTATATAAAACAACCATTTAGATCCAGATAATCCTTATCTCTCAGCTCTTGATTTCTTTCTTGATTATCATCTAAGAATCCTATGAAATTTGCCTTTTTTTTCCTTGGAATTTTTTAAAAAATTTTATTCCTCAAAGAGTATGAAATTACATTTGCAGATATATGCCTCACATCTATTGAAACGATAAAATTGTTTCTTATACAAATAACCAATGCAAATAATACAAAGGATCCATAAATCGTCAAATAATCGAATATATAATTGATAAGATAAATAATGATGATTTACAATGAGGATGTAGTCGCATATATAGGGATTATATGGTGACTACTCACCAAAGGTTATGTCCCTTAGTTCAAAATAATTAACATTATGTTTTATTTTATTATTTATATTATTATATATATTATTCATATTATTTTAATATTTTATTTGTTACATTGCCTTCCCCTTAAGGGAAGCTTTGTCCTCAAAGCTTATTGCAGACAAGGCTTACGTCTGATTTTTTTGCTTATAATGTCATTTGTCATTTTTGTGTGTGTTAGTAACTGCAACTCTTGATGAAACAAGACGAAACAAGTTACGAATTCCCAAGAAAAAATGTTTCATTGTTTGTGAAGTTTCTCATCTGAGATCTATCTTCATTGGAGTTGTTTGTTGATCGTTTTGTTGGATGGAACTTCTCAATTTCCCCTTAGTTTGTTGATATTGTGTTCTTTCTTCTCTGAAACCATAACTCTTTTGTTTGTTTTCATTTTGACCATGTCATTGGTCAAAATGACTTTTATAATTTGGGTGTCGATAAGGAGTTCTTGTTGTTTGTTTTTTTATTGGATTGGATTCTTTTTGAACTGTGACGATGATTGGATTTGTATTTTATTCTTTTTCTTCAATTTGGATTTTTGAGTTCAAATGCTTGGATGTCCTCTTCTGAATTTGCTCCAACTTGATTTCCAACAAATCTTTATCATTTTTAAGATTCCTCATCATTTCTTCTTGCGATTTCTCATCATCTTTAAGCTTCTGAATCTGATCCATTAGATCTTGTTTATGCATCCTAAGGTGACCATTCTCTTCGATATTTTCTACTAGTTTCTTCTGAAGATTTGGATTCTCCTCTTCTAGATTTTGATTGTATTGTGCTTTATCATTCGCCTTCTTGATTTGAAGAAGCAGTTTCTGATTACAATCTCTCAGATGGGAGATCTCTTCTTCTTTGTCCATGACGACTTTGTCAAATTATTTCAACATCTTCTGTCTTAATTTTTGATCTTCTTGTGAGATCACCTTCGATATGTCTTTGAAGTCTTCATACGACACAACTCCTGATTTTGACTTCATTGTAACGTCCTACAGTGTGACTTGATTCTTCTTATACGAGAACGTTAAATTTTTTTTCTTTATATTTAAGATGACTACCCCTAATGTTTCCATCCATGGTGAATCCAAAATGATGTCGACTTTATTTAGATATATAGTCGTAACATTGAATTGGGATGTGAACTTATACGCATCAATTGTTAGTTGTAAGTTCGTAATTTCATATTGCTTCTCACCATAAGTATCTCTCTTTTCTATCACACTTGATTCTGGGACTAATAATTGATTTTCCAAGTTGTTGCTCATGTGATTTTCCTTGATGGTTGGACAAATAACAATGCTAATACGTTTCCTTGAATAGTTCCCTCAAGTTTTATTAGGTCATTGATGATTTTTGAGTAGGTCTTAGGGAATGTTTCTTGTTTTTTGTCACAAGATTCTATTTTATTATGCATCTTATCCAACGGCATATTTATCTTTGTATAGTATACTTTACTTTTCAATATTTAATTTTTCCCCACAATATATTATTACTATTATTAAAAGTTAATAATTATAATATTATTAATAAATATAATATAATAATTATTATGATAATAATAATTATTAATGATAATAATAATTATTAATGATAATAATAATTATTAATGATAATAATAATTATTAATAATTATAATAATTGTTTTTGAAGTGGAAGGATAATAAAAATGGCGTGGATTGGGTGGTTGGGAGGAATGATTGTTACCTTCCCCACCCAAGTTCAATTATTGCTTGCTTCTTGGTAGCCTTAAGATTTCTTATGCAATTCAACCTTTTGAAATGTGCGATCATGTCGAATCTGCATACTTTGTTTATTCTATTTATTAAATAGATGAAGTGTTGTTTTTTAAAAAGTCATGTTTTTTAAGAAATACATGAATTTTTCTTAGAGGTCAAGATGGATAATGGTTAAAAACCACAATATGGCCAAAGTCCTAGATCATGAACATGGCTCTGATACCAAATGAAACGATAAAATCGTTTCTTATACTAATAACCAATGCAAATAATACAAAGAATCCATAAATGGTCAAATAATCGAATATATAATTGATAAGATAAAGAATGATGATTTACAACGAGGATGTAGCCACATATATAGGGATTATATGGTGACTACTCACCAAAGGTTATGTCCCTTAGGTAAAAATAATTAACATTATGTTTTATTTTATTATTTATATTATTCATATTATTTTAATATTTTATTTGTTACATATATTCTAAATACATATAATTGGTCATCTTCACTTCTGTACGCACAAGGAAATACATAAGGCTTAAATAAAACTAGAATTTCACTAGTTGAGTAAAGAAATCAATAAGCAACAGGAGGATTTTGTTGGGAAAGCCCGCATCACATGTGCATCCAACATGAGTTTAATCTAAGTGAACAATCAAGATTATCTGTTCATTTATTGCTTGGTGGGATATGCGATCCAAAATTGAGGAGTTGGGTAGTTGGATCCACTTCTAATGAGTGTTTTGTTGATGCTTAGACAAGTTTAGGAGGTAAATATGGTCCAATGGCATGAAAGAGAACATGAGTTGGATGATGCCCAAGCAGCAAATGACCCTCAATGCATGAATGCATTTCGGAATTGCGGGCTTTTGAAATACTTCCACATCTAGGGCATGAGAGCCCAAGTACCGCTACTGGAATATCTGATTCGATGTTGGGATCCAGAGCAGTAACACTTTTGGGTTGGTGTACACACACTGACCATAGATATCGAGGATATTTTTTGACGGGGTTGTCCCGACGGGGGGATCCCGTGTATTTGATAGGATCACGAGGGAGTGAATGGACTACCGAGGATGTAGTGGCCCAATGGTGTACTCTAGGAACACTGATGGTTGGTGGGAATATTCCCATCAAATATGTGAGGGACCACCCCTTACACACAGTTTTGTTCACTATTGAGAGGGTGGCAGGGAGCAGGGCTCCTCACTTGGCTAGAAAGGCCCACATGCTATATGCAGAGGAGTGTATAGCTCCTACAGTATTCTACTGGTGTGAGGGACTCTTCGTTTCTCTTAGAGAGCAGCTCACCAAATGTCGGCGTGGTGAGCTGAAACAGTTTGGATATGGATCTGTTGTGGTCTCGTTCTTTCTAGAGCGGGTTCCACATATGCGCCCACAACTTGAGATAGATGAGTTGGATCCGAGGGATCCACACATGGTACGATGGTTTGAGGTGATGGTCCATCATGGCGGTGGGGGACCCATCATTAGCTATGGTACTCCTTTCTTCATCTAGTTGAGGGGACATCTCCTCATGGTGGAGGACTACCCTTACAAGGGTGTCGATTTTAGAGAGGACCCATAATTGGTTCTGCCTGAGGGCGCACAGTGGGGATACATAGGTAAGAACGACAAATCTATTATGTTTTCATTTTATGATTTTTATATGTTTTTGGGAGTAGTACCGATGACTTGTATATGTTTTATGTAGATGTTGGTCCATCCCGTCTAGTGGGTGCCTCTCCGATTGCGCGGAGAGGGGCAGTATGAGATATGGAGGCCGGAGATCGATATACCATGGAGGAGTTGGATGAGATGGAGGAGAACCTCTAGTGGTTGACTCTTGACATCCCAAATCCATGCATACATGAGCTACCTCGCCATTATCAACGACATACAGTGGGTGTATCCGAGCATTTTGGAGCATTGTTGTAGAAAGTAGCCAGACCCATCGTCTTCTATCATGAGCATCCTAGGGATTAGGCTCATGCATATATGTATTGTACTGAAAGCCACGGGATTCATATTTTTGTAGAGTAGACTCTTACTGAAAGCTCACGAGATTCAGATTTTTGTATCAGTACCACGTTTTGCATCTTTTATCGACATGATATATATAAAACTCTATTTGCGGCTCTATATACCATGTTATAGTGATGATTATGGGATCTTGTACGTGTTTTCTTATATATTATGGATGATTGACATGTTGTGTCATTTTTACATCTTTTGAATAAAATGTTTTACAAATGTGCAATGTACCAATCAAGTATAAAATTGGCCAATGAGTCAGCAATAATGTTCATCTCTCTAGGAATATGCAGGTATTGAATAGACTCGAAAGACCTCTCTAGGAGACGTACTTGTCGGAATAGGCGGAGTAGGGTGGGGTCGTGGATAACGTAGATACGAATAAGGTGGGAGAACACTAGTTGCGAGTCAAGGTGAATTACAACATGGTCCATACCCAGGGAAAGAGCGTCGGTTAAGAATCCAATCACCGCGTGATACTCGGCGGCGTTATTGGTTGCGTACCCTAGACAACTCCCTCCTGAACTAATGAGCTCGCCAGTAGGAGAGTAAAGCACCCAAGCTGCCGAAGCGAGGTTACGGGTATGCTGACTGGCGCCGTCCACGAATCCAACACATATTGCCATCTGCACATTCAGGAAGAACATGGTATAAGCATAGAAACAAGATCCTAACACACTCAAGCAAAGCGTCACACCAAACAAAACACACACCATGTATAGTATATACATAGTACTAGTGCATAAAAACTTAGGCATAATACCGCTTCAGGTATAGCCCGTTACGAGGATCTCCCAAAGATATTCCATCATAGTCTTCGAGTTCATATGCTCCCTTCTCCAAGACACGTTTAACCACATATGGCCCATGTCACATGGAATCAAACTCGCCTGCCCCCAGCTTATCATGCTTTTAGTCATAGGTGAGGACCAAATCTACCTCGTTAAAGATACGAGGCTTGAATGACTTGTCACACTAGGATTTGATGCACTTTTTATGTGCTTCATTAGCAAGAGCAGCATCGCGGAGGGTTTCATCGAGTTTAGCCAAGTGTATAAAGTGTTCTTCCTCGATAGTAGTGTTTGGAAGAAGTTCGGCTGCAAGTTTCAATGATGGAATCTTGCACTCAATAGGTAGGACTGCCTCCAGTTTGTAAACCAATTGGAAAGGAGTGAATCCGGTGGCAGTCTTGACGGAGGTCCGGTATGCCCATAAGGCAGAAAAGAGCATATTGTACCAGTTAGACTTGTGTGTAGTGACGTGTACCCACCATGCATTGGATCATGGTTTTCAAGACCTTGTTGATGGCCTCTACTTGTCCGTTAGATTGTGGGTAATATGGAGTTGAGTTCTCATGGTGAAAACCCAGTTCGACGCTCAATTCGTCTACCATCTTGTTCTAGAAATGAGATCCATGATCCGTAACAATGGCTTGTGGGACTCCGAATCTCGCAATGACGTGATTAAACATAAAGAGTGCGGTTGTTTTGTCGTCTTCATTGTACGTAGGAATAGCCTCGGCCGACTTGGTAAAATAGTCAACATTAATGATGATGTAACCATGCCCCCCGGCTGAGGTAGGCTTATAGTGCATGAAATTGATTCCCCATTTAGCAAAGGGGCCGACGACAATAACGGGCTGTCATGGGGTTAGGTGAGAAGGCGGTTTGTGATGAAACAACTGGTAGGGAGGACACTTTTTGACGCCCTCGAAACAATATTTGAAGATAGAAGGCCAGTAGTATCCAGCGCGTAGTATTTTATGGGCTGTATCCATCCGAGAAATATGACCTCCACATGCCCCAGATTGACAGTCATTCAGAACTTGTTCAGCCTCATCATGAGTTAAGCAGCGTCAGAGGATGGAATCAACACCATGATGATACAAGGTATCATCGATGATCATGTAGTACTTGGTGTGGTGGCATATGCGATGGCGGTCGTCACGAGACAGTTGAGGGTTGAACCATTGGGTTTGGAGATATAACGTGATGTATCCATACCATGGTTCAGACGTACTGTTAAGAAACAATGAATCATAGGGGAGAGAGTCGATAGGATCAGTTTCCGTATCAGTACGGGGAAGATCACAGATGAGCTCCGCAAAAACCAAAGATTTCTTTGATTTGTCCTTCTTGAACTGGAGATCGAATTCCTGAAGGATAACGATCTAGCGTGAATATTTTCCCCCGAGCACCGTGCGCGTAAGAACATGGTACATGGGGTTAGAGTCGGCTATGATAGTAGTAGTGCGAAGCAAGATATAATGGCGAAACTTCTGGACAACAGTGACTGCTGCGAGAGTGAGTTTCTTGACATGTGAGTAACGGGTTTTGGGGTCAAGGAGACCCTTACTCACGTAGTATATCACATGTTCCTCGGCGTTGTTGTCTTCTTGAACCAAGACCATGGAGATCGTGGTCACGAAAGCAGAGAGATAAAGGATGTAATCCTTGTAATAATTGGGTGGTTGAAGCACAGGGGTGTGCGTGATATCATGTTTTAGGTTGTCAAAGGATTGTTGGGCATAATCATCCCAAATGAAGGGGACTCCCTTCTTCAACAACCACATGTAGCCCTGTGTCTTCTCAGCGAAATTACATACAAAACGCCGAAGGTAGTTTTCCTTCCCTTGCAAACTTTGAAGTTCTTGGATGTCGGTGGGAGGTGGGAGAGCTATGATAGCTTCCACATTCAGGGGATCAATGCAGATCCTGTCTTTTGAAAGAATGAAACCTAGGAGGCGTCCCGATTCGACGGAGAATATGCACTTGTGAGGGTTTAGACGGATGTTATATTGTCTACATATGAGGAAAACAACCATCAGATGATCTATATAGAACTCGTGATGAGTTGAATGTGCAGGAAGATCGTCTAGGTATGGTTCCACAAAGTCCTTCACATCATGAAAGGCATACGACATGGGCCGCTGGAATGTTGCACCAACATTTTTAAGGCCAAAGGGGAGTTTGCGATAAGCAAACATGCCCTAGGGGTAGATAAAATCAGTTTTATGTTGATCGGCCGAGTGGATCTTGATCTGATTATAACCGAAAAAATCATCCATGAAAGAGAAGATGACGCTTCCGGCACAGTTGTCGATGGTTTGGTCGATGAATGGGGTAGGGTAGTTGTCCTTAGGACAAACCTTATTTAGATCCCTATAATCGACACAAACCCTAATGGTGCCCTGCTTTTTGTTCACATGGATGACATTGGAGCCCCACTCTGTTAAGGGAATAGGGTAGATGAAGCCAAACTTCAACAGATTTTAAATCTCGGCCTTTATAGCTGTAGTATTTCTAGGGTGCATGGGACGTACAACTTTTTTTGGATGGGTTTAGCGTCGGGATATGTCTTGATCTCATGTACAACAATGGAAGGATCAATCCCGAGCATTTCTTCATAGGTCCATGCGAAGACGTCGCGACATTGTTTGAACAAGGCCTTATATGTGGTGATCTCGTCGGGAGAGGAGTTCTGGCCAAGCCAGATATGTTCCACGACTCCAGATGTAGCCGAGATGTCAATCGAAATAGTGGGCGTAATGTTCGCCAAGTTTCCCTTTGTGACCGTATCACAAGTAAGAATTGGAGACTGGGGGCAAGGAACAACATCCAATGACAACAAGGTAGTAATGTTGTTCTCCACAATATTGATGGGAGTTAGGAAAGACAAACGATCATGGAGGTATTCCCGTGGAGGTTCATCTACACTCATAATCTCCATAATGGACTCGTCGGAATGAAAATTTTGGAGCAGATGATCTGGTAGAGATGAAGTCCGTTGCAGAGAACAAGATGAAGATGCCATTGAAAAGTGGGCATTGAGGGTTGATTGGATGGACTCATAAGTTGCTTCGGCTGGTGATAGAGGCATGGGGTCTCCAATCAATTGCATTGTCGCGAGGTCGGGCATGAGCCATTGATCAGTAGAGTTGGATGATGATGGAATCATGGAGGAGATCATGTTCACCGTGACAACATGGTTAGGGGGATCCGGGGTTGGAAAGACACCCATAAGAGATGAATATTTTATGAGGCCGACCCCCATGCTCTCATATAGCTATGAATATTTCCCTAGAAAAGGGACATTGTCTTCAGGATGATTAGCGGTGTCCGGTGTACAGAAGTCTAATTGGTCGATGGTGACAATTCGACATTGATGAGGGAATTGCACAATGAGGAAGACAGATGATGTGACTGCAATCATGGCATAAAACCAGTTACGACCAAGCAAGAGGTTATAATCCAATGGGGCGGCGACTAATTCCATGTCAATGGTCACATTTCCCCCAGCTCTATTGCCAAGGCTTGTAACAACTTGTGGGGTTGGAATCCA
Source organism: Larix kaempferi (assembly GCA_027924585.1). Taxonomy (NCBI): domain Eukaryota; kingdom Viridiplantae; phylum Streptophyta; class Pinopsida; order Pinales; family Pinaceae; genus Larix; species Larix kaempferi. The sequence continues at coordinate 10,951,794 of BSBM01000136.1, forward strand.
CTACCGTCGAATGCTTTCAGGGTAGTAGGATAACAGTTTAACTTAGGAGATCCAATGGCTTTCCAACAGGATAACGACATGACCGAGGTGGAGGCTCCTTCCTCTAACACAGTATGATGGATTGTCTTCCCAACAACCTTCGTGGCAATTTGGAAATCCAGCTGATGGGAAAGCCCTGGTTTGAAATACTTAAGTTTAAACATGATCGTATTTGAGGAATCTGGGTCTTCGACGTCGATGGAAGTGAGAAGGGTCATACGTTGATCGGTACAGTTCAATAAGACTTCTAGCGTCGACATGGCACAAGGATCTTGTGCCAAGTCCTCTACAATGTTGTAGTTCTGAGCTGCCTGAGCATTGGGATTGAAAAATGCTTTTCGAATCGTGCTTTTAGGCGGACGCAACACTAAATCTAATGAAGGTTTCTCAATGGTGAGAGGACCTTGCGGTGCAGGAATGTATGGGGTAGAGGCATAAGCTTTTTCAGTATTAATTCCGGTAGATTCCTTATGAGTAACTGAGTCGTATGATCATGATCGAGTATTGAAGTTAACCGTTTCACTACGCATCATGAGAACATGTGCGGTGGAGGATGTTTCTCCTTCGGAAAATATACCTAAGAAGACTTAAGGCTAGATATCCCTAGTCCAATTGGATCTAGAACAAATAAAGTACATATATAATCAATTTCCCTAGATCAATAGAAATTTAAATTGAGTCTCATACCTGACATTCGCAATTCCTTTCACCCTTCGCTTGATCCAATGCTCCAGAACCTTCAGATCTCCAATTGCAAAGCCATGTTGAACAAGTAGAAACAAACAAGCAGTAAAAGCATACATTGCATATGATTGATCTAAGCTAATAGTTAAGGAAGACAACTCTAAATATTACCAACACAATAATGTATATGGGAAGAGATTGTATTCACTGTAATAAAGGAGAGTTCATAGAGAGAGAATGTTACAACCTATGCCTTAACATTGCAACCTTCCTTCCAACAAGCCAATCCAAGCCTCCAAGGATGAATTAAATCTCCTATAGATGAATAGGGATCACCTAGAGTGATTCCACCAGCATGAGAGTACTATAGACCTTCCTCCTTTTCCAATGGGGAGAGGCTTCATATATATAAGACCAAATGGGTAGAGTAGGTTGAGGATTAATGGGAGAAGTCTAAGGGATCTTCCCTTGAGGTTAGAGAACCGAAGGACAACTGACCTATCAATTAGGGATAGAATTCTACCTCACCATGCTTCGAGAAGTCGCTCGAAGCCCTTGTTTATCCATTTTAACTAACCCTGGCGCACCTTGTATGAAGACAACATTCGCCAGGAAGGGTTGGCACAGCTTGAATGAGAACAAAAAGAGTCAATGTCACAGGATGATAGTACACATCAGGCGCCACCAAGGTGTGGTGCCTCTTGCATGGAAGCAGGGTGCACCAGCGCTCCGAGGGATGATGGAAGACAAGGTCAACAACTTTCTCAATATACTTTGGTGAGGGAAACTTCAGGGATTAAGGCAATGAGTCAACTTAGGATTTATGATTACGATATTTTGGCGTAACAGAAGCGTCCTGGAAATACAGGGCTTCAATTCTTCCCTCCATTCGGGTGGACCTGGAATCGCTTGAGCAAGGTGTTTGGGCCGAGGTGTTAGAGAAAGTGCCTTCAGTGGAGTCAACCGCGGTCGGGCAGTGGATTCAGGACCCTGTTTCGACGTGGGCTTGTCAGGGGCTCTATGAGAAAACAATCACCCTATACTCGTTCATCAAGGGATTCTTGGGAAACGTTTTGCTTGAGAGAGAGGAGAAACAATGGGATGAGGACATTCCTATGGCGTTTTGGAAGGAATTGTACCAGGATACTAGAATTCTTCATATGAAGATCGATGCTATCTGGAAGGAGCTCGGAATTCCCTACCTCCCTCAGATGGGGTGTTTTCTCTTGTGAAGGCTGCTGTGGATATTGGGTTTTATGACATTGTTGAAGACAAGGACTGGGCAGAGGCGATTCATCTCTCGATCGATTCCCATGTGTCTTAGTTGCTCTATGAAGTTCCTTTGTTTAGTGTCTTTTGTCCTTGTTTTGTTTTCTTTGGGCCACGACAATTCAGGTGGTTTTATGGTGGAATTTATTCAATTCTTAAGTTCTATCTATTTGGTTGGTAGCAACCATATCAAGTCATAGTGGTCTCTTTTGTTTGTACACCTTGTTTTCTCCCTGTTTTCTCCTTCGGGAGAGGTGTCTAGGGCCGGACTTGTTTAATTCTTAGATTGTGATATGAAAGATCAGATAAGCCTTTAATAAATTCGGGCTAGCGATTGATATATTTTTATATAGTGGTTAATTTTTTTTTTTCCATGGTATAGTGGTTAATATAATAGCGCAAACTTATTTAAAAAAAAACATAAAATAATAACCATGGAAAAAAGTAATTTGACATATAAGTCTTGCAATCAACTAACACACCACTTGTAAATATACTAATAAACACTAAACGCACTCCTTAGTGTCTGAATCCATTATTTATTATTTAATATTTATTAATAGGTATTAGGTCATTGTTTTTCACAAGTTAATAGTTGGAAAAGATGTTTCACCGTATACTAATAAACACTAAACGCACTCCTTAGTGTCTTAATCTATTATTTATTATTTAATATTTATTAATAGGTATTAGGTCATTGTTTTTCACGAGTTAATAGTTGGAAAAGATGTTTCACCGTATACTAATAAACACTAAACGCACTCCTTAGTGTTTTAATCCATTATTTATTATTTAATATTTATAGGGAACCCCACTTATTAATAGGTATTAGGTCATTGTTTTTCACGAGTTAATAGTTGGAAAAGATGTTTCACCGTAGACTAAAACACTATTTATAGGGAACCCCACTTATTAATAGGTATTAGGTTTGTTTTTCACTAGTTAATAGTTGGAAAAGATGTTTCATTGATTTTCACGAGTTAATAGTTGGAAAAGATGTTTCATTGTATTTCACGAGTTCATAGTTGGAAAAGACGTTTCATTGTTTTTCACGAGTTGATAGTAAGCAAGTTCGACCACATAATCTTTTTCCGTATTTAGTGTTAAAATATAATGATTCCAAAAGTGCGCACTGCGGATACATCTTCCACTATAGGCTATAAAACAATAAATGTAATCGACACGATAGTTTATAAACAAATAAATGTGATCGACGAGATATCCAAGTCTTTGTCGACCAGATACCCAAGTCCTTGAGAAAAGATAAAGATGGATAAACGTGTTAATTGAGAAAAATAATAAGTGCAAAATCGTTATTCTAAACATGTTAATTGACAAATGAAATGTCTATTAAACAACTCCTTGTAACAGTTAAACAATTCCTCCGCTTTAAACTCTATATATAGGCACTGGCAAGATTTTACAGGCACAAGCAAGAGCTGGTACATAGTGTCAAAAACCTATCATATCACAGCCAGCGAGAATGTCTCTTATTTCTATAGTGCCGGTGGCTTCCAAATTGTGCCTGCACAAATCCCTGATCAGTTCTACTCACGAGCTTAAGGCTATCTGTACAAAAATCCCAACACTTATAATGTGCAGGCGAGGGAAATCTGTCACGTCTTCCATGAGCATGAGTTTGAATGCAGGTCATGTACAAAGACGCATTGGCGATTATCATTCCAACCTGTGGGACGATAATTTCATACAATCTCTCTCATCGCCTTATGTGGTAATTATTACTTCAATTTCATTTCTGCATATTTTTACTTCAATCCTTCAAAATCATTAATGGAGTAGTTTTCTATTGCAAGTGCTGCAATTTGGATGTGTGATCGTTTGAACTGGTTTTCCGGCACTGACTTATAATGTTCAGGAATCTTCGTACGGTGATCGTGCTGAAATACTAATTGCAGAAGTAAAGGAGATTTTCGTGTCACTTTCGATGGAAGAAGGAGAATTAGCCAGTCCTCTCAATGATCTCCTTCAACGCCTTTTGATGATCGATAACGTTGAACGTTTGGGGATCGAGAGACATTTCCAAAATGAGATAAAAGCTGCCCTTCAATATGTTTACAGGTCAGTCCCGACGCCCTTCAAACTTTTGTTTATGTTTTCGTGACGAATTCACGTTAAAACCAGAAATTATTGTGGCCAGCAGTTATTGGAGCGAAAATGGCATTGGATGTGGCAGAGATAGTGTTTATACTGATCTCAACACAACTGCCCTGGGTTTTCGAATTCTTCGACTACATGGATATACTGTGTTTTCGGGTATACACATTATATTGACAAATCCCTCGTTTGAATTTTTTTTAATGATAGACTGCGCGTAGATATTGATTGTTAAATAATTATACATTTATGTCAGATGTGTTTGAACAATTCAAAGACCAAAAAGGGCAGTTTGCCTGGTCCGCCAATCATACGGAGAGGCAGATCAGAAGCATGCTAAATTTATGTCGGGCTTCTCTCATTGGTTTTCCCGGGGAAAAAGTAATGGAAGAGGCTGAAATATTCTCTGCAATATATTTAAGAGAAGCCCTACAAACGATTTCAGTCTCTGGTCTTTCACGAGAGGTGAGGCAGCAATAGTAATATAGCATTTGCTTATTTACATCATATCATGTTTGTTCTATCTGTTTTCATCCGATCATATGTTTGTTTCAATCTGTCTTCTGGTTTCAATTTTGTGTTGGCAGATAGAGTACGTTCTCGAATATCGTTGGCACTCAAATTTGCCGAGATTGGAAGCTAGGAGTTACATCGACATACTTGGAGAGAATACAATAACTGGGTAGGCCCATTATTTCCAGTTACCTAATAATAGTTGGGATGTCTTGAATTTTAATAGATGTAATTAGAGTGTTTGAAGACTTAGATGTCACAAAGTTAATTATTATGAATGAGTTATTTATAACTAGTTCTCCATACTTAGTTGTCTCGTCTATGCTTATGCTTTAACTACTTGTTACCTTTTTTAATTAAATAAATTTCCGTTACCCCTTATCCATATATCAACTACTCTTCCGTTAATTTTTAGATTAACTCTGATTACATTTCTATTTATTTTCAGAATACCATATGTTACGGTTGCGAAACTTCTTGAACTTGCGAAATTGGAGTTCAATAACTTCCACTCTTTACAACAGAAAGAGTTGCAATCTATATGGAGGTGAATTCTGAGCTCTCTCATTTCATATATTTTCCATGGTCTATAAGGATTTGAGTGATCAATGAAGTAAAATTCATTTCGTTTGTACCTGTAGATGGTGGAAGGAATCGGGTTCCTCTGAACTAACCTTCGTTCGGCATCGTTACGTGGAATTCTATACTTTGGTCTCTGGCATTGACATGGATCCTAAACATTCTGCTTTCAGACTCGGTTGTGTCAAAATGTGTCATCTTATCACGATTCTGGATGATATGTACGACACCTTCGGAACAATAGATGAGCTCCGACTCTTCACTGCCGCAGTTAAGAGGTAAACGATCAATTCCATGAATTTGAGATAAATATTTGGTAATATATTTGCATAAACAAAATGACCCACTTGACCAAAATTTGTGCGGATAATGACATATGATCAGATGGGATCGATCGGCGATAGAGTGTCTTCCACACTATATGAAAGGAATTTATATGTTACTTTACGATACTGTAAATGAAATGGCGCGCAAGGCAGAAAAGTCACAAGGCCGGGACACGCTCAACTATGCTCGACAAGCTGTAGGGATACCAATAATACATATATTTGAGGAAACAAATATTCCATGGCTTGTTTTTTTTATTTCACTTGCTGGTGACTATTTAATTTGCTTTGCATGTGCAGTTAGAGGATTATGTTGGTTCGTATCTTAAAGAAGCAGAGTGGATCTCCACTGGTTATATGCCAACGTTTGAGGAGTACTTGGAGAACGGGAAAGTTAGTTCTGGTCATCGCATAGCGACGTTGCAACCCATCCTCACGTTGGACATTCCTTTTCCTCTTCAGATCCTACAGGAAATTGACTTTCCATCTAAGTTCAATGACTTTGCATGTTCCATCCTTCGTTTACGAGGTGATACACGGTGTTACCAGGTACTACTTAACCTGCTAAGTTCAATGTCAAATAGAAATGCAAGATGTTTGTATTGCATTTTGCCATTGATTTTTAGACCATTTTTTGTTTTAAATTGAATGACGATTATGACACTGGCATCGAGATTGCAGGCGGATAGGGTCCGTGGAGAAGAAGCTTCCTGCATATCGTGCTATATGCACGACAATCCTGGATCAACAGAGGAAGAAGCTCTCAATCATATCAACAACATGATCGAAAACATAATCAAAGAATTAAATTGGGAGCTTCTTAAACAGGACATCAATGTTCCCATCTCTTCCAAGAAACATGCTTTTGACATCAGCAGAGGCTTGCATCACTTTTACAAATACCGAGATGGCTACAGCGTAGCCAGCCATGAAACAATGAATTTGGTGATGAAAACCGTTCTTGACCCTGTGCCTCTCTAACCACATATCAACATAAGAGATTTACATTAAGTTGGTACTTAGTTTAGGTTAGCCTATGTGGTTTACTGTTGTACTTTTCAGGCTATTAGGTCACATATGTTCAGTGACTACACTCGTCAATAATATATAAGCTATGATGTGTTATTTACAAAGTGGCAGAGTTGATTGCGAACACATAAAGACCCCGTTTCAAAATAGAATACCCAAAGCAAAATGGGGAATATATGTTTGTGGGAGAGAAAGCTTTCATTTTATTCTATCTTATTGATTAAACTTGTAAACTGCCCTGATAGATAGCAGAGACCTTTTGCACAGGGTAAAGCTGTATATATCTTCAAAAATCTTTTATGAATTATCCTCAGAGAAAATAGGGACCTCTTATACAGGTAAAAGCATTATTCACAAATATTTGGAACTTTCACAATACACACTAGCATAAAAACTTACTAACTATCTTGACAGACCATATAGACCTCTTAACAGGGTCGCAACTCCACATATTATTTAATAATTTATAATTCCGTGGAAGCAAAACAGGGGTTAAATATAAATTGCCACTTAATACATAAGGCAGAATGTTGCCATCTTGCATTAGGTGCAGCTTGTATATTCAGTAAGCTTGTACTGTACTTTTGACTTATAGCATTGTGGTACCACCAACAATTTTATTACATGCAACCATAGTAGCAACTATTAAAGCCATGCTGTGTAGATACGGGTTGAGGATGGGTGCTGCAACTTTCTAACTGGATAAATATAGTAGCATGACAAAAAATCATTGATATATATGTACATCCATAAGCATTATTTTCCACTTTTTAATAACGATGTGAACCATTTTTTATTTTTTTAATTAAATAATGTTAAGATCAAAACTACAAATCTAATGAGATCTTAACAGTCTAAAACATATTTTTTCACTTAATAAATTAATATAAAATAATTTATTTTTCTCCTAATAAATCAGTATTTAGTTAAAATATTTCAAAATAATAAAATGTAAATTTAGTTATATAAACTATGGAAGCTATCTTATAAATTACAAATGTTAAGCATATTTAGAAAACCTTAAGAAGAATCAAATCCTTTAAAATGCAATGCTAGTGTTTAACCATTTACCATTTAAATAACATTTTGACGATAAAATATTATCGATTTTAAATACTTAGCACATATAAAAATCTCAAATCTCATTTGTTTATAAGCAAAATATTAGAAACCTCATTTGTTTATAAGCAAAATATTAAATATCCCATTAAAAATTAAGATATAAAAGATAAAAAAAACTTTCATAATATTAAATATCCCATCAAAAATTAAGATATAATTAAGATATAAGAAATAAAAAATTTCATACATGCAATAAACATTGGTAATCTCTCTTAATTTAGATTTGATTCTAAGTTATCTCCACTTATTAGTCCCTACCGAAGGTTAGGGTAACTATTGAGGTCAGGGTAACTATTGTAATCGATTGGCCATTGACTTCAATTAGTTATCCTTTGACCTTGAAACATTTTCGATTTAGCCAAACTTTTTGGTTTATAATTCTTATTTTTTTAATTAAATAATAAATTTAAATTATTTTATTGAAGTGCTATGGCCACGGACTTGAAGTGTTATTCCTGGGCCAAAAGCGGAATTGTGAGATCAAAGAGATTTCTTGCTTTTTAAGACTATGTTAAAATGTTTTAACATATAGGCAAATATTTGTCTTTCTATTATAATGATACCATTAATGGTACCAACCACATTTACTGCACCATAACTTTATTGCCACCGCCTCATTGCCTCTTGTCTACAAGTGGAGATTTGTGGTGTAAATATGGATTACTCACCCACTTACTCCATTCACCGCATTCCTATTATGTTTGCTCTATCTTATGCAGGAGATGTAGGCGATTCACGACTTACTCGCATACTCCAGGTATCTTTGGCTCCTTCATTGCTCAATATGCAATAGTTGACAAGCTATCTACCTTATGTAGGAGATGCAGGCTATCTACTTACTCGTATTCTCCACTTATTGCTCAATTTGCAATAGATGATAGGCTATCTACCTTATGTAGGATATGCGGGCGATTCACCATTTACTTACATACTCCAGGTATCTTTGGCTCGATTGCTCAATCTGCAATAGATGACAAGCTATCAATAATTTCCAATTCGAATACTTGCAAGAGATATTGAAATTAGGGAGCTATTGTCTTTTCTCTTATGTAGGAGATCCATACCTTATGCAGCAGATCCAGGGCCCTTGGCGATTGCACTGATGATGAATTTATCTAGCCTCCTGCTATGCATGGGATGGATCATTCATCCTTCGATAGAAGGCAAGCCCTTTTCTCAACAAAAATGATTTTTTCTCCTGTAGAGACACATAAAAATTAAGGGATTTCTTGTAAGCCCAATATTTTTTAGTCAATTATCTATTGCATAATTGATGCACAGGATAAAAGCAAATTACATAAATTGCAGCCGAACTTACCCAAGATAACACTAGTTCGAATCTCTTGTATCAAACAGGAACCTGCTCAGGCCTTCGCAAAACACAAAATCTGCTATATTGACCTAGCAAATGAAGCCTTCCAGAAGTTTACTGACTGTGTTCACCATTGTTTCTCCGCATCTCTGGAACAACGCATCCATTATTTCTTCTCCGAAATGGGAGCAAATGAAGCCTTCCAGAAGTTTACTGATTGTGTTCGCCATTGTTTCTTCGTGTCTCTGTAACAACGCATCCATTATTTCTTCTCTGAAATGGTATTTCAACAGAATTTCCGTCACTGCTCTCACTCAATTTGTAGTCTTTTTCCCATATGCTTCCTTGTCAGAGGTTGAGCCTCTCATGGCCGCCATCACCTCTTTTGTCATCTTGTCCATGTTAGGATTTATGAGGAGCTTCGATATTTTCATTTCAAATGAGCCCTCTCTCACTATTTCACTGCTCAAATAATACAAAATCTGGGGACAAAAACGCTTACCTGCTAATGGAACATTTTCTCTATATCAGTTGAGCAGCTGAACCGTAGTGGCTTAGGTGTTGGGAGCAAATGAATCCCGAATAGGCATAATCACATTGTATTAACTGGATGCTGCAAACCTGTTCACAAGTTCTCCACCAATCCCGACTGCCTCTGCTCTGTGCTGGTCTTGAAAACATGTATAGCTTCAGAGATCGATCCGGCCTGGTTTGAGTGCAATGGCTTTGGTTCTGGGTCTCATGCAAATGCACATGTAAGATGTTTCATGTCAAAACCCAAGCAGCAGGGGAAAATACCAGACTTCTCATGCCATGAGCCACTTGACCATAAAATGGAAACCAACTACACTTGGCATTTCTCATGGCCTTTCAAACCTGATGCATCTTTTACGCATTTGATCATGAAAGTATACGCATCTCCCTTGCGTTGCTTTTACCACTCATATATTCACTCGTTGATTATTCTTGGTTTTCAAAGTGTTTCAGGTTTGTATCTTGTGCCCTCTTTTCAAACTCTTCAACTTGGCTAGCATAGTCTTTTTTTTAGATATCCACGCGCCTACGCCATTTTCCCTAGGGAATTTTCAACATGATAATATTAAACAACACAAAGGATAGTAAATCTCATGCATATGAGACAAAGAGAATGGTGTAGCATATTTCTATATATTCAAAATGCACTCTATTGTTTAATGTGCCCATCTTATAATCTCAATATAAATACTTGAACAACAATATGGTTTCCAATGGTTCTGTGAACCATTTCTAGTTTCAAAAGTTTTACGTTATTTTGAAAATGATGTACATATAAAAGAGTATAGTAGATGGGTTCGCATACTAGATTGGATTTATGTTCTCTGTGTGCAACTTGTTTTTGGCATGTCTGATAGAAAACACTGTATTGGACAATACATATGCAAAGTTGTAAAAGGTTTGGTTACCTTTGATTCTCCTTTTTGGATGAATACTAAGTTAACTTTCTTTTTGTTGATAAGAAAAATCTAAGTTCAAGCAAAGCTAGATAACTATATGTCCAAGCATATAACCTCAAATCCAGGGTCAAGTTAAGAGAGGGTCCACACATGAGCCTGTGAGAACGAATAAGTGCATGGAATTATTATTTTACTCATGGTAAGGGTAGTCATGAAATAATTGACAGTGATATATATCCGACAGTCCAAGATTAACCCGATATGCTTTATGCTATTGTTAACTATGTTGTTTGATTGTGGATGACATGGACTACTTTTGTGATGTTGTATCAAGAAATCATTTGTCAAGGCAGTGATGGTGTTGTTAATGAAATGCATACCTTGATCATTGGTGAGGCTTTTGATACATCCAAACCAAGTAATGATGTTCTCGTAAAAGAATTCGATGGTTATCTCTATAGATAAACCATGTATCTGTGATGGTTATATAGGGAGATTTTAAGTGTTTCATAAGAGGACTAATGGGGCCAATGAAATCAATTGTCCACTTTTCAAATGGATGGTAGGCACATTTAGGTTGGAGTGGGAGCTCATTTTGTCGAGAAAGCTAGCCAAATCGTAGGAAAACATTACATGTTCTAAGGCAAGACTTTGTATCCTTAAACATCGTTGGCCACCATAGTACAGCCTGGAGGATATTCCTTCTAGTGTATTTTATGCCAAAATGGCCACCCACGACACTGACGTGGCATTCCCACAGAATGTCCCGTATTTCATGATCTAGCATGTATATAGCCGTGTAGAATTCCATACGTGCCTAACTTGTATAGTTGTCCCACAATCAATTGATATTCCACATCTTTTACAACTAAGTGGCATTTCTAAGTCGTAGATTAATCATATCGTGCTTTCTTAGTTGTTAGAAAAACCACAATTTGTTCTAAGTGGTTTGGAGTAGCCTCAACTCTAAAGAAAACTACATCAGGTAACTGATCATCGATCGATCCTTTAACTTCCCTTATTTCTATTCTCAACAAGTGATCAAGCCCATGATTGTACTTTCCCAGCTCGACTATTACATCAAAAGATAATTCTTCAAATAAGAGTTACCATCTACAAATCCAACCTTCTAAAACAGGTTTGTTCACTAAGTACTTAAGGTCTGAATGATCTATGAAAAACTTAAAATGTCCTCCCAACAAGTAGTGGTGGAATTTCTGTTAGGCATAAATGATCGCCAATCCTCCCTTTCTGTAGTTTTGTTGTTCCACTCACCTTGAGATAGTTTTCAGCTAGTAAAATAGATAGGATGGTCAATGCTTTGTTCCCTCAATTGGGTAACACAACTCCAAGGAAAATGTTGGATGCATCAACATGTACATGGAATCCTTTATCCATTCAACAAATGTAAGGATGGGGAGCATTGATAATTTTTTCTTTTAATATTGCAATTTAAGCTTTGTCTCAATCTTCAGTCCAGTTGATTGCTTCCACCTTCTTCAGTAACTATTCTATAGGAGATGTGATAGAAGAGTAGTCGCAGATAAACCATATGTAATAGTCTGTATGTCCCAACGTGGATCACAATTTCTTCACAAAAGTAGGGTCCGAAATATTCAAAATGGTAATGATTTTCACAGGATTGACCAGATCTCTGTTGCACCAATAATGTGCCCTAATAAGTTCCCAAAGAGGACACAAAAATACATTTCCGCAAGTTCAAGGAGATCTGCATCTTGCGATAGTGATTTAACATCATTCAAAGTAGCACCACATGGCATTTGAAGAGGTTGTAAATTTTCCAATCATCTAAGTACACCTCCAGGAACTTGTGCAGGAATTCCTTGAAATCTAATATCACAATCCTTGAAAATACTGTAGGTGCATTCTTCAGCGCAAAAGGCATGACATTGTGAGTGAATGATCCCCATTTTGTTGTAAATGTTGTCTTCTTCTTATATTCTCCCACAATTCTAACCCAATGGTATCCCAAGAATTTGTAAGTTTTAAACCTGTGCAGAGAAGCAAAGCATAAATATTGTTTTAAGAAAAACAGAGATTACACCACAACATTCACACATAATACCCATAGAGTCTTCTTCTTATATTATCCCACAATTCTAACCCAATGGTATCTCGAGAATCCATCTGTGAAGAAGTACACCTCATTCTCGACAACTTGATCTAGAAATTCATCATTGAAGGGTGTTGGTAATGGGTTGTGAACACATGCATAATTCAAATTTCTATAGTCAACACATACTATGATATCCTCAATAACCTTCTTTCTCTAGGTCATTATGGGATTGATCCACTTAGACCCATCCACCAGAAAAATTAAACCAACGTTCAACATCTGGTCAATTTCCTTTTTTACTTTTTGTTTCAATTGGTGGTTCAACCTATACGGGTGATGCTTTATCGATTCGACACCAGGTTTCAACACAATCTTAATCTCTCCCAAATCACCTTGGATCCATTTGATCTTTGTAAAATTGTGTGGAAACAATTGTTCATATTCTTTTAGAAGGAATATGATTTTAGATATCGTTTGTTCATCCCAATAGTTTCCTATGGCCACCATTTTTTGTTTACAGTCTTATGTGCCAATATTGATTTTTTGCATCTTTAGAGGTTGTGTATATAAGCCTCTAGTTTATTTAGGTTTCCTTTGATGTACTTCTTGGGATCCCTCTGATTCAATGAGGGTTAGGTGCCTCAAGTGTTCTAGGTTATTAGGGTCTAGATTCTCTTTTTCAACCTTTGCGCAATAGAGAGAGGATTCCATTTCTGGGACAGAGATAAACGTACCAAGAAATTGTTGATGGATAGGGCATATGTATGATATTCTACAATTCCACAATTTATCAATGAATATAGTTTTATGGATTGATTTTAGTGCCCATGTCACTGAATCACTAGTTGTGGAGACAGAAAAATATTGGAAAAACTTTGTGATTATATTCCTCCAACTTTGAGTGTGTCACCGTGTTTCTTCAAGAAGATACCAAGCTTTGGGAATGGATCCTAACTCATGGCAGAAATGGTGAACCCATAATTCTGGCTACAATCCATCAATGTGCCATTGTTGTTCGCACTGATCCATGTGAGAGAAAGGGATTTTCGAGCCCATATAGATCTCCATAACTCTATTGGCATGCTTGGAAGGTTTGAACGTGAGCATCAGATCTAGTTGGGTTGTATCCCAATCATGTATATCATCTTTATGTTTTTTCCACCATCTTGTAGGAGTACCTCTAAGTGTTGTATCCATGACATCCATTTGATAATATTTCGCAACACATGAGTTCATTTTCTAAAGAAACCCATTGAAGTCATTGATGCTATCATACAGTGGGGGGTCTGGGAATTCTACTCCAATCCATCAGACTAATCTTATCATTGCATAGTGTCAGGAGGATAACTCATGTCATCTGTTCTACCAGTCATCCCATGATTCTTTGGAGTCGCTATCAAATGAACGAAGACTTCTCTAGCTTGCAAAGCCGTTTGCTATAGGATTTACGTAGTTCTCTCCTTCCATCTATTAGAGAATATATGTTATCTAGAACATATCTTTCCATATTATCGTGTATTGGTTTAGTGTACCATGGTCCTTAGAATGGTTCTAGAGGTTGTGTAACCTTTATTTCATTGGATTCAAAATTCATTGTTTCGTTTTTCAGGTTGATCACACCATAATTCTCATAGGCCGAGTCTATTCCCAGTAAGGCTAGATATGGATCAGTTCCCCCCATAATATTGATTACTTGAAATTTAGTGAATTCTTTTACCTCCACCAAATCTACTTCTACATCCTCCAACCAAATAATTGGAAAGACACGATATTGGTTTGTCATTCTCAATCGAATAGGAGAGTAGACAAGGGAGGGACAACCCATGGCTGACTTCTTTAGGAGTATGTTAACATCAGATCCCAAATATATCATCACATTCTTGATATCGTATCCATGGAATTGAGAATCCAACCTTAATTCTCATCCATTTCTCTTCTTTCTCCAGTTCTTCACAAACCAGGTTGTCCTTTCGAGAAGAGGGGCACATCGTTCTTTGTTAGTTTTTGTGACACCATTAATTGCGTGAATGGTTTTCCATCACTTTCAAGTTGTGCTTTCTTCATCTAGAATACCCCCAACAAGGTTAACCATAAAGAGATAGGGTCCCTTACCTTCCCTGGAACTGTATTTATTTTGTAACTTCTCTACGCATTGTCTATTTTAACATCATAGGATGGTCCTATAGTGTCTCTGGTTGTTGGAGTCGGCATTTGTTTAAACATTTCAACAACATCCCAAAAATATATTTGTGGTGGATTGGATCATACTTCTTCATGTTTGCAGGGATTCTTTTCTTATCATAGGTGAATTCAACCTATTTTGATCTCCACCCATTCTTACTCCTCCTCGGGTAACAACAAAGCTCGCGATCAAATTTGATTAGGTTCATTTATCGTCTTGCGGCTCAAAGTTCATTAGGTTTAGGTCTTTGTTTTGTTATGATGCATTTAAACCTTTTGCCACATGAATTTTCCATAGGGAGGAACTTGTTGGATATTGGGGTGTGAGCCTTTTCTATCTGCATTTTACACTAGGCCGAAAGAAGATCCTACCTAGCATGGGACGACGTAGTCAACACACTCTTACCATTTTGGTGCCCGTGCTGAGTTTTTCTCATAGGATTGGGAGCCTTATTAGTTTTATGATGACTTTGAGAAGAAGCCTCATGCCTCTCTTTCTCATCTATTTCTGGCCATTCCCTATAAGGATCCCATTTGTTTTCGTTGTGCATTTGCCTTTATTCATTGCTACTTGCACACCTATGCACATATGTTTGCATATACGTTAATAACGTGTGTGCACACATTTTGTCCACGTCAACTCACCAACGTGGACGATCGACATTGCCAAAGCAGGAGCGCGTACACGTGTTTTAATGCGCGTGCGTGCCCTTGTTTTTTTCCCGCTCGCGTGCTTCCATTGCAATCTTTTTGGGTACCAACTTCGTGCGGGTACCCATTGAAATCCTTGTTTTTCACAAATTACATGAAATTGAAAGTTTTATAATAATTTATAAAACACACAAACCTAATAAATAATTCTTCCATACTAATTATATAAAAAAATAAATATGATTAATCCTAATAATTTAATTATATGTATTCTTATAAATGTAATTTTCCATAAATTTATTTTACACAAATATTATGAAAACGCCTAACCTAAAATAAAATATTTAAAATAACAATGAGTTGTAATGCCAAATATTAAAAAAAACTTATATTCACTAAATATATTAATATTTAATGAACTAACCTTAATGAAAATTAAGCTATTCATTTTTTTTTTTTTTTTTTTTTGCCTAAAATGAAATGACAACCCATATACATAACATAAAATCCCACAACCCATATACATAACATAAAATACCATATATAATATTTGTAATAATAAATTAATAAAAATCACTTCCAATAATACACTCGTACAAATTATACCAATCATTTTCACCCAATAACATGAAATCAGAAAACATGCAATATTCATAATAAATAAAATCCCTTGTAGATTTCTTCAAATATAATATATATATACCCATAAAGTTTATGCCAATCATTTTCACAATAACATAAAATAACAAGCATGGAAACAGTAATGTGATATGTCATTCTTTTTCACGACATGAAATAGCATGCGTTTAGCGTGAGCTGATTAGATGAGGAATTGGCTTTATTGACTTTAGTTAATAGTTGAAAAAGATCGTTCACCATAGCCTATAAAAAAATATATATGATCGACCAGATAATCCTGTCCTCGATTCCGTCCTGGCTGTTAAAGTATAATGCTTCAAAAAGTGCAGATACATCTTCCACCATAGTCTATAAAAAAAAATGTAACCGACAAGATAGTCTATAAAACAATAAATGTAATCGACAAGATATCCAAGTCCTTATCCATCAGATACCCAAGTAAGATGAACAATATCAGGTAATGAAATCTAAGCTTTAGTTGCACGTGAATGTGAAAGTACAGTAGGAAGTTATTCTAAACATGTTAACTGAGACAAAAAAATGTCTATTAAATAAAGTAAAAAATCTTTAATCTAAACATGTTAATTGAGAAAATACTTGTCTATTTTAAAAAAATCAATTGAACAACTTTAAATTAAATTAGTTAAACAGTTCCTCAGCTATAAACTCTACATATAGGCACTGGCAAGATTTTACAGGCACAAGCAAGAGCTGGGTACATAGTGGCCAAAACCTATCATACCATAGCTAGCAAGAATGTTTCTTATTTCTATAGTGCCGCTGGCTTCCAAATCGTGCCTACACAAAACGTTCATTAGTTCTACTCATGAGTTTAAGGCTTTGGGTAGAAAAATCCCAAAACTTATAATGTATAGGGGAGGGAAATCTGTCAAGTTTTTTATGAGTTAAAAAAATAAGTAACTAAAATATCTAGTAAGTGAAGTAGCTTACTTATATATAATGTTTTTAATCAAATATTCACAAATACATCATAAATATACATAAATATTTATATAATAAAATTTAACATATATTTAAAAAACAAAAATATAAAATCGTAACAATTTTTGATATGGAAGTGTGAGAGAAGGCAACTACTTATTTATATTTATAATTATTTTAATAAGTAAACATGCAAGTGAATGATATTTTTACATGCAATTCAATAATATTTTTGTTTTATAATATTTAACAATTAATGTTTTTTTTCTTTCTTTAAATTAATTTTCAAAATTTAATTCTCAATTAATAATCAGCCTACATAGAATATTGAACGAATTCTAATTTATTCAGAATTTCCCAGTTTAGGTTAGCCAAGGTTTACTGTTGTACTTTTCACGCTATTAGGTCACATATGTTCAGTGACTACACCCGTCAATAATATATAAGCTATGATTTGTTATTTACAAAGTGGTGGAGTTGATTGCAAGCACAATAAAGACCACGTTTCAAAATAGCATATCCAAAGCAAAATGGGGTATATATCCTGATAGATAACAGAGACCTTTTGCACAGCGTAAAGCATATCTATCTTGAAAAATCTTTTATGAACTATCCTCAGAAAAAATAGGGACCTCTTATACAGGGAAAAGCATTATTCACAAATATTTGGAACTTTCACAATACACTGTCATAAAAACTTACTATCTATCTTGAGAGACCATATAGACCTCTTAACAGGGTCGCAACTCCACATATTGTTTAACAATTTATAACTCCCAAAGGAAGCAAAACAGTTGGTAAATATAAGTTGCCACTTAATACATAAGGCAGAATGTTGCCATCTTGCATTAGGTGCAGCTTGTATATTCAGTAAGATTGTACTGTACTTTTGACTTGTTACAAAGTTTTGATAGTTACAATTAAATGTATTTTTGCAATTTAGATTTGTCTTGCAATTGTATCCAAGTAGAAGGAAACATAGGATCCATAAAATTCCATCCTGGTTTAAATGAAATATAGGATCCATAAAATTCCATCCTGGTTTAAATGAAGACAACGATGATTGAATAATGTAGTTGTGGGTTATGTGATTTGTGATAAGGTGGCCAATCAAGTTGATTATGTTGTTTCGCTCTTCGAAATGAACTGAGTGTAATGTATCCAAATGAAACACTAACCTTTTTTTAAATATATTTATTAATGATCAGCTTCCTCATATTTTAAATATATTTATTAATGATCAACTCTCTCTTAACGATCAACCCCTTTATATGGAGTTTTCACTTAAAAAAAAAAAATCTATTTCTTGCTATTTATAAAATCAAAGAAGTAAGGAAGTATGTATAAAAGAGATGATTACATATTATCGATGATGAAAGCCATTTATTTATTATTAAGGATTAATAAACATAATTTTTAGATAAAAGGTTAGGTTACTTAACCTTAATGATGTTTATAAGTAACATTCAATTTTATTTAATAAAAATTACCAAATAAGTTATAAGATTAATACATTCTTTCAAATTATAAAGCATGTGAATTATAAGACATATTGTATAATGTTAATATAATTTGAACTCTATTCTTGAGAGCTTCGTAGGGTTTGTTAAATACATTCACTCGCTTTTTCTCCATAACCTATGGAGCCAAGTATCTAATTCTATAAATGATAAATTATTAAAGCATTGAATTTTATGATCGAAACCATGAAGTGAGTTCCCTAATTGTATGCATTGGCATATTAATCATATTATTTTGCACCTAATATAACCTAAGGTTTTTTTTAACTCATATTAAAAGAAAAAGATTAATTTGGACTATCTTCTTCTTATTGGCTAGTTGTAGATAAGGGTCATATGGGCACTTGGATGTAGAATGGAACAAGTACATCCTAGGTTTGTATCAATAAGGTAATTCACCTGGCTGACTTGGAAGACACTCTAATGTGGGCTTGGAATAAATTTGATTGTAATATCATTGCAAAGCATGCCTATAATGAAATATTTAAGGGTTCTTTGGAGGCTCGTGGAAATTGTTGGTACAATTCTATATGGAAGTGGCATGTCCTACTTAAACTAAAGTGTTTTATTTAGCTATGTTTTGAAAATAAAATATTGACCTGGGAAAATCTCTTGAAGAGGGGTTTTATTGGTCTAGGTATATGTAGCTTATGCAGATGTGAAAATGAATCTCTTTCCCATTTATTTGTTCACTGTTGGTATTTCAAGAAAGTCTAGGCAGAAGTCTGTAGGATCCTGAATTTCAGAGGCTTATGGGAAGGTGACTTCTTTGGAACCTATATGGAAAACTGGTTCAATAAGATAGAAAAATACAAATATATCCCTCTTTGTAGTGTGGGGTGTGGAAAGCGAGGAATTTGGTCATTTTTGAAGACTTGAAACCTTCAATATACTCTGTTAGCTCCAAGATTGTTGGACTCTTTTTTTAATATTATAGGGAAGACAAGCATAAGAAAATTAGAAATATTATTGTGCTGAGGTTTGAAGATGATATATCTACATCTTATTTTGATGGTGCTGCTTCTTCAGGTATTTATGGTGTTGGAACGATGTTGAAATTAAATAGCAATAATATTTTCCATCTTTGGATGGGTTATGGAAGGCGTACTAACACACAAGTTGAGCTGCTTGTATTATGGGATCTCCTCTCAGTTGTTAGAAAAACCACAATTTGTTTTAAGTGGTTTGGAATAACCTTAACTCTAAACAAAGTTGTACATCATGTAACCGATCCTTTAGCTTCCCTTCTTTCTATTCTCAACAGGTGATCAGGCCCATGATTGTACTTTCCCAGCTCGGCTATTACATCAAAAGAGAATTCTTGAAATAGGAGTTACCATCTACAAATACAACCTTCTAACACATGTTTGTTCACTAAGTACTTAAGGTTTGAATGATCTGTGAAAAACTTAAAATGTACTCCCAAAAAGTAGTGGTGGAATTTCTGTAAGGCATAAATCATCTCCAATCCTCCGTTTCCGTAGTTTTGTAGTTGTGCTCACCTTGAGATAGTTTTCAGCTAGTAAAATAGATAGGATGGTCAATGCCTCCTTCCCTCAATTGGGATAACACAACGCCAAGGAAAATTCCAGATGCATCAACATGTACATTGAATCCTTTATCCAGTCAACAAATGTAAGGACGAGGAGCATTGATAATTTTTTCTTTTAATATTGCAATTTAAGTTTTTTCGCAATCTTTAGTCTAGTTGATTGCTTCCACCTTCTTCAGTAACTATTCTATAGGAGATGTGATAGAAGAGTATTCATAGATAAATCGTATGTAATAGTATGTATGTCCCAACATGGATCACAACTTATTCACAAAAGTAGGGGCTGGAATATTCAAAATGGTAATGATTTTTGCAGAATTGACTAGATCTTTGTTGTGACAAACAATGTGTCCTAATAAGTTCCCAAAGAGGACAAAAAAAATACATTTACATAGGTTCAAGGAGATCTGCATCTTGCGATAGTGATCTAACATCATTCAAAGTAGCACCACATGGCATTTGAAGAGGTTGTAAATTGTCCAATCGTCTAAGCACACCTCCAGGAACTTATGAAGGAATTCCTTGAAAGCTGCTATCACAATCCTTGAAAATACTGCAGGTGCATTCTTCATCCCAAAAGGCATGACATTGTGAGCGAATGATCCCCATTTTGTTGTAAAGGTTGTGTTCGTATTATATTCTCCCACAATTCTAACCCAATGGTATCCCAAGAATTTGTAAGTTTTAAACATGTGTAGAGAAGCAAAGCATATAGATTCTTTTAAGAAAAACAGAGATTACACCACAACATTCACACATAATACACATATATTCTTCTTCTTATATTATCCCACAATTCTAACCCAATGGTATCCCAAGAATCTATCTGTGAAGGAGTACACCTCATTCTCGACAACCTGATCTAGATTAATCATTGGAGGGTGTTGGAAATAGGTTGTGAACACATGCATAATTCAAATTTCTATAGTCAACACATACTATGATATCCTCAACGTCCTTCTTTCTCTAAGTCACTATGGGATTGATCCACTTGGACCCATCCACCGGAAAAATTAAACCAATGTTCAACATTCGGTCAATTTCCTTGTTTACCTTTTGTTTTAATTGGTGGTTCAATCGATACGGGCGATGCTTTATCGATTCGACATCAGGTTTCAACACAATCTTCATCTCTCCCAAATAACCTTGGATCCATTTGAGCTTTGGAAAATTGTGTGGAAACAATTGTTCATATTCTTTTAGAAGGGATATGATCTGGTTGTTCATCTTAACCCATAGTTTTTATATTCAGTGACAGGATCCTGAGGATGAACCTGCTTAATAGGTTCGAAACTTGTCGAATTGCAAAATTCTCACCGCAGATTTCCTGTCATTGAATAAGGGATATGATTTTAGATATCGTTTGTTCATCCCAATAGTTTCCTATGGCCACCATTTTTGGTTTTCCTTATGTGCCAATATTGACTTTTTGCAACTTTAGAGGTTTGTATATAAGCCTCTAGTTTCTTTAGGTTTCCCTTGATGTACTTCTTGGGATCCATCTGATTCAATGAGGGTTAGGTGCCTCAAGTGTTCTAGGTTATTAGGGTCTGGATTCTCTTTTTCAACCTTTGCGCAATAGAGAGAGGATTCCATTTTCGGGATAGAGATAAATGTACCAAAAAATTGTTGATGGACGGGGAAGATGTATGATATTCTACAATTCCATAATTTATCAATGAATATAGTTTTATGGATTTATTTTAGTGCCTCTGTCACTAAATCACTAGTTGTGGAGAAGGAAAAATATGGGCAAAATTTGTGCTTAGCTTCCTCCAACTCTGAGTTTGTCACTGTGTTTCTTCAAGCATATACTAAGCTTTGGGAATGGATCCTAACTCATGGAATAACTGGTGAACCCATAATTCTGGCTACAATCCATCGATGTGGCATTGTTGTTCGCACTGATCCATGTGAGCGAAAGGGATTTTCTGGCCCATATAGATCTCCATAACTCTTTTGGCATGCTTGGAAGGTTTGAACGTGAGCATCCGAACTAGTTGGGTTGTATCCCAATTAGATATATCATCCTTATGCTTTTTCCACCATCTTGCAGGAGTACCTCTGAGTGTTGTATCCATGACATCCATCTGATAATATTTTGTAATATAGGAGTTCATTTTCTAAAGAAACCCATCGAATTCAGTGATGCTATCATACACTGGGGGATCTGGGACTTCTACTCCAATCCATCAGACTGATCTTATCATTGCATAGTGTCGAGAGGATATCTCATGTCATTCATTCTACCAGTCATCCCATGATTCTTTGGAGTCGCTATCAAATGAACAAATACTTCTCTAGTTTACAAATCCGTTTGCTGTAGGATTTATATAGTTCTCTTCTTTTCGCTATTAGAGAATAGATGTTGTCTAAACATATCTTTCCATATTCTCATGTATTGGTTTAGTGTACCATGGTCCTTGGAGTGGGTCTAGAGGTTGTGTAACCTTTATTTCATCGGATTCAAAAGTCATTGTTTCATTTTTTAGGTCGATCACACCATAATTCTCATAGGTCGAGTCTATTCCCAGTAAGGCTAGATATGGATCAGTCCCCACATAACATTGATTACTTGAAAGTTAGTGAATGTTTTTATCTCCACCAAGTCTACTTCTACATCCTCCAACTAGCTAATTGGAAAGATGAGATATAGGTTTGTCATTATCAATCGAATAAGAGAATAGAAAAGGGAGGGACAACCCATGGATGACTTCTTCGATAGTATTTTAACATCAGATCCCAAATATAGCATCACATTCTTGATATTGTATCCATGGAATTGAGAATCCAACCTTAATTCTCATCCATTTCTCTTCTTTATATGGTTCTTCACAAACCAGGTTGTCCTTTCGAGAAGAGGAGTTCATATTTCTTTGTCAGTTTTTGCGACACCATTCATTACGTGAATGGTTTTTCATTACTTTCAAGTTGTGCTTTCTTCATCTAGAATAACCCCCCAACAAGGTTAACCATAAAGAGATAGGGTCCCTTACCTTCCCTATAACTGTATTTCTTTTGTAAATTCTCAATGCATTGCTTATTTTAACATCATAGGATGGTCCTACCACGTCTCTAGTTGGTGGAGTCGGCATTTGTTTAAATATTTCAACAACATCCTGAAAATATCTTTTGAGTGGATTGGATCACACTTCTTCATTCGCGTGGATTCTTTTCTTATCATAGGTGAATTCAACCTATTTTTATCTCCACCCATTCTTACT